>WAAD01038800.1:22603-56345 GCA_013389945.1 Fregata magnificens
TGAAGGTACATTTTAGTTCTGATCAGGTAAGAATTATTCCTAGAACTGTTTAAAATTTTAATTTCTGCTCCAAAAGAAACTGCTGTGTTTCCAGACTGGTTTCATTCCCACAAGGAGACCAGTGGAGCCCAGGATATTTCGCCCTTTCTTGGAGCGAAGAATTCTGAGACAATTAGGACCTGGAGGTCCCAGGAATATGTTTCCCATAACATCCACAGAAGGATATGGAGATTAACGTTGCCCTAAGTATAAACATTTTTATTTGAGTATTCTTCTGAAATTATTAGGATTTTTAAAAATTTTTCTTTGAGGAAATTCTTCAAAACCTGTTCTCTTTTCCTAGAAACTTCTGATTTCCAGTGGTGCCTCGCACACTGACACTTCTTTATTTTTTTGAGAATTATTTTGCCTGACCAGTTGTCTGCTGTAGGAACACACCCTGGCAGGGTGCCTGTATTGTGTATTTCCTCTGTAAGCCAAGTTTTCAGTACAGATTTGGGCTTTGTCAACCCAACTCCCTGACATACTGTTTCAGCTGGCATTAGCATACAGTTTTGAAGATAGCTGGGTGCTGATACTAAGGAACACTCTGATATTATAACATATTAGGATCTAGTTTTGTTGTTACACCAGTAGCGACCTCACAGTATTTCACCTGTAACTTCTTTTACTGAACTCCTGATATCTTCAAGTGTAAGCAATGTGTAATTTTATTAGGTCTTCATGTGGTGNCACCATGAGATGGCAGTTGTCAATTGCTGGACTTGCTTTACCCCATATAAACCAAAACGGTTCAAAGCTTATTGATCCTCGGAGACACCGAGCTTGCCAGCTTCACTGTTCGCAGCATGCAAGTGTGAAACTTTACAAGTGACTTTTAAAGGCAGCCAAGGAATGTGTGAGACAGATTGTTAGGAAAAAAACCCCCAACAACCCAACATTATTCAATTTGATGGTGCAGAGCTTTATGCCAAAGTAAGGCATGTGTTTGCTGTTAGCAATCAAAGTGGCTTAGCGAATGAAAAGTGACATTTTGTTTATGGGATTTTACAAGCAGGAGATCCCTAGGGAAATTAATTTGGCCCTCTGGAATGCTGCCCTCCTCCATGTCACTTCTGCGGCAGCCCCAGCATTTTTTTTACCACAAAGCTCGATATTAGTTTTTGGGTAGATGGAACCCAGAGGGAGGGATGTGGGTGCAGCAGGTAGCTCCACGTTATAGTGCAAACCCATGGCAGGTCTCCAGCATTTTCATAGTGCTTCCTAATAAATCATCAGGTCACAGGTAACGGCCCAGATCCTGTGCTGCAGCTAATGAGCTACCAGGCAGGGAACTGGGTTTTATTTTGTCCTTTCAGTAAAATCCCAGAACACAAACCCGAGCTTTCTAAAACGGTGCTCCCCATACGTAGCCTGGAGGCAGTCTAAATAATTTAGATTCTTCTTCATCTCTGTTATTCTGTGGGAAAAAAAAAAAAAGAAGCCTGAATATTCTCAACTTATTTCTTAATAATAGATTGCTCCAATTTGTGTCTCCATTCTCTCTAACTATATTCCCACTCCATTTTCAGCTGGACATGATATTCTTATTTTTTCATGAACCGAGTGTTTTATAATTTTTTTCAATGTGTGTTAAACAGTTGCTCCTCTCCACCATGTAGGTGGCCAAATGATAGTCATTCAGAAGTGCATCACTTCTCAGGGATATTTTTTTTTTTCTGCGGAAATCAGTAGTGCCTTATATTTATAGCTTGCAAATTTTACCATCTGATTTTCAATGTAGTTTTATGTTTAAAAGCATGACAGGGTATTCTAGTTATATCACATTATGACCATGAATAGTTTAAAAAAATCAATAAGTGACACCTTGGTTGATTATATCCTGGGGGTTCAAGAAATGGAAAGTGATATACACTCGTAAAATTGCTGTGTTTTCAACCATGTTCTTGCAATGCCAAGGCCTTGAGCAATGGAACTGATCTTCACAATGTCAGCTATCCCAATCTACAGGATTGATAATGCAGGATGAAATTGTATTTTCCAATGCTTAGTTTACTCATCTTTGAAATGAGTCCCAGATTTGTCTAGGTTAGAAGGGACTGAGATGTGTATGTCTGGGCTCTTATATCACAGGACATTAAATTCCACCACTTCTCCTTGTAACAGACAATTTCAGAGCATAAAGCAAGATGTGGTTAAGGAAAGACACCGAATCATGGCTTTGAAGAGGTGATGAGGGCTCTACACTTTTCCTCAAGAGTTTCTTAGTCAATCTCTTTGTCAAGCATACAAGTAGCAAATTTCTTACTATTACTTACTGATTTCAGTTTCCAGGCTCTGGTCATGGCTTTCACCAAAAGATTGAAGAGTTCTTTATGCACAATACTTCCTCTCTGTGAAGATACTTACATATTTCAACCAAGTCACCTCTCACTCTTCTGATCAGTTAAGCAGATTGAGCTCTCTGAATCCCACAACCATACCTTTTTTCCCAGCCTTAGAAGAAATTTCTGTGAATCTTTTTNAAAAGGTCCTTCAGTAACCAAACCTTTCCAACTACAGCCAGTTAGGAGGGAAATTCATCTCATTCTCCCTTGGAGTTCATGAAGGAAGACAATGGTAAATGAACTTTTTGAAGCAACAAAATTACTCAGCTTAGAAGGGCAAGACTCATTTTTTCCCCATCCCAATTAGAACTGTGACAAGTGTTTATATAAAGGAGAACAATTTTAACGGGAAAAGAGAAGTCCGTTCCAGAACAGCCTATAACCTGCTGTTTCTCAACATCCTCATGTTTATGTCTGCCTGTCTCTAGTGAGTACCCTAGTCTCCAGGGGACTGGGTAAAATACATTTTTTTAATGTCTGTTAATGACTGCTCATGACTGTGATGTTGTCATCCCAATAATGACATCACCTGTCTGTTCCTTTTTTGCTGGGGGAGAATCTGCCCTTCTCAGGGTACCCAGTCTGTTGGTGTTTCCTTCCCCATCCAGAGAAGAAGAGGGGTGGAAAGAACAGTATAAAGGAGGACAAGACCAGTAGATCGATAGCTCTAGTGCAGCATGGACTGATTGCCAAAACGCATGTTAAGGAAGCACTGTGTACAGCTTCAAGAGTTTGTAAGAGTTTGATATGTTTGTAAGAAAACATATCAAATGATAAAAAGAAATGAGAAGGAAAAAATAAAGGTAAAGTTGTGGCTGGGAAGGATGGTATCCTGTCTCTCATGAACATTTCCTTCACGTGAGTCTGTGCCCTGATTGGGAATTAGAAATTGGGATCCTGAGAGGAAAAAAAAGGTGAATAAGGAAGTGTGGAAGAAAAGAAAGGGTCCAACAAATCAAAAAGGTCTTCAAACACTCTGGCAAATTTCCTAGAATATGTCTGTGACACCCTGGTGAAATAACGGCAACATAGGGTGGAATATCAGAATTTGGTTTCTGCTAAGAGGAGAAGGTGGATTTTTACTGAAAGGTTTATTTCTCTAAATCTGTCTTTAGCAACACAAAACTTTGGTACAGCCAAGGGCATTACATGTTTATGTATATATATATATGTATATATATATATAGGTACAGACTTTTGATATAGCTTTGACAACATTAAAGACACTTTGTCTTTTTTTCCCTCCCTTCTCTCTTTCCAGCTTTCCCACCTGTTTAGTTTATCAGCTCTCTTTCACTTCCATCAACTATATATTATGCATGCACACTTCAGTAAAGCTAACAAGAGTTCTGCAGCACACTAGTTTTGTGCGTAAGTACTCCTCTTGAAAGCATAAAATCAAATTGCAATTGTTTAATAACAACTGCTTTTGTCATAACAAAAGAAATTAGACTCTCTGAAACATATTTTTATGGGGACATAAACCCCGTAGACACTCTGCTGTTTTTTTATTAATCTGATGATTCCTCAGATATACACAGAAAAACATTTAAAGAAATTATTTGTTTTGACTGGAAATTGTCCTTTCTTGTGTGTTCAATGAAATACTGCTGAGTATATGTTCCCAATTTGGTTAATGTTACACTTACTTGATTTATACTACTGGGGCTGCTTATATATGTAGGCATATTTCTTAACAACCTACAAACCAAAGTCCTAAAATACTAGAGCTTTGCTAACATTTTTAATGCAATGAAAATGTCTTGGTTTTAGAGAGGATATTTTTCAGAACTTGTAGCGGGAATTAGACTGTTTGGATTTTGTTTGTGACTCCTGAATCTCTAACTTTGGTATTCTAATTGCACTGGAAACGAAATTGTTCTCTTAAATTACGAATTTCTGGAGATGTGTGACTGCTAAATGTGAAATAGGTTTGATATGAAAATAATAAAAATAAAATCTCAATTACAATGGGCATTTATGCACCAATAAAGTATTTACAGGAAAGTGCCAGTGTTAGTGGCTGGTAGCTCAAAATTTCATTGATGGATGGAGAAGAGGATACACGTTCTGTCTGTCTCCAAGATATGTGAACTTATATCTGCCTTCCAGGAGGCATCTCTGACTTTCAGGACAATTCCTGTTTTTTGGGGAAAACAAAACAACCAAAAACCCCCAAACAAGACAAAAAAACCCACTCCAACAATCTCTCTCACTTCCTGCTGGAATCACTAAGCTTTAAAGGTGGAAGGGGAAAGGAGAACATCTGGACAGGCAATAACAACAATAAGTCAGAAAACTCTGACCACATCCCTGCGTGAAATAGAAGCCAACCAGTGAGATACTTAGAGTGCAAATATAATTCTTTATCTGTTAGCAGCCACCTAGTCTAGCAATAGAGACAAGGCATAAAGATATTTACAAAACCGTATAGCATAATTTTTCACCTCTACAATTTTTTTTGCCTTTTTAAAACCTGAGCAACTTAGTAAAAATAAAATAATTCACTTAATATCTCCAAGTTGCAGAATCTGCACTTTAAGTTGATTTTTTTTCTTCATTTTCTTAACTAAAAAGGTTTTTCATCTGGAAATGTTTGCCCAATTCTTACACCATCAGCAAAGCAAGGAGAAAAGCCCAGAATACCACTTTGACAGTGTGTCTCTTTCTTCATACTTGCATTTGAAACAGCTCTGATTTACGAATAGGTTTTGACTTTCTGAGGAACGAAGATGGGACCCGGGGTAACACACGCTCTATTTCTGTGCCAGCTGATGACAGGATAGCTTGGTAAATGACAGAACTGGAGCCGGGAGGGTATCAAACATACGGCAGCAGCTGTCACGGGCTCCTTGCTGTGAGTGCATGCGAGGGACTTCAAAAGCTGGAGTTCTCCAGGGATTCCTTGAACTCGTCTTTGTTTTTCTTTTTGTTGTTGTTGTTGTTTTTTCCCAAATCATGGCTCCCTGCCTGGCTTTTCTGTATTGCTACCTCTTCTTCTTGTCCCTTCTGAGTCAAATTGGGAAGCTGTGAATATCTCCTGATCTTGTGTCTAGAGGGGATATGAATTTTTAATCATTACTATCATCCATTATCATCATTATTTTATTGTATTTATGTAGTGCTGCTGGTCTAGCTGATGTTTTTATGAAGCGATGGAAAGGAACGTCCTAACTTGAAGGATTTTACAGCCTATTTGTGAGAAGAGCAACATCGCAGTCACAGCACGATCTAGGAGCTGATGGGGAGCACCAGGATAATGAAGCCAGAGGAAAAGAAGGTGTCATTTAGAGCATATTTTCCTCTTAACTTGTTGTCTGTTTATTGACTTGCCTTACCTTGCAACAAAAAACATCTGTTGGTTTGTCTGGTCAGGCATGAAATTGGCAGCAGAAATGTAGAAAGACAAACAAACACAAAGGCCAAAAAAAAACCCCAGACAGACTTCATGCACTTAAATTCAACTTGGGCTGACACAGTCAGGTCCACCAGCATTTTCTTGGAGCTATTCTCCTCTGGATTTGTAAACGTAGGAATCAGGTTTAGACATGAGTCCATCTCAGCCAGTATTATGTCTTAGACCACTTGGTTTAGAGGTGCGACTCTCTCTAGTTGACAGATTTAGAATTATCTGTCCCAAGAACAGGTCTTGTCTCTAACAGTTTCAGACACACAAGTCGCTGCAAACTTTTAAGTTGCATCACATATATTTTTTCCATGGTATCCATCCGTACCTTCCCTCTTGTGACGCAAGTGGATATAGTTGGCTTAAGTCTCTAGGAAAGGGTATTAAACCAGCTAGAGAGGCTATCATTTGCCTCAGCTGCTAGCCTGAGGCTAGTGTCAGTAGATAGATGTTGCTGATACACGTAGGCCAGTTAACAACAGGGTGACAAAATTTGCATAGCAAAATGAAGGACTCATTGGAATAAATGCAGGTATCCAGCGATTGCTGAAAATAGCTGAAATGGAGACAACCAGTATGTTTGCACAGCACCTTACATGGGGTCCTCCTGGTTTTGATGGACAACCTGAGCTAGACATGGACTAGTGCTGCCATAATATACATAACAGCAGAAACATAACATGAGCCAAGAGCAAGATAGTGTCTCCTTTCCTAATTTGTTGGTCATCAAATTGAGGAGGGGTGATTTTTTGGATCCTGTCTGAAGACCCGTCCTGGTTTCAGTTGGGATAGAGTTAATTTTCTTCCTAGTAGCTGGTATAGTACTCTGTTTTGGATTTAGTATGAGAATAATGTTGATAACACACTGATGTTTTAGTTGTTGCTAAGTAGTGCTTATGCTAGTCAAGGACTTTTCAGCTTCCCATGCTCTGCCAGGGGCACGAGAAGCTGGGAGGGACCATAGCCAGGACAGCTGACCCAAACAGGCGAAAGGGATATCCCATACCATATGACGTCATGGTCAGTATATAAACTGGGGAGAGTTGGCCGGGGGGCAGCGATCGCTGCTCAGGGACGGGCTGGGAATCAGTCAGTGGGTGGTGAGAAATTGCATTGCGCATCACTTGTTTTGTATATTCTTTTTATTATTATTATTATTGTTATTATTCTCTTCCTCTGCTGGCCTATTAAACTGTCTTTATCTCAACCCATGGGTTTTACTTTTTTTTTCTGATTCTTTCCCCCATCCCACCAGGGGGAGGGGGGAGGGTGAGCGAGCAGCTGTGTGGTGCTTAGTTGCCAACTGGGCTTAAACCACAAGAAGACCACTTGCAAATTTCAGTTGAGGAAGAAGATGATGGCTTTGACTGCTTAATGGAGCTGGGTGCAATGAACAGAATAAATGCTCTTCCATCTGCTTCTGGGTGCAATTCAGCATAATTTAGGGCTTAGTTTACCCTGGTGATATATGAAAGCACTTCTCTCCTTTTGTCTTGTTTCAACACTTGCTGCTGCTGTTGGTCCTGAAATTGGAAGACCAGAGGTGAGGAGTCAGAGCTGTCTCCTGGGGCAGATAGGCAGAGCTCCCCTGGAACGCAGGGTGCAGCACTTGTTCCTCAGCATGTCCTAGGGAAAATAACTTGATCCAAGCTACCGGATTTCAGCTGAGGAGAGATCTTTTGCTGCTTTAGATAAAACTTCTATCATAAGATGATGGCACCTCTCCCTTCTGCTCACGGGAGCAGCTCATTACATTCCTAGCTGCTTGCATCCATTTTGGTGCATAATCACTTTCCTAAAGGGAGGGCCAGGACTGCAGGTGGCAGGTGAGACCCACTGCCAGCTCTCCATGGACCTGTTTGCTAGAGCCATTTTGTATAAGGAAGAGGATAAACTATATCACAACATGACAGATATTCTTAAGGTGTTACTTTGGGCAACAAAATTTGTTCAGAGCATGATCTGCTATCTCATTCCCCCTTCCCCACCACACACGTGTACACTAAGATCAACAGAGATTTACAAAGGTTTTGATTTGTTAGAATTTGTGATGGGACTTAGACATTCTTCCAAATAACAAATTATTTGACCCACACCTCAGGGTTGGAACAGGTTAAAATTATAAAATACTGAGCCTCTTCAGGAGTGATTATTCTGATGATCCTTTTTTCTTTACGTGGAAGGCAAAGCCCATGTACGGCAAGGCAAAACAGCTTCCAGAGCATTCATGTAAAAATTATTCTGATCTTTTCCACAAAAGCTTTGAAAAATGTTCCTTTTTAAAAGAATGCTAGGAGAAAAAGGTTTATCTCTGGGTTTAAAAAAAAGTTTGTGTATTTGCTGAGTTATCGAGATGCCCTCTATGTTCGTGTTCTCATTCTTTAAATTATATTTCTCCTGACAAACTCATTTTCAGTCACAGTAATGAGCAGATAAACAAGGGGTTGCAGTGGATAGCTGCAGAGTGAATAGAATAATTCAGAGGGGGAACTTTTTTTCCCTGAAGAGCATGTCAGCTCTTAAAAATTTATGCATCTAGCCTTGAGATATGCAAGCCATATGCATAAATAAATAAGCTTTTGAATGCACACCATAGGTTTTGGCAGTGCTGGAGATATCAGGGGGAAAAAAACAGAAAAAAAATTCAATTGTTCCTCACTATTGAAGATGTACAATTATTGGGTGTAGTAATTAGATAATGAAGCTGTCCCTAATAAATCTATCTTATGGCTTTTGGAACTTTGTGTAGCCATGAGCATGAGGTTTTTTACTGAATGCAAATCTGGGTACCATGATCTTTTGCTGAGCATATTATCAGCTTATGAAATTTTGAAGTTTTGAGGGAGGAACATGTTCATCCCATAATTTCACCATCAGAGGCAGAAGAGACACAAGCTAATGCTAAAGCATTTAATAGATACGTTACCTATCCAGCAAACTAGGTAAAAACCCCTCAAATCTTCATGCAGTGGTGCTCATCCATCCACCTGTCAACAACTGATAATCTCATGTCTTAACTGGAAAAGCTCAGAAGTCTCTTAACCACCTCACTCACTGCAAGAAACTATCTTGGTGCTTTGATTTATAGGTGTGTTTATGTGTTTTGTTGAACAGGAATCTTAAAGTATTCTGCAGTGATTCTGGGACAAGATGGGAAGAATGTCTTTGTGGGTTTTTGTATGAGAAATCCTAGTGTACTTTCCAAGATCAGTGTGATTTCTGTTCTGCAGATGAGTGTGTATGGAGCGCGGGTAGCTGAGCTGGTGTTGTGGTGGTGGGCTTCTTGCAATTATATAAGACATTACCCTGCTTTTGGTACCATTAGTAGGTTTTTGCATGGCGACAAGTCCTGTAGGATTTACTGGACGCCTGTCAAGCGATGCAGTGACTGAGGAGAGCATTGACCTCTCCAGCTTCGTTTCCCCTCCTTGGTGTCCAAACCTTACGGAACAATACTCTTAAGGCTACTTTTAGTTTATAACTGCAGGATGTCGTGGGTTGGCAGGTAGTTCTGGTGAGAACCCAGAGGAAACTTGTTAATGGCAGTGATCTTCAGGGTCTCTTGAAGGTGTGTTTTGGAGAAATCCACACAAGGATCTATCTGTCTTTCTGAAATACTACTTTATTAACTGGAATAAAATATTGTCTATTAAAAATAGAAAGAACAGAAGGGAACCTGACAGGAAAAAAACACCCAGCTCTTCAGAGCTGGCCTAATCATTATCTGGGTACTACTAGTCCAGTCACATACTTAAAAACAGTTCATGGTAACACAAGAAATAAGTTTTGCAGACTTTTTTGCCTTGAAAATGCAATCTGTAGGAAAATTTACTGAATTTTTTCAGTCATTGATGTGACATGTAACAGTATGTTAATTTCATAGTTCCTTTAATATTGGGATGCTTTCAAGAGTTGAATGAAAATGCTTCTTTTCCTGGGAGAATCATGTACTTTTTGATTTCGTGTTCCATTTTTTGAGTTTTCACTCCAATCTTTGTAAATTGAAAGTACTTTGCTTCTTAGTAATGAAGGAGACGAGCTTTTTCATTTAGGATTCTGTTGTCGGTGGCAAGGTTTTTAGAGGTAAAATGACTTTTTAAACTCAGAATTCCATTTAGTGAAATAAAATTAACTTCTAAAACCATTATTTCTAATCACTACCTCTTACAAAAGATTTCATTCATGGTTTACAGAATGTATAGCCAGCAAGTTAGATGCCAGAACTTAGAAAACCTGCAGGTTTTTTTCCCCCTTTCTGTATGTTGCCTGTACCTTGACAGTATGCAAATTCATCGCTCTGCCAATAACTTAAGCCTTGCTGGTCTGTGTCTCAGTTTGAATGTATCCCTTCCTTCTCTACCTCTGAAATGCATGAAAAATACCATTTGTTTTGTATTAGGTTGCCCAGTAGACTGCTTGAAGTCAGTGTTTGTATATAGACCTGAATATGGACATGAGGCTGTCCACTGTCATTGGCAAAATTTGGGGGTCTAATATTCCATCTTCTAAAGCTTTCTTGTTAATGCATATTTTAGAACAATAACTGATTATTCATGCCATCTTTGGCAAAAATATTTTGATCTGAAAAACAAACCTGATATTTAGCAGTTGAAAAGTTTCTTTTGAACATTTTCCAAATACAACATTTCATTTTACTTTGCTTTGAAATGCTGAAATTAATTTGATGACTGTATTTTTTTAATGCAGGCAATTATTGCTTTTTGTTTTGTTGTTTTCATTTGAGAGATCTAGAAACAAAATCAGGTTTTTCATTTTTTTTTATTAGACTAAAATTCTAACTCCTACTCTTACTCCCCTCTTGTCCCTTCCTCATCTGTTTTTTTCTTCTTTAGCAAGAGAAAATACTCTTTTAGTCATCCAGCTGTGGTAGGTAAGTGATGGTATGTGATGGCTCTTTGATAACAGATTATTCACATATGTTTTGTGCCAAAACAGCCAATTCTCTTTGTTAGCCTGAATTCTGTCACCTGCTATGTTTAACCTTTTGACATAGAGCTTTTCAGAACTGTGTGCTTATGTATTTGATGCTGCAGTATACCCCTGAGCTGGCTGAGGCTCCCAAGCCATGACTCTGAGAGAGGCCTTAAATTAGCTTAATAATTTCCTGATTTTTTATGAAATTATTCATCCCTCCTCATGGCTACAGTACATTTACCCTTAGAAAAGTAGCATCTCTTGAGTCTCTTCTTTCCATGGTGTTCCTAATTTGATAGGTTTTGGGGTTTTGAGTCTCACTGAAATCTCTTCTGACTTGGACCTGAGAGTTTATAGAATTGCTCCCTCGTGCTTTCATTCATCTCCTCCCTCTTCCACACACATGCTTCACACACTTCAGAATAAGCATTTTCACACATTATTCATGATCTTTCTAATGCTTTGCCTCCCATCTGTGTGCATCTGATATAATTTTTTAAGCAAATGTCCATAGTCTTTATTTATAAGATGGAAACTCTCTCTCAATAGCTTTGTTATTTTTTCCTTATCCTGTTATTACCTTCACACTCTGATTCCTGAGACAACTGGTCTTTTTCTAAGTGTTTCTTAGTTGTGATATGTTTAGGCTATTTTTTCTGCATGATGAATAGTTCTTTTTTGATACTACTTTCCAATTTGTACATACTGCTTTGCTTATCTTCAAGTCTTGAAATTGATTTTACTTCTTACATCACACCAATAACTTCAGTACGACACCAGTGTGATTTCAGTTGACACTAGCAAGGAACAGAAAAATAATCGTGCATTTTCCTAATCACTCTCCTGTTTTTAATCTTCTTTGGACACATTACCAATGCAATTTTATTCTTGAAGGCCTGGGGCACTATCCCAGCCAACAGAGAGTACATGTTGAATGCGCTCAGAATAAAGTCCAAATTTCTCTTCTACTAATCTGTGGAAGCCCAAGCATCGCCCTCAGGTAGTGAGAGGGGAAAAGAAATGGGAAATTGGCAGGTCATGTAACGTGTATAAAGCCATGGCAGAAAGCCAAACACCACCATTTAAAACTGTGACTGAGCAGTGTGCTGCCTTGAAGAGCTCTTCAGAGTAGGGGTTCTTGGTGCCAGTACTGGCATCCCACCTGTTCTGCATATTTGATGCCTGTGACATCATGCAGAGGGACTGGGCATGTTGTGGAACACAAAGCATGGGATGTCCCATGCTTGTACACACATTAAGTCTGCTGCTTTGTGGAAATGCTACAAAAGAACCTGTCTGTCAATTTGAACTTAATGAACATGGTGATTTATAACTATTGAGTTCAGTAGCGCTAAGCTTTCCACTGTGGGGTGGTGCAGGTATTTTGGCATGTATTTTGGTAGAGAACTCAACCACCTCCACTGATTTTATTGGGACAACTTCCATTCCTACAAGCTTGGTGTATGAGAATCTGTATTTGAAAACAAAACTCATTTCACACTTAATCTGGACTTGACTTCCTCAACAGCTTTTGAGGTTGATTTCTGAAGGTTAGGTATAAAAATCCAACGGATTTACACTTTACAGTAAGAGACTCTGGATTGAAATGAAGACAGGGAAAAATAAAAAAAGATAAATTCATGATCTTGTAATTCTACTGAATCCCAGCAAGCGAGAGCACATAAACTTTCAAATGCTAAAGTAAGGATTTTAAAATCAATGGAGTGTTTAATAGAATTCAGTACAATGCATGCAAAATGGGGGAAATGTGGCAACAGGCAAATTTGGAATGAGTGAAAGCTTGAATGTGGCTTGGTTAGATAATTAAAACTAGACAAGCAAAGGAAGATGTCAATAATCCAACCAAGAAGTCACACAAATATAGACTGGTATCTCACTGTCAAAGAAAAAAATAATTAACAAACCAAAGCAAACCCACAACTTGGAACGCAGATGGCATTCTGGGAACTAGTAAGAAAATGGATTTTAAAATAAGCATAATATGTGAGTTGCTCAAATTATGCACTGAACTCCACCGCATATCATTGAGTTAAGGGGGAGCCTGGAATGACTACCTCTGATGTGAATACACATGTTGTATATCTACACTCGGGGTGTCCAGAACTAAATGTAACATTATCCCTCCTAAAAGAGCTGGAGCAGGGGATAAAAAAATGCAGAGGTGTTCTCTAAGCAGGAGTCATGGCAGAGGAATTTTTTTTTTTTATGGCCTTGTCTATGACAAGCTTTGGAGGTCTGAGGCTGAGAGTTTGGCAAAGATGTCTTAATGCAAGGCATTTATGTTTTGGCAAACACGTACAAATCTCAGCAGTAGACATGCTGATAACTGACAAATCCTTCTTATCATGGAACTTGTCTTCCATACAGAAAGAAACATTCTTCAGCCTTTTCCAGTAGCTGATGCCCTGATGTGCCTTTTCTATATGCCCGAACAGGCTGTTTTTCCTCTGTGCTCTGCCTGGCCCCTCTGACATCAGCAGCCATGAAACTGGAATTATCATGGGCAACAAGGTCCAGCTGAGGGACTGTCTTGTCATGCAGACACTGACTCTGTTCCTGATTCAGTTACTCTCTTTATGGGATCAAGTTGATGATCCCAATTTTCTCCACTTGCCTCTTGTCCATGGTGTGGCAGAGATTCACTACGATTCAGCAACACCCTCATCCAGGCTGAGACATCTCAGCACAGTAGCAGTTATATTGCAAGCCTGCTCTATGGTTACAGAGAAAGAAACATGGATAATCTTAAGAGATTTAGCAATTAAAATGTACTCTGCAAATAAGAGGTTTGAAGAATAGCTATTTTCACAGATAATGGGGTACTTAAAAAAGGAGTATGTGAATTAAAGGAGTCTTGGTTTTATTTTAGAAGTCAATGATGTGTCATACCTTTTTAGGAAAATGTGATTAATTCAAAATCTTACAGTCACTTCCTAATATTAATATGAAAAAAACAGGCAGAAGTGGGTAAAAATCCAGTCAGCTCTTCACTTCATCACCCATTAAACCCTCTCTGAATGAGAGGCGTCAGATGCAATTTTGAGGTGACATCACGTGAGCTAGTGCTTACTAGTCCACTTCTCTGGCTAAATGGCAATAGGTCTGCTAAAATTTAGTCCAATGAATTTATTTCACCAGAAGAGTCCTGGCGTTAGCAACTGGCACCAGGAATAGGATCAGCCAAAGGAGGCTGGTTTTATCTGAATTTGGATCTCAGAGCTCGGCTTCAGTGTGAATTCTTTGATGCCTGATGAAGGCTGAACTTGCACAGCGGCATTCCCCTCTGCAAGGCCACCAAGGACATCCATGTGGCCCTGGCTGTTTTCATGGCCCTTTCAGAAAGGTGTTATTGTGAGATCTTTAACTTCTGCCGTGTTTGTGGAAAACTGTCCAACAGATCCCAAAGAAGAGATGGGGAACGGCTGGTGCCCCATCTCTGCCCCCAGCCCACCCCCAAACACACGGAATTACATGCACAACGCTTCCTTAAACTAAGCTAAAGGGTCTGTACACTGTACATACTCATAAATTCCTTTCATATAAGCAGTTTAAAGTCCTAAAACAAACCAATTTTCTCTCCTTTCTAAAAATAACATTGTTATACATCATGGCCAGCACTCCTTTTTTCCCTCAAACTGAAAAATAATTAAAAGCTTCATCCTTTCCCTCCCTCTCCCTGCCCAGCTCTACAGTATATCCATCCATTTTTACCTTACTATTACCTGTTTTAATCCATCCATATTAGTCCTGTGGTGACTTTCAATGATTGCAGTGCATTGAGTCCATGAGATGAGCCTGAAAGTCTAGGATGATTTGTAGGAGTGTCTTTTTTTTCATTGCTGATGTTCTTAAAGAAAAATAATATTTTGCCCAAAGAAGGATGAAAATACATTTTTCTGACAGGTAGAGAGGGAACATTTTTGTTATGATTGAAAAAAATCTCAAAAGTTGTGAGGATAAAAAATGACAAAATTGAGATGCAAAAATATTGAGAAGAGGCTAGGCCTACTCATTGCACAAATGAAAGCGCATATACTCTGGGCCTGTTCCTGCCAGAATGGATATTTAACAGGAATTTTGCATGGTCCATGTTTCTGAACTCACTCGCATACATATTGTAGCATTAACACATCAAAGCTTATCCTTTAAGGCCCACGAATCACCCTGCCATGATTACACTGCACAGAAGAACAGAGAGGAATGCTGATATGGGGGAATCTCTATACCTTAGGGAGTTCACTGCTGGCAGCTGTGGGTAAGGCTCCACGAGTGGGAATCCATAGGACAAACTAATACGGATTTACAGTGGAAAGGGGGCCGAGACACAGTGCAATTACTGAGGGATAAAAGCATGTAGTTATGATGCCTGTAGATGCATGCTCACACTAGAAACATGTTTCTGTAGCACCAAATTAAAAAGTGTTTTCCCTACATACATACACACACAAACTTACACCTCCATTTATCTCCTAATCTGGGTATGAACCAGGAACCTCCAAAGATGAAGTAAACATGCATATATACACTGACTTGGAAAAACATCCTGTTTTCCCTCGGTGAAGAGCAGGGACCCAGCAGAATACCCAACCAACGCTGCCAGTGCTGCAGTTGTCTGAGGCCAGTTCCAGCTGACCGACAGACCTGTGCTTTCTTTTCCGAGATGGGAGAGGCAGAAGGGTGAAAACAGAAGTGGGGAGAAGAGGTCTTAATTCTCTTTGCATTGTCTTGTTGTAGCTGCTTTGCCAGGATGCTCCAGTGAAGGAATTCAGTCTGCACATAGGGTTGGACTGTCTTTAAAGACAAAGTCCCTTAACATTGGTCATATATATATTATATGTGTAGCATCACTGACTGCAGTGAGTTGCTCTCACATCTGAGTACTATTTAACCAGCAGGGATGCCAAAATCTGTCTCTTTATTGCTGACTTTCAATTCATGTTTGATCAAAGCCCCACTGATACATCTATCAAACTCGCTGCTAACTTAATCCCTACTGCTCTCATTTTAAGTGACTGATTCGTTTCCCCCTGTTATGTTCAGCCTGCTGTAAACACCGGCACTTTCTGTAAGTCTCTTTTTTCACCCTTCTGTTTAATAATCTCCTCAGCCTTTTTCCATGTCAAATGCGTTCCTGTTTCTGGAAAGCTTCATGCTTATTGCTTTTGTCATTTAAGCCCTCCTAGCACTGTTGCCCTCTGTTATCTCTGTTGTGTAGTTGTGTTCACCACAATGAAGTGAACAAATGCTCATCTCTCTGGATTTTCAAGCTTCCTTTTCACACGTGTTTCTCATTATTTCCCACAATTTACAAACTGGCATTATCAGCAGATTATTAGATATAATGACTATCTGTGATGAATTTGGCCATTTCTCAGGTTAAAGAACAATCTCTTCATTGCATGAACATTTGTTCTCTTTTATTCTCAATTTACTAAATAATATGACTGGATGATGGTTTAATGTATGGATTTGGTGAAGCTGTTATGTCCGTAGGCCAATTTTGAGGTAAAACTTGACAAATCCTTTCCAGAGCTGTGTGATAGATCCTCAGGCAAAAAATCTGCTCGAATCTTTTCAAACTCGAGTCTTCCTGCAAAGTATCAGCATAGCCTCTTAATTCTCCTCATTCTACATCTTTCTTATTTATTGTTGTGCAGTAGCTGTTATGTCATAAGACTGACTAGAAGTAGGCAAAAGTATTTTGGAGAATAGCTAAGTTCTAAAATTGCTCTAAAAACAACAAAACATCCATAAATCAGGGGTTCAGTTGTGGAGATGCTTTTATATATATATGCAAGCACTGTATGTATATATATAAAATTAATTATATTGAAATGTATTAATATTATTATATTTTTTAATTATTATTATTTTAGGGAAGCANTTTTATTCAGTGATGTGTGGCAGCATCACTTTGAAATCAGTACAGAAGCAGGGTAACATGTCATCTTGATTTATTTAGTTGTTTTACTGTTAACACTTCTCATCATGTTGGTAGAATGATCAGGTAGCTGGCACTAATGTCATTATGCAAAGGCCATTTTAATCATTCAATGAATCTGTATATTTTTGCAAAGAAAAATGGTTTCTCTATATTCGGGAAAACATGTTTGTAGGAAGTTATCCAAGGTGTACCATGAATCAGCAAGAGAGTTGATAGGCTTCTGGCTTAACCTTTTCTCTTTCCTTTTTAGACCAGATAGGATGAGCTAGCCTGTCTGATTTGATATTAACGTGATATTTTGCAAGCTGCTGAGTCACAAGAAAATGCTGATTTCCATAATAGCCTTTTACAAGAAGTGAGTCTTCATTAGTCTTCTGCAGTAGACAGACCCCCGGTACATGTAGACTACTAATTTGTACTACATTTCTGGCAGTTGTATTTCCCTGGACATCACAGCATCTGGATTAGAAATTAGTTATTGATATTACTCAGTAATTTAAATTGTGCAAATAAAACAGCACTTACAGCTGTTGTCCCTGGTTTGAGTCTTTGTTATCAAATGTTGTTATACCTTGGTCTGGTTTATATTGTTATTTTATATTGTCACTGGTGGGCTTACCCTCGAGTCTTCCGTACCAGAAATCACAATATTAATTTTGACAATTTTCAAGACCATTTGATATCTTACTTTTTTTAATCCATGAAAGTAAAATGCCTCCAGTCTTATTGAAGAGTTCATCAGCCTTGCTGTACCCAAACAACTGTAGATAGGATGATCTGTAAGTCTAGATTGAAAGAAGGAGGGACAACTAGTCTGCTGATTGCACTGGCAATATCTCACAAGTGTCAACTGAATCTTCATTGAGTGTAAACTAAATATCAGCCTTTCTGATTAATTTACATAGGTGTCACCAGCTTGTTCAGGTTTCATTTCAATCAGTTCCTCATTCCACACCCCACCCCCAGTTTTAATTGGCTAGAATTAGAAAGCAGACTTTCATTCGGAGCTGCAAGTACACAGCCCATTGCTTGCAATACAGGAGAGGATGGGTAGAGGTGTCCATTGTAAAGTATGCGTGCAAACAGCTTGATCCACTGACAAAAGTGATCCACAGTCCTGAGACTGAGGTTAGATGACTTTTGTAATTTTATTTCCCAAACTCTTAAAAAGCACAGCAGAAATTGGATGGAGATTTCTCTTCACTGTGTAATTTTCTCTTATAGTTGTATTTCTTTGATGTTTCTAAATGTTTATTAATGTTATACTGGGGTAACTTGAAGGAAAAATATTTTTCTCTATTTATATGGAGCCATCACCCTCTGGTAGAGCACATGACCATCACTGTATTGATCAAGAATTTTTAAAAAATTCTTTAAACTTTCGACTTCTTCCAGTGGTGTGGTGGTGTTTTGTCTTTTTTTAAAAATGTTTGAGGGTAAAGGGGCTTTCCTGTGAGATATGAGAATAACTTTGAGAAAAACATGAGAAAGATCTGACTTCATCTGTTATTTTGATCATTTCAGCAATCGTGTGATGCCCTTGAGTAAACATTTTCTTTAAAGTGTTTCATTACTACTGTTCTTCACGTTCTCTGCAATATGAGAGTTTTTCAGCTCTGTCATGTAACCTCCATATATATTCATATGAAAGAAGCCCACATTGCACCACTGATCCTTGCTTTGCTCTCACCTATAATTCTTCCACGCTTAATAGATTTCATCCATGAACAAGTATTGTTTTAGGCTTTTTGCCAATGTTTAGTCCTATGAGCCAATTTTCTACACAAGGCAGTTACAGCAGCTCTCTGTGAAGAACGCTCTGGCCTTCACTTATATCGAGAGACCTAAACTAGCGAACCTGCATAGATTAATGTGTAGCATTAAGAAGACATAAATCATTCTTGGCCTCAAACTACAACTGAAACGTTTTAACTTTTGCAAAATAATTTCCAAAACTAGAAACTGCTGAGTTTTGACTTTGCTTTACCTTATCACTTTGAGAATGAAAGAAAGAGTCAATGTTTCTCAGAGTGCTTCATCTCTCTGGTTGGTGCAGCATGGACCTGGATATCTTTGTGCCGTAACTCCCTGTTAGTTCCTCATTGTAAGAACAAGAGAGAGACCTGAGTCTTATCTACAGTTTAGTTAACTGTGTGGACAAAGGGATGCTGGGAACTACACACTCTGAAAACCTATGAAAACCTAGACAGATTTACTTGTTTTTTCATATATTTATTGTGTGGAAAGGTAGGTTTGTTGNAAAAATGTAGAAACTGCCATTTGTGTTAGCTTCAGCTCCTGGCCATTAGGGAATACTCAAAAGGACCTAATTTTTCTGATACTAAGGTCCAACAACGTGCTGAATTCAACAAAGTTATCTGAACCTAAGAGATGATATGTAACTAATTGTAGCCTAGGTCAGAGATTCCCAATGATTTTGGAGAAGTCTTACTGGTAACATCTTGTTCTTCACAAATCAACGATGTGCACTTAGCAGATGGGAATTTGTTGTGCTGAATATGCAACAATTTGGTAAGTCTGATTCTTTTTCCTGAGGACCTAAAGCTCTTCTGGAGTGAGCTGTGGACCCTGTTGTACCTTAGTCTTCAAAGGTATGGTATAACGCATCAGCTGTCATCAATTTTCTTAAATGGGGTGGGGAAATATGAGGACAGGATGTCAGAAATATATTTAAAGAAAGAAATATAGTCTCTGTTTGAGTCTCTATAAGGCTAGATACAAGTGCCTCCAGGATTAAAGACACGTTTCTATTGACTCTGATAGATGTTGGATGAAGTCCAAAGTATAAATACTGTATCCATTTACAGTTTATTCTATTTTTTTCTGTAGGAATCTCCTATGTCCTATCTCCTATCTCCATATCTAAAGTTAGCATACTGAAAAACAGGAACATGTTATTCTGAAGTGTTCATCACCTCCCACATTAGTTTAACAGATCCTGCAAAAACACTTTGTATAGCAGGAAAAAAATATCTAATTCCTAGGATAACCTTAACAACATTTTAATAGACAGCATAATTAACAAAGTTTTTAATAGATTTGGAAGAAAAAAGCTGCAAGTCAAAAAAGCATTCATTTCAGAAACAGAGGTGATCAGAGAACAATGTGTGTCTTTGTGTGGAGGAGAGGATCATCAAATCAATCCTTGCTGTTGTTACTTCACTTTTGGCTATCAGCTTGTGACAAGGCAAATAAGTATAGTAGGACAGTGGGGGAAAGAGGGGACTTTTTAATCACTGATCAGAATACAAAGGATCTGATATTTATGGAGAGAATTTTCTGTGTCCTACTGAGAGAAAGCAGAGATGTCTGCAAAACCTCTGGACTCTAAATTACTTCAGGAAATAATGGTCAAAGCTTTTTGGATTTCTAAAAATTTTTAGCAATTTTTTTTTACATTATGTACTTAGCCAAATTATGTGCAAATGATTCTTTGATTCTTTATGGAGCTTTATTACTGTCAGGCAACTAGTTTGATCTGAAGAGCTTAAAACCCCCAGCAAAGTCTGAGAAGCCAAAATGGTGAGGCGATATCCAACCCTGATCTAAGCAGAGGAGCTCTGCAACTCCTCAGAGTCTCTGTGATGCTTGATGGAGTGAGATTATGACAGACAATGCTGATGTCCCCTTTTTTTGCTTCTTCACCCCAAAAAATATTTGTTTGGTTTACACCATACTCACTGTTTCCAGTCCTCCCGTCTGTAGAGATATTAGATAAAAGTCCACAGAGGCTTCTCCCATTCCTTGTAAAGCTTCTTTCAACATACCACTTTTACCGTTCTTCTTTGAAGACAGACTAAGTGCTAGTCTAGCCTAAAAAAAAAAGTACTGTAAAGAGATGACGAATATTTCTGTGAGTACACTGACACTTCTAACAAAGACTTCAAAAAGGGAATGCTTCCTCACGGTAAAAGAAGAGAAGAGGAACAAAAGACCTGAATTGCTTACGCTCTTTGCTCATTAAGTGCTTTTACGAGTTGTTACATCTCTGAATCTCTTTCCCCAACTATAAAATGTCACAGATGTCCTCTGTTTGTAAAATACTTTGGGAGGAAATGCATCAACAAATGCAAGCTATTAAAACTTTGGGGTTTTTTGTTGAGCTTTACAAATGTTATGTAGTGGTTGTTTCATCTGTTTTCAGGCTGGGTATATGGAGTCTCGGTAACTGGAGAGGGAATGTTAAAAACGTGTGGTGTTTGAATGGCAAATGTTGAAAGAACCAGAAACTGTTTTTCCAAAGTTTTACTTTTTTCCCTCTGAAACAGTCTTTTTGAGACAGACAGTAGCACTATGTATTGGTTTATGTTTGTGCATAAGAATACTTTGAATCATATAAATTACAAGGAATACATTAAATGTACTGGTGCCAAATCGATTTATGGAAAGTATTATTGATTTCAGTGACGTTTCAGCTCGAGACATTTGTGTGGTTTGTTTGTTCATTCTTTTTACTTGTGGCATTTCTAAAATCTCATAGGAAAAAGGATTAATCTTAATATTGAATAAAATATTTTTTATTTTAAGCATTTTTAACTAAAAAAAATACAAGTGGAAGACACTAATTAAGGATTAAAATGTGCAAATTGTTTTTTCAGGATGTTTCATTTCAACAAAATGAAATTAAGTATTTCAATGGCATAGAGATTTTTTTTTTGATATAAAAGAGTGTTGAAAACAGCATGATGTTGCAAAAAGTCATTGTATTTTCTGTTTTCTTCAAAAGGGAGGCAAATGTGAAAAATGGGTGGAAAATGTTGTTTCCTACTACCTTTCAAGCAACATTGTTTTCTAATGTAGTCATGCTGTTAGATTCCTAGAATCATGATGAATAGTAGTTAACTTTTGCTAGATACAGTAGGATATTCACTCCATAAGACCCTTTATAACGTAAGAAACTGCATTAAAGCCCTGACCAAAGTCACAATACAGCTGGTAAGTGGTTTTCCCTCTTTTTGACTGGAGGTGCTAATTGATAACTAGAGGGGGAAGATTGGCTGTTATTCATAAAAAAGAATCAGCAGGAAGTTAAGGAAGTCAGTAATTGTATTTTTTCAAAGAGAAAGTGCCTCCACCCGGTGTAGGTACTTACAAAGCACTATGAGAGAGCAGCAAGCATTTTGGAACATAAGCAGCAGAGTCAAAATCCTTTGTACTTTCAGGGCTCTGCTTCTGCTACAATTGTAGGATGTTTTTGGATCCTGAATGTTTCTTGTTGAGGAATTCTTGGGGTGGTGAGGTGAGCATTAGGGACCAGTCAGGGACTTGAGTGCATCAGGAAAAGTGCATGGGGTGGATGCACGGGACTGACCAGCAGCTTTGGTGATCAATCTAGAAGTGACAGGCTGTGTGTGGTTGTGAATTCAGCAAGACTGGTGATAGTGTTGGGAGCCAGACTGAAGTATGATATGCATGAGGGGTGAAAGAGTTTTAAAATCTCAGCCTAGTTTATTTTTATCATTTTCTGTCCTGTACTCCCACCCTGTTGGAAAGGATTATCTTTGCTTCAGTTACAGGCCAAAACAAACCATTGTAGCTTCAGTAAGATAGTGGGATTTGAGTAAAGCTCTTCAGAACTAGAGGCAATTTTTTCCTTTTTTTTTTTTTTTTTCCCTATTATTATGTAGCAGGTAGAGAAAGAAATGGGATGAGCATTTTGTCGCTTGGTTCCAACCAGCTGGATTATTTCTAGTTGGCTGATCATGTCTCCTATACCTAGTGATATAAATGATGAGCTCAGTTAAAATGGCATGTGCTTTTTAATTTATTTTCCTTTTTTATTAAGACAATCCAGCAGATTGCTTTATTTTTCTTAACTGCAGCAAAAAGAGCATGAGTGAATGCTCCTGGACTCCTGGTCCCTGGAGAGCAATCATGCATTTATGTAGACATGCTCCTTAGCCCTTCCTGCCCTTCTCTTTCAAAGCAATGTTTACCAGAAGGTACATTGCCAGCTGTGGTTGCTGTACAAGTGATGCTAATGTTGGGAGATCATGAGATACACAAGATGAGTGGCGGGACTGATGGAAATTCAGTCGCAGATGAGCGGGACCATTGCTATGCCAGAAATAGTGGCACTGTAGAGGAAAAAATCCAGTATCCTCACTAAGTGCTGTAGGGACATGACTTGATTGAAGGTATACTTGCATATATGTTAAAAGACTAATCCTAGAAAAACAGGGCAATGAGGTCTTTCATTTGCCTGTGTGTTGCCTGTGTTTTCTATAGTGTGACATTCTCCTTTACCAGGCTTGCGGTGTTGTATTGCTGTGTGCTTTTCCATACAGTCAGGCTGCTTCTTTGTGAATCTAAATTCTTTATATATAGACATATATTAGCTCCCTCACTGTGCATATATTTCATAAAAGTATTTGAGATGAACAGCTCCCTACTGCCTTTTAGCAACCTCTTTGCTAAGCTGAAGCAGGATACGGACCCTGGATGGATATTCTGCTGCTTTTTCTGGAACAAATCATGTTGCAGAGGAGTTGGGTTTCCGTCATGCTTGGTGTGGCCAGGCCCTCCGCAGTCTGGGTTTTGGAGCCTGTGATCCAGTTGAAATTTATCCTGTGTTCAACCTTTCCAATGGAGTTTTGGTGAATTAAAGATTTTTCTCTTTTCATCCTCCCCTACTAGTTCCTTCAATCTTCTCCCTCCTCCTTGACCCTATCTCTCAAAACTTGTGTAAAACCAGAAACAAAAATAATACTGGCAAAGCAGGGGGAGAGCTACTAAACAATATGTCAGATAAAAGTCACCAGGGGGAAGAAAAATTGCTATGATGTTGTAGTCTAGTGATAAGGGGTTTTTGGCTCAGAGTAGGAAAGCTAAATTCCAGTGCCTGCTATTCAGGCTTTTTTGCTTTATTATTATTATTATCGTTAGCCAGTGTAATTAAGAAAACAAAGTTTGTTAAGTTCATGTGCATATGTGCATGCCTGTCATTTCTCCCTAATAACTTGTGAACTTATTGCCCAATTTCAACCAAATTTGACAGGGGTAAAAATATCAAGGCTAGTGTGGTCTGACCATTTGGTGGGGTATATGTGTTTGTGGGTTTTTTGTTTGTGTGTTTGGGTTTTGTGGTTTGTATGGGTGTGGTTTTTTGGTGTTTGTTTTTTTTTTTAATGGAACCAATCAGTGAATAAAGCTGTAGAGCAGAGGAGTGAACGCTTCCCTGGAGAGAACACCTGGGGGGTGAACTCAACTCTGTGGTTACACACCAGAGAATCCACATTCCTCAAATTCAGACTCTTCTGTGTCCCAGGACAGCTTCTGTGGAAGTGAGAGAGGTGGGTTAGAGTAAGGATTTGGGATAGAGAAGCTATTAAATGGATTTAAGGTTTAAAGATTATACTGATTTATTCTTTTAATTGAAGCTCTTATAGTTTTTGCATGTTCCATCTCCTCATATTGTACTTTTCCATCTGGTGTCTGATGTAACTGCACTACATGCTTCAGGTCTCTTTGTTCTTTCTGTAACATCTTTGTTGAGAGCTATCCGATTTGGCTGTTTGCTGTTATGAAAATCCACTCTTATTTTAACTACTTTTCATTTGGGCAGGGCTCTTCACAGACCTTGAGACTGCAGAGGTGTAAACCTTTTTTTTTTTTCTGAGGGGAGGAGGTGCTTAATACTCTCTTCTCTGTTGTAGCTCATAAAACACCTTCTGAAATTAATTTCAAGGCATTTGAACGAGGTGCAATAACACTTAATTCACATTTTCTCCAGCTCGTCCTGTAGCCAGTAATCAGGGGCACTTGTGATGACTCCTGTGTAAGTCAGAAAGTGCTTACCCAGAGAATTTGCACAGGGGAACCTAACTTTGTTAATTACAGCACTAATGCAGTGAAATCATTTCAATGACAAAAGAGGAGGGAGGCAGAAGAGGATTTTATAACAAAGTTCATTAATTTAGGAGATTTTTATCCTCTGTATGATCAATGTCATCTCGGCTTATGGACTGGGACTGAAAAAAACTCTGCGAGAAGGGCTTCCTATACACCCTTGCCAGGAGGTCAGCTTCCTTCCAGTGGTCTGCACTGGCCTCCTGCCTTTCCATCCTGCACCCTGGAATGTGGGACTTGAGTGATGACAAGGCCCAGGAGCATTCAAATGCTCGTGTATCACTTAACCTCAGCGGAGCTGCCTTGCTGCTCTCTTGGATTGTTGTGAAACACAACTGTGCAAAGGCCTGATTTCTCGGTTTAACTGGCAATTTAAGAACAAAATGTCTGAACTCTACAGTTTTCTGTAAATTAAAGATAAAAAAATATATTTATATAAAAAAGTAACCCTCAAAATGTCTCTTACCAATTAATGAAGCACAAACTTTCAAATCCAAAGACATAATAAAGGAGAATTTTCTGAGATAATTCTCAAAGAAGCATCAAAACAATTAATGCCTTCAGATAAATATGGTACAATGTGAAATGAATGAGTTGCCTCTTCCTGATGGGGGTAGTGATGACAGTCTTTGAAGTCAATTTAATAAAAGTAAAACTACTTCTGACTTTTTTTCTCATTATTAGTTTGTTTTATTTTTGGAAGCCAGTAAGGAAAACTTCAGCCTTGTCCCTCACTAGGCATCTAGGTTTGCATGTGGGATGGACTCAATTTCTTAGTCAGAGTTCCTTCACCGCTCATGCACTGCCCTAAAAAAGCTGAAGGTTACTTGAAACACTAGAGGAAAGATCACTAAGCAGTGAGGTTTGAGAGTCAGGAGAATTTGAGACACCAAACTTCGTGCAGTGAATCTACAAGGCTGATCTCTGTGGCAGGAAAGTGGCAGGTGACCTGTCTCCATTGACTCCGGAGCGTATCTAGAGAGATGAAGAGGTTAACCTGCCTGGCCAACGTAATTGCTCATAGTTGAGATGTGTGAACACTGCCCTCAGTATATTGAGTGTGGCAGGCTGATTCACGATGTAAGGACTTTTTTCCTATGGCTTTACACACTGTACTCTTCAGAGAGCAGGCTCTGAAAAGGCCCTTAATAGGACTTGCTTTGCTGACTTACACTGCCCTGTTTAGCTCTATGCTTGGGCATGTTGAGGTATCATTGCTGGCATGGCTCACTGAGGATGCAGCAAGCTCTAGTGTTGGAAAAGGAAGGGTTTTTGTGCATGCTCGCACTCTCTCGTTGGCATGCTGCCTGCTTTTGACAAACAGCAAAGCAGGGACATCCTCCCCAGCAGCTCAGATCTGAATCCCAGATATGGAGATTGATTTCCAGCACAGCCTGTGCTGAGTATAAATCCTGGATCAAACAGGCTAATCACTGTTAATCACTGCTAATCAGCAGGATGGGGCCTGTAGACCTTTGCAGTCCTGCTTACTGGCTAGGGGGGACAAACTGCCAGTAGGTGCTAAATCATTAACAGTTACTGTTGAATTTAAGTAGCTGGTGGTGTTGAATCTAAGTGACTAGTGCTGCAGTCATACCCTGCCACGGAATGAAATTTTCCAGAGCTACAACATCACTGTGCATTTTTCCCAGCATGGCTATGATTCAGGCCAAAGAAGCATTAATCTGCCTTAGCACATGAGAAAACTTAGTTGAAGAACTCCTTCCGAATAACCTGCTAAGTGCTGTACTGTTGTTTTTTAAAAAATTATTATTTATTTTTTCATAACTCCATCATAGGTTATGCTACTGCGCTCTGCTACCTACAATCTAGCATTTATACTCAGCTCTCTAGGTAAAAAGAAAGGTAACACTGGATCTCAAACCTCACTATCTGACTTTGGTGTTTACCATATGGTTTACTCTTGGATAGCTGTGGAAAGCTGGAACTTTCTGGTAGGCTACTGTGATTTTTGTGCTCATATTTACAATACACAGGTTTGATTGTCTTTCCTTTTCTTCTTTTTTCCCCCCTATTTCTTTCTGTTTAATTTAAAAATTGCATTTCAAAATAGCAAGGAACTGTGGCAGGTTGCACAGTTGGAAAGAATTATGGCCCCTTTCTGGTAGTTAATGTACCCTGAGCTTTTGGCTTTGGTGTCTCATAATGCCACATGAGGCATGCAGTAACTGCCCAGAAACACATTTGTTAGCTGTCATGTCACTGCTTAATTATATCTTACTTCTGTTTCAGTGCATCATGCATAAGTCTGCTAAATGTTCTATGTAAATCCAAACCTGATTTATTGTCTCAAAAGTACCTTAGAGAATACCAGTGGAATAAAAGAACTCCCTTTAATGTTCTTTCCTACCTGCAGAGCTCCCATTTAGTGTAACTTTGTTAATCTTTGAATCAGTAAACAATATTGCATGCAGTGTGTAGCTTTAATTTAAGCAGATTGCTTACTTATGTGCTTGTTCTCAGGTGTGCTGTGAAAATGAAGTTTTGTTTCTTTGCTGGATCATATCAAGAGTTGAAAATATACTGCGTGTGTTGCTAGATCTTCCACCACTGTAATTCAGGGCAGTTTCAAAGCCATGACAGTACTGCTGATTTATACCAGCTAGTGTTCAGATTTTGATGCCATTGGTGATGGGAAACTATTAAAAACCCATTCTGAGGCTGCAGCTTTCTCCCTGTAAGTCCCTGTACTAAGGGAACAGGGAGGGCAGGAGGGAGGAGGTATTGCTTAAGTAAGGAAGTGAGGTCTTGCTAGTGTGTGCTGGGAGTGTTGCTTGCTGCATTCTTCTCAATAAATTATTTTATTTTTCTCAGTTGGTGGCAGCAGCTTCAAGATGCCATAAGTGCTTTTGCTCTCAAAATGAGATTTACTGAGTGTGTATGAGAATGGAGCCTGTGAGCGTTTGGCAGCTGCTGAACTGTTGCTCTCTGCATGAATGGACTAAGGGCAAAGTAGTATCGTAACATTTGGGGTGTGACTTTCTCCTCTGTCCTATGATCAAAAAAAAAAAAAAAAAAAAAAAAGTTTGTCTGCTGTTTGCCAGGGAAGATCATGCAATTTTGCAATGCCTGTCCAAACAGTTGCAGGGCAACTGGATGAAGGCATCAGCCTTTTTCTGTGTGAAGGCTGTCAAGCCTCATGAAGGGTTTTGGAGTGAGCCTATTTTTTAGCCTGTTAATATAGGCGGTTTTCTTGTGTTGTTGCTAGCTGAAGCCTGTCTCTTCTTACCTTCCTGCTTGTCTGATCTAACATGTGTAAATGAGCGTTAGGCCTGGAACTTCCCAAAGACCTGGGAGCCCTGAAAGAAACTTCTCAAGGGGGAAAAAAACCAAAAGCAACAAACGCCTCATAAATTTCTTGGTAAAGGAGGACAATATGCTTAATAAATCTGGGGATCAGTGAAAATTAGTGATTTTGGTGGAAATTATCATCTACAAAGTTCCTGGTTAGTGTTCTGATAATAAAATACTCAGGAACTAGTTGCTGGGAGGCTGGGAGATAAACAGCAGAAGTGAGAATTTCTTGAGTCAGTTGCAGCAAAAATGTAGAAAAGTTGTGGAGGCTCTGTCCCATTCTTGTGGGTATGTTAGTATCTTAGTCCAAGTACAGACTATTGTTAAGTCCTTAAGTTAGAGAGTAACAAAGGCAGGAAGGGAAGTACTCAACTGTTTATACTAGATTTGTTACTAAGCATCAGGATAACCTCTAAGGTTATTTTTGAGCAGACTACAAAAGATCAATCACTGAAGAAAAAAATGCCATGCCATTTTTGGTTTGTGGATTCAAGCACAGGCTTTCTGGTAACTGTAACTGCTCCCTGAAGCTCAAAGTGGGTGAGAAGGTGTTTGCAACCAAGTCAGCTGGAAAGCGTGTTGTGTGTCCTGTGAAACTGGTTAGCCTTGAAAACCTACAGGGGTTAGCATGGAAGAAATCAGGAGTCAGTAGTTCCACCTGGTGAGGCACTGGTGAGCAAGGAAATGTGACTAGGTTCAGTCTGGAAGCTAGGCTGTGGGAATGCACACCCTTAAAGAAAAGATCACTTTCACAGTATGGAAGTGAAGTTAGCAGTGATGTTCAGCGACGGTAGGGCACAGGCCCCTACCAAGAAGTTAATTCCTTTGACCATGAATGAAACATTCCTTCATTGAAATCAATAGACTTTTTACAATAGCTCAGTTGAGCTGGAATTTTATCCTACATCTTACGGCTATCAACAGGCCTAATAGGAGCTAGTGCAATAACAAAGGTAGGAAATGAGCTTTCAAAAATCTGCTTTGAGTAGGAGAAAACTGTGGAGAAGGCAGATATTGCAGTTGCTTACAACTAAGTTTGAAAACTTAAGATTATGATTGCACAGGCTCTTTTTGGAAGAGGTCAAATGTCTTTTAAAACGTTTTTATGCACATAACATATAAGGTTATAAAACCCCTTTTTCTTTTTTTCCTCCTTTCAACATGGTCGCTTAACACAGGCATTTCCCTTTTTATACTTCATAGTATAAAATTTGGTGCAGCTGCATTGTTGTTAACCTTAGCAAAAGATAAACCAGGGAAGATTTGCATAACTACTGTTGCTTATCTTTTTGCTGTTTTCTCACCATGCCCAGGAGGCATGGTTGGAATTCATCATTTACAGTGATTTTATATAATCCATAAAACCCAGTGTTGTGGTTTAACCCCAGCCGGCAACTAAGCTCACTCCCTTCAAGGCGGGATGGGGGAGAGAGTCAGAAGCGTAAAAGGGAGAAAACTCGTGGGTTGAGATAAAGACAGTTTAATAGGGAAAGCAAAAGCCATGCATGCAAACAAAGCAAAACAAGAAATTAATTCACTACTTCCCATGGGCAGGCAGGTGTTCAGCCATCTCCAGGAAAGCAGGGCTCCATCATGTGTAATGGTTACTTAACCATAATGGTTACTGACAAACGCCATCACTCCAAACATCCCCCACCCCACCCCCCTGCTTCCTCCTCCTTCCCCCAGCTTTATATGCTGAGCATGACGCCATATGGTATGGAATATCCCTTTGGTCAGTTGGGGTCAGCTGTCCCAGCTGTGTCCCCTCCCAGCTTCTTGTGCACCCCCAGCCTACTCACTGGTGGGGCAGTGTGAGAGGCAGAAAAGACCTTGGCTCTGTGTAAGCACTGGTCAGTAATAAAGAAAACATCTCTGTATTATCAACACTGTTTTCAGCACAAATCCAAAATGTAGCCCCATACTAGCTACTATGAAGAAAATTAACTCTATCCCAGCCCAAACCAGCACACCCAGAAATTTCACTAGGGAAGGAAGTGGCTGAAGTCAGTTATTCTGTACTGTTTGCCACTGAGTTTTTCAAAGGTAATACTTGCAAGACTATTTAATGAAGATGCCTAGGTTTGTTTATATAAATACATGTATATGGAAAAAATCCAAATGATGCCCTTTATCTTGTTAGATTATCATACTCCATTTCAGTCTTTGCAGTAAGGAGTGAAACACCATTCAATTATTGAAGGAAAGACTGCCTTTGCAAATTAGTTCCCTTTAAAATTTCAGACAGTTGAGGGCTTATACAGAAGTCCTGGTGTCACCATCTTCAGGACTTTAAAAGCTGTTATGAGGAGATACAGGTAACTGGGAAAAGAGAATCCAAAATGATTGCTGCAGTATGCCAGCTAATGAAGTCAGCTGTGCCTGAGGCAGACCTTTGCTGCTGAATCCCATGTGCCTGAATTCTGTGTAGGCACCCAGAGGTTCCAGCTGTTCCAGTGGAACTTCAGTTTAGAGAGCAAAGATTTGTCCCTATGGGCTCATCTTCACAAAATTCTTGTTCTGTGTACTCTGTTTATAACACAATTTTGATGACCTACTATAAACACGTAGAACAGGGTAAATAAATTAAGGTTACAAAGATTTTAGTACTCTATATCCTAGTGTTTGAGCATCTTGAAATGAAGACCCTTGATTCCTGTGTCTCAGATCATGAGTTCTGCTAAATCGTTAGCACCGTGTTGCCTAGGTACATTAACTCCTCTTAAGGCAGTGGAGTTATTTTGGTGGCAAAACAAAGTTTAATGGATGCAAAAAGACTGCTGATGAGAGTAATTTATTGCCTATGTAATTAGGGAATGCCAGGACTTGATTTCATGATTAAAATCAATCATGGCTTAAAAATATTATGCCGAGATTAACACTGAGAATGGAGATCAGATTATTCTTTAAGCTCACATTCAATCTTTGTGGTTTGAGGTAGCTGAGCATCTAGAGCTAAGGTAAAATTTGAATCTGACCTTACCAAAAAAGATGGTCCACCATTCTGCTTTTTATTTATCTTTAACAGAAACTATCTTTTTGTATAAAGTCTAAGTCCAGAAGACAACATGAGGTGATTTTATTAACTAGTAATACATCCTGGGCTATTAAACATAACTGGCCAGACCTCTGAATGATGATTTTTTTCTAGCGGAGGTCCTAAATTTAGATTTCAGTGTCTGTATAAAAGAGGAGCTCAAGTTTTGCTGCAGACAAGATGCTCCAGTGAAGGAAAGAATATGGTAAGAGTTATAGACTGTGTTGTTCAGGAAGTCTCTTGTCCTAAAATCTGCACCCCCTGTCAACCTCTGGTTGGTCTGTTGAGAGACAGTCAATTTAGACCCTTTCTGTCCAGAAAGAAATGGTTATGGAAGCTTTATATTTCCGATTCACTTATATTTTGGGGTATTAGGGAGAGGCAAAGAGTGTATTTTATTGGCTATAGTTTCTACTTCTGGAAGGACTCCGCTGGGAGATCTTTTCTGGATGATTTTGACATAGCCTGTTGGAGCATTCACCATTAGCTATATAAATGTGAAGCCGAAGCTCACATGAGGAAACACGCAATGAATTCAGCCATCTAATAAAGGGGAACAAGATATTCTCTAGACGGGATATTCTAATGTCTGATTCTCACTTGGAAGAGAGATAAATTGACCTTTAGGACATGGTCAGCCCATGATGACTGCTGAAAGAAGAGAATTAAAACCAGACCACACAAATGTTTTGTTCCCTTCTACCCTCACAGGAGGCAGGTTGGGTGTTTTTGTTTGGTTTTGTGTTTTCGACATGTGGGAGAGGAGAGAGAAGATCAATGAACATAATTGGCAATAAAACTTTACTTTGAAGATCTGTAATAGACTTATGAGCTATTCACATCCTGTCTTGGGTTAGGATATTAACAAAATACAAATGTCTCTTGTACTCCACACACGAATACATTGAACACTTGCTGCTTGGAGATCATACTATTTATTGACTATCTCTTTAAGGGTGTGTTGGATTTTTTTTTTTTTAATTGGGAAAGGTGTTTGGCTGAGAGATATTTTTAGATTTAAGAAGCTTTCTAATCCCTTGCCTTCTCAGCATTAGAACAGAGCCAAAACTGCAACAGCTCAGCATTGTTTCTGAGTTTTGATGGGGTGCTTTGCAATGTTACAGTGTAATGAAGTTTGCCAGGGAAGGGCTGGATTAATCCTGTCCTATGAGACCTTTGCAAAAATAAATCTAGCAGTGTGAGAAAATTTTAAATAAATGGGTACGTTTGCCAGTCTCTGAATGCAGGATTAATTTTTATGTCTGTTTGATTCATGTGGGATCTAAAAAACCATGAGCTTAAAGTGTAGGAAATGTATAGGAAAATTGTCATTGGATCATAATTCATCTTGACATAAGTGATGGGGAATTCATATGGATAAGTGAAGCCTTTGAGGGCATGGGCCATAGTTATTAAATCAAGCTTTTCTATGAATACAGGATTTCAGGGGGTTGTGCTTGCAACGCACAACCTTTCTACTCAGGAATTCTGTGGGCACGAAGGAGTTGATAACATTTTTGTGAACATTCATTTGGGTCTGACATGGCTTGTCTGTTTAGCCAGACTCATTTATGGCTTGTCTATTTAACCAGACTCATTTATGGTTTCTCACTTGCCCTGTACAGAGTATGCAGGTAAACTAAATTTTGTTTGCTAGTATTCAGACAGGTTTTTCTCTCATTGCTTTCCAGAACGTCTCCCAAACACACATGTACAGGTGTGCTAATATCAGAATAGAAACTTTTGTCACTGGTGTTGTCCATTCTTGGCTGTTAAGTTGCTGTTTCCCTGCAGTAATAAAAGAATCTAAGCAGAAACTGTGACCTGCTGCATCTTTGATAGACAGCAAATCATTGGAATGAATCTGCCTACAAAAACAAAGGGTCATTATTATTCATGTAGAGAAAAGTTCTGGATAAAGGAGGTGTTTATAGAGATCAGAATGAGTTTGCAAAAGATTGCGTGGGAGACTTGCTCCTTTTCTGAGTGCAGAATCTCTTGGTTGTGCAAGAACTTACTCTGTCACCCAATTGCCTATTCAATTATATCTTGGATAAATTTGTTTTACGGCCTCGTGCCCAAAATCTTTAATCGCTCTAAGTGTTAGAAATGGGGTCAGTTAGCTGCAGATCAGGTTTCTGGGTGTTAGCAGTTTTGCTACGTCATTTGTTAGTATAGGAATGTTGTTCTATCTATGCTGCACACTTCTACACAAGATTTTAATGCTTGTTTTCCCTTTGAAGTATTCATGTTACTAGCACTATGTACAATGTTTCTTCTTTTTTCCAATTCCAAATCATATACTAGGAATGGTGCTTTCTCAAATTTCTGTCCATAAACCAAATTTTCCTCAATATACACTAAATTATTTATCCTGCATTGAGTAAGTATTGTTTTTGTAATTGATTGTAATAGATAATATGGAAGGGATAATGAAATGTAATCAAGTCTATTACTTGCAGAAAATCAGACAAAGCTTAGCCCATTGAAAGTTAGGCATCTGACCTAAATAAGTGCATAATGTTGCCTATAGTTTTAGACAGCAATTGGTCCACTCGGAAGCTGATTTGTTGATCTGCTACTACCCTCTGACAGTAAAGGATATCCAGATGCTTAGTTTAAGTAAACGCCTAAATTTTAAACCATTAAAGTGAAGTAAGTTTTCAAAAGCATATTTCCTAATTAGACGTTAATCATAGAATGGTTTGGGTGGGAAGCAGCCTTTAAAGATCATCTAGTCCGACCCTTCATATAATCTAGTCCAACCTCCCTGGTCAATGGCTTTCTATAGTCATCTATCAACTTCTTTTCATACTCCATTACACCTC
>WAAD01038800.1:58180-115171 GCA_013389945.1 Fregata magnificens
GGGGCGGGGGGGGGGGGGGGGGACGGAGAAGGTGGACTTTTCCTTTTTGTTAAAATTCACAGGTTTTCAATCCAAAATCTTAGTCTTAATGAAGTAACATACTTTGGATGAAATTCCAGGTGGGGATTTTTTGGTTTGTTGGTGGGGGTTTTTTTTGTTGTTTTGTTTTAAAACACTCTGACCAGCAATTTGAAAAACTAGGGAGAATGGGATAGGAATAGTCCAGACACAGAAAACCAATTCATATGCAAGTAGATTGAGAGGAAAAAAATAGGTTAATATGAAAATAAGTTTCCTAGGGTTTAGTCCTGTCCCTATTAAAAATGACAATGCACCATTATGAATAGAATGGCTTACCACATTAATATTGTATTCCAGGCTCTGCTAGAAGCCTTTTAATGCTGCATTAAAAGGAATGTGTGGGGATTCGAAATGAGCTATACAAATCTNGTTTTTTTTGTTGTTTTGTTTTAAAACACTCTGACCAGCAATTTGAAAAACTAGGGAGAATGGGATAGGAATAGTCCAGACACAGAAAACCAATTCATATGCAAGTAGATTGAGAGGAAAAAAAATAGGTTAATATGAAAATAAGTTTCCTAGGGTTTAGTCCTGTCCCTATTAAAAATGACAATGCACCATTATGAATAGAATGGCTTACCACATTAATATTGTATTCCAGGCTCTGCTAGAAGCCTTTTAATGCTGCATTAAAAGGAATGTGTGGGGATTCGAAATGAGCTATACAAATCTCTATTTCACATGCTTGACCCTAATGTCACACAACACGATAGGAGCACCAAATTTGTATGCTTACTAGCTGTTAGCAACACCATCACTTGTACTTGTGTCTGTATACAGCTTGGTGAGTCTTACTGTTTATGATCCCCACTCTGTATTGCTGTCACATAATTCTTCCCATCAATAATAATCACAAACATGTTTACTTAGAAGAAATATGGGGAATGAATATGCTTTACTCCAACCTAAGGGAACCCTCATAAATAAGCACCTGTGAGGGAAATAATGAACCTGCTGATAATAATATATATTTTTGGCTAACTGCTATTAAGCATTTAATGTCTTTTGAAACAGAGTGAGGAAACACAAGTTCATAGTAATTCTTATTTGACAGTGACTAGCCTAACACGTACCCTGTACTCTTTTTTTTTCTTTTTTTTTCTTTTTTCCTAAATACCTTTCTATAATAATGAGGCAAAACTCAATTTACTACAGTAAGTATAGATTATTTTGTTTATTGTGTAGCATAACTTAGACAGGATTTGTGGTCAGCCAAGCACCTTACTTTCCCATTTTCTTGCTCTTACAATGCAGCTGGGGAGAAACAATCTATTACACTTCATTAATCCTTTTAATAACTGTTGTCTGTATTATTTGCTCTTTGCTTTGCGGTTACATTTAATATTTAACTTCCATTATGCAAAGCCTACTTATCTGTATTAAATTCTATTTGCTAGGCTTCAGTGTCAAAGTGCTGCTGGGACAGCATTTGGAACCCAATATCTCTTCTTATGCTAGTGTTTAGGCAAATTTGTGAATTGCAGTTTCTTATTCCTTCATCTACATAATTGATAGAGATGGGGAACAAGAAAGCATAATTTCTATCCTGTTTTCCTCCTTCATAAACCATTACCAGTTACAACTTGATTTCCAATTTCTAACCAATTTTCTACTTAGCTTGCTGTTTCTCTTTGCTGCTTAATTCTGCTGGTACAATTGACTAGAAGCAGAGGTTTTTTTCTTCTCATATATGCTTGGTTAACTATTTGAAGTATAGCAGTTATAAACCTTGATGCAGTTTTGAAGACATGTATTGGCAAACTATTTGGGTTCTGCCTTAATACGTATATATTTATGACAGTACTTAACATGGAGTTCTTGATTTTGACTCTAAGCATACTGGGGAGGCGTCTTACCATGATGTGAACTCTCCAGTTTTATGTTGAGTACCAGACTCAATTAAGGACAGTACTGCTTAGTCAGGGATCTCATCTTGGGTACCAGGAACTCCATCTGGTACTAGTATTCAGACAACATTGTTTCCTGTGTTGGATGTGCATCATTGAAACATCCCAGCAGTCATTGAGACTATTCCTGTTCACTTTGGAGAGAATACTAGATCAATGGTGGTTCCAGCTCTATGAGAATTTATATTCAATTTTCTTACTCAATCACTCATGGAGTAGTTGTCTACAGAGTTTATGGATGGGACTAATATAGCTGAGCAAAGACTTTTAAAATTTACTTTCACTCTTTTCCCTGGAAGTAAAACACAGATTCTGCATGAATGAAGAAAATTCTTTTAAACTATCCGAGTTTTGCCAAAGTGCTTCAATCTTAAGTTCAATGTTTTCCAAATTAATTACTTGACCTTTCCATAAGTGTCTCATAGTTCAGTTCTGGTCCTGTTCTAGTTTTGAAACCAAGCAATAAGACTGCTAAGAAGTCTGAACAGGACATACATATTTTGGTTTTCATGAAACACCTTCTTAGGGTGGAAACGATGCTTTCAACTTTGCAGAAATGCTAGGGAAGTAAGAAAGAGGAAGAAAACATCCCTGTATTCCCTTTACTATTCATTACTTGGATCTTGCTTTTCTCCTAGAAGTGTATGATTTTAAGAAAGACTTTTTTTTCTATGCCAGGAAAAATGGGGATCTGAATGGATCTGGAAATCACTAGATTAGATGGTAATATTAGTTCTGCCTCAGCATAGAAAAATATGGGACAAAAGCAGAGATTTTTAAAAAAATACTTATAAACAAACGCCTCAAGATGAGCAACTGGGACACTTTGGAGAAAAAGTCCTGGAACCTGATTCTAATGAAGTCAGTAACAGTTGCAATGATGCAGTGTGAAATCTCAAAAAGATAAGAAAAAGGAGCAACAGATTTGGGAGTAGCTTTTAACCTTTGGGATGCTGTCTGCAAACAGAAAGAAGAGGGGTTTTGTTGCACAGAATAGACAGGGAATAAAATTCCTTTTAAGTGTCTGCAATGCTGTTGTCAAAAAGATAGTGATCAATGAATAGAGGGGGGGAAAAACACAGCAGTGAGCAAACCAGAGCTGCTGTTCACAGGGAGCAGCCCAGTGCTGGGGCTGCCCAGAGTTCCAAGACTGTCTAAGAAAGGTTACTCCCCAGAGGAAACTCAAGCCCACCTTTCCAATTAAAAAGAAGAGGAAACAGTTATAAAAAAGCCAAGCTTTGCAAAGTCAGCTCCAGCTGGCTGTCTTCAGGTTCCCTTTTGTCAGCAGAAGCTGTTGAGAGGCAGCTTGGCAGTCCACCTGTGTTTGTTCTTCATGTTATTAAATATCAACCCTGAGCCAAATGGAGTAGAAGTTAGAAAATATGTTAGAAATGATGAAAGAAATCTTAAAGGATCAATTCCCACACGGGTCACAAGTCACATATTGAAAACAGGATCAGTTAAACAACGCTGTGGGATATTGGCATCTCTCTTGTGGCTGGTCAGGGTGTGGTTATGCTTCAGGTTTTGAAGTAATAGTGTCTTGACAGTGCTTTAGTTAGTGGCTTGCAGATAGGAATGTTTTTATACTAGTAGAAAGCCATTGTCACAAGAATCTTTTTTTTCCTTTAAATACAAGAGAATAAGTTAAGCTGGAATCCTCTTCCTCCAGAACTGTGTAAACACATCTTTGTTCGTGTTTTACAGTTTCTTGCCCAAATTGTCAGCCTTTCATTCATGTGAATAGACCTTCAGCTGGTGTAAATTGGGGAATTATTCTACTCTTCTCACCAACCAATTGTTTCTGGACAATGTGTCTCTATTCTGAACTCAGTCTATATTGAGTACTCCCTGACTTGAGAGCACTAGGTTTGAGAAAGCGCCAGTTCCTCAGTGGGTTCTTCAATGTAAAGTTTTGAGCTTTATTTCCATCTGTCAGAATTTGCTTCTTAAGTGGTACTCGTATTGGCACCATATGATAAAAAAAGACTTAAAAATCAAAGCATGTAATTAAAAGGAGTATGAACTGTCCTGCATTTAATACAACATGTGGAGGAGGGAAGGCATGGGAGCTATGGAAGAGAGCCTTCATCAGATGTATAAACCTTGTGGTTTGGCTCAATGGATCTTTTTAGCAGGGATTGTTTCTGGGCTTTCTTTTAGCGTCTGGCTTAGACTACTGCTGAGGGTGGGAGATGAATACCTGTAGAAGCACTGTGTACAAGTACAATAAAACTCCAATACGTAAAACTGAACCTGTCTGCTTTCCAATTTCGTAGGCTGCAGTCTTGTGGACTGAATTCTTTAGGTCAAGGTGTCTACAAATCATGCAACTTGTCCTCTCTGAGCTTTTGGTGATGAAGTTTGAGATTCATGCCATCAACGTTAGGTTTTAAACTATTTATGCTTTTTGTTTAATCAGTGGAAACACAAAGCCTGTATGAGAATGTGAGTCAGAAAACACATAAGCTCTGAGTTTACCTGAGGAAATTCATGTCTGTCTTCACTAACTCTGCAACAGTGGAGCAATTGGTTTTGGTTTTTTCTTGTTTGTTTGGGTTTTTCTGGGGGGTTGTTTTGCTGGCTTTTTTTGGTGTTTGGTTGTTGGGGTTTTTTTGTTTGTTTTTTTTTGTTTTTTTTGTTTTTTTGTTTTTTTTTAGTGTAGGATCCCTAAGTATTTTTAGTTAGTGGCACAGAACACATATTGTGAATATCCTTTCCATGGACAATAGCTTTATTTTTCTTCTTGATTTGTTTCAAATGTATTGCAAGCAACTCCCTTACTTTATAAATGCACAGGCTGAAATCCACCACTACAAAGTAAATGTAGGGCTGTGTTCTTTCCTGGGGCTCAAACAGCTAGGTGAAGTCAAGCTGGACTTGAGTTGTTTATTTCTCAGCAGCAAAACCCACCTTTGTTAGTAAAGGATCAGATAATACAGATTTCACAGTATGGTCTTGTGTGTTTCAGAAACTGATATTTTAATCAGCGCTGTAGAATTGCTTGGGAATGATTTGCCGTGCCTAGGAGAAAAAAGGTGGCCACTTCCAGCACCCTCTGCTCCTCTACCTCCTTTGTATAATATATCGTTAGTGTAAATTGTTACCTTAGAATAAGGGGATAGTTTGAGTTGTACAGCTTGAGGAATTTCTCCAGATTGGTATTCAAGCTGACAAACAAACAAGCTGAGCAGGCTGAGTAAGCTTTCCTTGATGATTTGCACGATGGGTTTTTGAGCCTTGGCACACTGACTTGCAAACTGAGTGCTCCTCCTTTGCTTATCTGACATGGAAATGTAACCTGAACTCTTGGCTCCATGCATTTGGGACATGGACTCATGCTTGTGATTCAAGCTAATCAGGATGCAAATTGGGTCCTACGGCCCAGTAATACCTCAGCCCACCTTTACATGAACAATGATTCTGTCAGAAATAATGATCTTAAACCAAAGTTCTGTTCTCCTGTGTGCATGTGAAAATCCAAGAGGCAATGGATTTATTCTGGCTCCCTGAGAGTAGAGTTTGTCTTGGTCTCATTACTGTATTTCTTTTTTTAATTAGTGTTTTAGGCAGTGCTATAGAAATGTGCTCTTGCACTCAAAATAAAAACTGATTCAGAGTTTGTCATATTTTCTGATGTGTTGGCATTTCCAGTGGGTATCTTTAGAGGAAGCTGTAAGAAATCTCAGCATGTGAGGATTGCTCTTACATAGGTAGTCCATAGGAGACCTACCAAGGCAGCAGAGTCAGATGAATAAAGCATATTGGGGGGAAGCTAGGTCACCTTGTAGTTTTTTACTTCCCCACCGCTGAAAAACTCTCACCAGGCCAGGGCTCTGAATATTATGACTTGGGAAAGGAAAGAGATCAGGTCAAGAATATTTCAGCTGTTGGCCTTTTCCTGCCAGTCATTAGTACTGGTCCTACCACCTCTTGCCCCCATGGACTTGTATTTGCCAGTGCCTCAGCATTGTGCCAGCACTACGAGGGAAGGCATTGCAGGCAGGGGCCAACCAGCCACTCTTGAAGTGTATTGCTGCACACCCTGTGCTATTCATGCTCACCTTAGAGACTGCCAATGGTAGAGGTCTGTCTGATGCCTTAGTTACAGTCAGACACCTTTGTCTGAAGAGTGCTCTGCTTAGCCTTATTCTGTGCCCACTTGCTGCTCCCCAGGAGTGTAGGCAGAAAGCACAGTTGTATACATCTATTCCTCTGATGCATCTCGTTGTTGAAAAGTCAGAGGCGCGACTTTGCAGAAAATACTCAAAAATCATCCCGAGGGTTCCCTTGCAGCCCTTCCTTAATTGCCTCCTTCAGCTCAAAGTGTCTTTCCTTCTTTTACCTTGCCATGCAGGAGAATCTCCTCTTACACTGCATTATTTAGTATCTCAAGAGTGGGCACTGTGACTTCAAATGTTCTGAAGCTTCCAAGCCAACTTCTCCTCGGATTATTTAAAGGAAACAGGGATTAGTCTGTGGTTCTGAGCAACCAGCCTATAGGAAAAGTACAGATTTTTGTGCTGATTTACGGGTTCGTTGTGGGGTTTTTTGTTTGTTTGTTTTTTTAAAGTACTGGGATCATAGAAACCAAACTTTCTGCTTGGATAAAATGGGGATGTTCAGCTTAATGAACAACAAAATAAAATCCTCTTCCTCTCACTTTGGCTATGGCTCACTCCCCCACCCCATCCTGGGTAGTTCCAGCAGGCCAATGTAAGCAACTCCTCTTTGGCTACTCAGTTCTTGGCTTAATCTGTGGGAATTACTACTTAACATATTAATTAGTGCAAGTGTTGTCTTACACTGAGGTGGGAAACCATGCAAGTCATTTGTGCATATGCTAACAGTGTGTTAGAGTACGGTTTTAGGAGTATTATCTGACTAAACCATAACCCCTGCAATACAAACCAACAAAATCCTCCTCCCTACTGCAGGAGCCTCCTGCCTATCGAGTATCAGATTCTTTTCAGGGTAGATTTCAGTTCAGATGTCAAGAGATTTGTCCAGATATCTTTCCTGGAAAGACTTCACTGGAAATGCAATTTTTATTGTTAGTTTTCATTGGTTTCTAGATGAGCTAGCAATGCATGAGAAGAACCCTTGGTATGATATTCATGTACATCATCAAATAAGAAGGTGGGAATAGTGCTGAGAGGGAAGTTTAAATCAACTCAATTTAACTTCAACTTAAACAAAAATATCTTCTCTTTTGTTCTTGAAGTGCAGGCACTTCTGATGGTCTGTCTTTTTTGATACTGGATCAGAAAGTGTGTATTTGTATTATTGATCCCTGAACATAATTAGATGAGACAGTGTTCAAATATGTGTCATGAGCTTAATGGCTATGAATGTTTTTCTTGGAGTGCAAGTGACTTGTTCCTGACTTTTGGTATGAAGAGATGCTAATCTACAATGGGAGCTCTCAGAAACCTCAAAGCTCACAAATTTGGTGGGATATAAATACTGGTAGTCTCCATAGTACCAAAGCTTAATGATATTTAATTTTCATTTGTTCTGCAGACAGGAAAAACTCATTTAAATTTAACCAGGTGAGAGAATCTTTTTGGCACTTGATGTGAACATCCTGTACATGCCACTGAAAAAACCAAGTCGTGTAGTTTGTTGGTTAAAACTTGTGAACGTTTTTACTGTACTTTAAGGAATTTTTGTGGTGATGTACGTTCCAATGAACTACTAACTCAAAGGATATGGAATCGAAAGCTTGGAGTTCAGGATGAGTTCAGGATGATATGATTAGCAAAGAATCTTCAGACACAGTGGGTCCTAAATAACGTGTTTATCTCTAGAACCTGAAATAGTTTGCAAGACCAGTAACTCTTGTAAGGCTGGTCAGAAATGCCCCAAACCTATCAGTTCATTACTTCTTTTTTTGTATTAAGTATGTCTGATTTCCGTGGGGGAAACAAGCTTTTTATTGGCCATCATGTAAAAGATTATTTTTACCCCATGCTAACATTTTCCATGTCATCATATATCACATGTCTAGGCAGCTCTAATAATCACATAAAAATGAAGGATGATTCACCCAGGGTAACCATGCAGGCAATTCTTTTATACCTGGTGCACTCTTACACTTTTACTTACGCAAACTGTGTCAGTTGTGAGCTGACTTCAAGCTGTCTTGCTTGGGTACAGCAGTAGGCTTTGCTTTTGGGAATTGTATTCAAGATGTCTCAACACCCTGTGACCTCAGATGGTGATGGTTTGAGGGGTGTTTCTTTGGGTAATGTATGAGAACTGTCAGGGTGCTAGAGAGAGAGGAAGCTCATGTTCTTCCAGGTGCTGCAGTTCAGGTGTTCTCTGGCATTGCTGTGTCAGCAAAGATTGTTATGCCAGAAGGAACACGGTAGGTGGGATATCCTATTTCAGTCTTATTTGATGTTTATTTTTTTGTTTTGTTTTGGAAAGGGGAATTATGCATCACAAAGCCAGAATTCTGGGTTTACTGGTCACAGCCTACAGCATTAGGCTGTCTGTAGTGAAGTCTGCTGCCTTTACCTCCGTCATGCAGGCAGCCTGCCTCTCTGGTCCCTAAGGAGGGCAGAACCAGGGTATGCTGTAAGAAAAGTGCACAAATGCTGTTTTCCCAGCACTGTGAACCGATCAGTTGCAAGCTGCTTCTCTTGTATTTTTAGTCTTCTATTAAAAACATGGTGACAATGTGAGAGGACCTCACCGTGGTCCAGTTTAAAGTGGAGGTCTAGGTGTAGGTGCATGAATTCTGTAGACCCATAGGATTCTTACTAAGCCAGGGAAGGATTAAAAATGCATTGTGTTTTGAAGGGGCAAAAATGAAACTACTTGAAACATTGATTAAAAGAAACAAAGAAACAAAAGCCCCAAACATTTCCATCAAGTTTCTGTTTTGCCTGGATGTTCACTGGTGTAGAAACTAATTGTTAGAGGCATGATTCTGGGGATATTTCTTGGGTATCTTGCCAACACCTCTACTGCTCTTGATGAAAAAACCTTACAGTTTCTTTTTGCTTGATGGCTTTCAAAGGCTTGCTGCTTTGAAGTTAGTGGCATTGCACCTTTTTCCCTCTACCAGTTTTCAGGCTCAAAAGTGTTTTCACAATGCATATAGATGAAGGTTTCATGCAGTCTGACTTCTCGAATTTCCCTTGTGCCTTTTACACCACTGCAGAAGTGACTAGGTTTTTAGTTTCACTGTGAACCAATCAGTGGTCTTTGAAAGACTTGAAATGTCGGTAAATTGCTATATTTTATATATTAAGAAAAAAGAAGAAAAAAAACTTATAATTTTTAACTCTGTGCACATTATCTTGGGAAAGAAAAACTGCACTGCAAGGAGCTTTTGCCAAACAGCTAAGAACATGCTCTTAAATGGAAACACAGCTTGCGACTTTGTTCTGTTTGCAGGCTGAAAAGTACCAAAGACATGCAGGAAGTCCCTCTGTTTAGAAATGCATGATAGCAATGCCAAGATATAATGTGAGTATTTGAAAAAGTTTACAGTTGTGTTAAATGAAATACTATTTTGTTCTTGTAGTATGTGAACAATTATGTGAATGTTCCTGAAGTTCATTGGAGCGTACGGCCTAGCTTCTAGATCACTAGAGGTGATCGTAGTTGTAATTAAAGATGTATTACTGCCTTTAAATATGAAAATGAACAACCATAATCAAGAGAGCTATTGTGGCACTGGTGAGATGGCTGGCCTGCTATCAGAGGCCATTATCCAAACTTATCTATGAGCTGCGTATTATCCTTCAGCATGCTTTGAGTATAGCTTTTTCATAGCTAAGAAGCTATAAAAAGCAGTATTGCCCCAGGAGATACTCCTGAAACCATTCAGAGGATCTCAAACCTGCCAGGATTGGATGTTTCAGCAATCTAAAAAATTTATTATTCACATCAGTCTGTTTGATCAAATGAAGTCTATAAGTTGGTTGCTGGATATAAATTACCCGGGAGCCCGAGGACTAAAAAAGTTCCTGAACAACTGGAAAGAGGGAAAAAAATATTGAGCCAGGTTACCCCGACTCAATGGATTTTTATAAGTAAACCTATTTCTAGGCAATTGATTTTACATTATTCATTATTTGTTTGAGATTTGAATGGCAGCTAGAATATTATAAAAAATAATGAAACTCTCCAAAGGTAGTAGAAGTACAAAATCAAGTACAGTTACAGGTATATGGCTCAAAGAATGCTCTTATCCTTGAAAATGAACTTCATTCATTTTCAATACAGTGAGGAAAAACAACTGCATTTGAAAACCCAATGTTTTGTTTATTAACATTTTGTCTTACTTGTCTTGTTTTAAGGAAGGTAGAGCTCCCAAATTCTCCCTTTGTTCTGCTTATTTCCCTGTTAAGGTGTGATTTCAGCTAAGATTTAGGAGGTCAGGAGTAGCCAGCCTGGTAATTCATTCTTGAAGAGAATAGGGAGACCAGGTTTGCATGCAGATCTGATTCACATCCTCCTTCCTGCTCATCACCTGTAAATCTTCATGTTCAGAAGCAATGTTTCTTTCCATTTTAAATTACAGTTTCCTGGATATGAATGAACTGCATGAAAAGAAGTTTTCTATGTATGATTCTGGTGCATTAAGTGATTCTACACCAGATTTTACCTAATATTTGCAACCCATCACTGCTGACCTGGAACCTATTACTTTTGCATTCTTTAAAAAAACTGTGACTTTGCTCCCAGACACGAGTGAGAGGCAGGATACAGAAATACCAGCCCAGGTCTTCCTTGAGAACAAGCTTGTAATTCAAGTTGAGACTGTGCCCTGGGTCCTCCACACCTCAGGGTGAAAAATGGCCCAGGTTTTTTCTGGTACTTGTTTCTTTCTTCCTCAGTTTAGCTGTTATGGTTGATATCTTCATAAAAAGTCTGCGTTAAAGTCCATGCTTTCACCCTGCTTTTCCTCATTTGTTGTTTACTGTAACTTTACAGTACTGTTGGTCTTTGTACCATAACCAAATCATAGCTGCATCAGGATTAAAATCCAAATAAGCCCATATATACACCAGGAAGATCCTAAGTGCTGAAGTTTTAAGAAAAATAAATAATCCCATCTGCTTTATACCAGGCAGAGCATGAACAGGGTAACAGAATCTCACCCTAGAAACATTTCTCTTTTTTCTTTTTTTTTTTTTCCCTTATTATTGAGGATGTTTTGATTGAAAAAATGTTGCAGAAACAATTTAAAAGGAACAGCTAAAGTATGGAAAAGAAGTAAAGGAACAAGGCCACTCAACACATTAGAAATTGAAATTACATTATTTGGCTAGAAGATTCACTATAGGATTCAAAATTTGCTAGACATCACTCAAAGTCATAGCAGCAAATTTGGTTTTCTGGCTAAGACTTGTCTCAGAAAGCCATGCTTTCATGTCACAACCTATTTTAGAGGCATCCCACTTGTTGAGTGAAAGATGGGAAAACAGAGGATACAGTGGTTGGGAGAAGGCGGAGAGGTAACTTGCAGGGTTAGGCTTTTGTCAGTCAGGTTGGTTTTTATAAGCAATACAAATGGGAACGCAATAGTGAGGATCTTGTATTAATACTTCCAGAGATTCTCTTGCAGGTTTGATTTTAGTTATAGTGGAATTTTTAGTTGCATGACGGAGGGAGAGAGAAGGGAGGAGAGGAAATGCATGCAATGGTACTCAGGGATGACATCCCTGATTTCTTCTTCTGTGAAGTGGAGCAGGGGGAAGGAACTCTGTTAAAACACATCTGAGCAGAGAGACTTCCCAAGCTGGGGTAAGGGGAGTTTGGACAATGCTGAAATTACCTATTTTACCTTACCGACAGGGAAAGGGACGTCACTTCCCAAACTTGTGATACTCAACCAAAGCTGCAGACTGTGTGAACAGTGCTTTGAACAGCTATTGTCAGACCATTTCTGCAAAAATAACTATGACGGTTTAAGACTATTCCTTCCTCCCTCTTCTCCCATCAGTACATTAGCACTGTTCTGCTGTCAGCTACTGCCCACATAGCAAAGCCGAGGAAAGAGATTATGGGAGGGCTCCTTGTGCTCCTCTGTGCAAGGTCAGATAACTAGTCTGAAACTGCTGCAGCAATCTATGCTAAATGATGCCTGTTAGTGCCTGAGGACTGGCTTTTTTCCTGAAGTAATGCCTTTGCTTTTCATGAGATCATGCGCAGGTGGGGAAATGTTATGCAGAAGGGTGACTACTTGCAACCTAGAAGCTATGTCTGAGCGACTGCTGGGACATTTAGCAGTGGGTTTTAATTTTTTATTTCTCCCACCCCTCCACCCCCGCAATATACACTGACCTTTAGGGAATGTGGTGGAAGAACACCCAGTCATCCCATAACAGTGAGCATATGGCTCTGGCTCATCCCTCCTAGCTCCTGTAAGTTCTGCATGCATACTGTCACCCAGGTCCACAGGCAACTGAAGAAACACATTTGTGTTGCACAGCTTGTTTGGCTTCATGAGTGGCCTTGATTTCATGACTTAATCCAAAATTTGCTGGAATAAATTAATACATTTTCTTTACCTTTCTTTGAATTTGGACCACAAGCTCAGATAGGAGCTGGAAATGCTGATGACAGATTTCTCTTGAGCCCAGCAAAAGGGAAATGGCTGATCTCTGTTGTTATTAATAAAGGAAAATAATTATAAAAAACCTTCTCTGTAGTAGAAATAGTGGCTCTTAAGGTGTTCTGAAGTCATGATATAGTCCTAGTGTAGATGGCTGGGTAAAATAAGAACTTACTATTCATCATCTATGGGGTCATGACAGCCATGAGCAGGGCATGAGAAGGTGCCTGAGCCATGGGACGCTATTCAGGAACAGACTAGAGAAGGGTGACAAAGGCTGTCTCTGAGGCTGTAGCAGCTTGTCTGAGCCATGGGGTCCATGGCTTCTGGACCATCAGCCCTTCTTCCCCTTTTCTGCTGCATCACTGACTCCCACTGCACTTCCCCAACAGCTCTGTGGCTTCCCTGTGGAGCCAGAGGTATGCCAAACCATGGCACAGAGCAGGCAAGCCCTGTCACTATGGGGGGAAATATGAACAGCACATCTCTACTTCACATCTGCAGCAAATCCACTTCTGCTTAATTCCTTTATCTTCTTAACCCCAGCATTTCTGAGGTGCCTCTTAGGGCTCCCAAGAGCCTGAGCTCTCTCTGTATCAAAGCTGTAGACTGCTGAAGCAGACTCAATACAGTTGCCAGGTATCAAGTCCCCTCTCTAAAACATGGAGGCGCTAAAGTGTCTTGAAGGATCAATGCCAGACAGTTTTGTATCACTTTAATACAACCTTATCTCTTTTTATATTGTATGTTTGTTCTTGGAAATTAGAAGTGTTTTCACTGAAGCTTTCTCAATATGTTTTCCCTGAGGTAGAGACAAAGGTTGGGAAATTGCAGCCCCAGAATTTAAGTTTGGCAAAGTTAGATGCAATCAAAGTTTGCTGTGATGTACCAGGCAAAGCCTGGTACTAGGCATTGCTGTCACTTCTGATAACAGGCAACTGTTAAAAAAAAAGAAATCAGAAGTCTAAAAATTATATGAGGTTTGCTCATGTTGCCATTGAATCACAAAGCAGAAGCTTTCACACTGCAGCTCTTTGGCCATTGCATTGAATGCACATTTTTTGGATTGTACCTTGTATGATCATTTAGTGGAAGTTTTTAAATGTTTTTAACATTAACATATAGTGACTTTTAAAGGTTTTTCTAAGTTTTGTAGATTTGAGCAAGGAGAATGTCTCTTGCAACCTGATATATGTGCTGTTCCTCAAATGTGTGAGGCTGGCACTCCTGAAACTTTATTGAAACCTATTAATTCTGAGGAAGTTTGACCATATTGAAATAAGGTCTTTTAGAAACTAATTGATTCTTACGTCTGTCAGTCACAAGCAGCTTTATGGGAGAGCTCATTGTGTGTTGGTGCTCCTCCTTTAGGCAGAGCTCCCTGTACGGCAGCACAGACCTTGAGCGGCTGAAGCTCCCAACCCAGAACAGGCAAAGTGTCACCAAAAGATGTCCTGGTCACTTGTTCCTCTCATGCTCCCTGTGCTGAATCTAATATTGATATGATTACCTAGTAAGCTAGATCAGGGGACGGTTTTAGCTGAAAACCTAAGAAAAAAAAGTTAAAAAATTGTTTCTTATCTATCTGAACAACTTCAGTTGGAAGAAAGTATTGTCTCCTGATCAAAAAAAAAAAACAAACCCCACACCACCACCACCACCACCAAAAATTAAGTAAAAAAGACCTTCCCAGCTTTAGCTGTAGTGATGGATGAGTTTTCCTTTCTGCAGGTTTCTCGCTTGGGGTCTCACAACATTAACTTTCATAGGCAGGAATATCACATTAGGACATAAAATTGCTCAGACTGAACGGCTTTTTGGTTTTTCTTCTCTTCAGAGACATTACTTGCAGCTTTGTTCATGACAAATCCATGGAAACTCAGTCTAGATTTGTTTCTAACCTAGAGGTTTAGCTTAACCCCGCAATAAACACTGGGTGATATAAATGATGTTTATATGATTTCAAACGAAGGAGGAAGTGATGTCAAGTATTCTGGACAAATTTTATCATATAACGGGGGACAGGGAGCTGGAATAACCAATGCATGCAGGAATACTATGGGAATGAGAGGTGCTTGTCAGGTTTGAATATTATTCATCCTCATATCCAAGGCTTCTGAGACATCCTGTTCATGCCACACTGTAATTTTGTGCATCTTGGGTTTAACTAACCCTGATGTAACTCTGACAACTTCATTAAAGGTGGATGAGGGCAGTGTCTGAGTCATTCACAGCAGCACAAACGCGGTACTTTGAAAAGGGAATTTAAAAAACCTAATATCTTTGGCAAGAATCTTAGAGGAAATAAACTTTGACTGGATTTCTGAAAAGTATTGAGCAATTACTGCATTTAGACCTGTGTTACTGATTGCTATGGGTCAGATTTCAACAAAGACTGGGATTTGTTACAACTTCACATATGTCTTGACCGAAGAACTAAAGTGGTTTGGCATCTTCTACAGCAGATCCTAGAGCTATCAGATGGGTTGATAATTAAGCAGAATCTTTTTTGATTTGTGTTCAAAGGGGCCATTCATTCCTTCAGTTTATTATTCAGGTCAGCTCTCAAATGTACTCTTAAAAAAGGCATTGCTTGTGCATATCATGTTCTTTTACCCCCAAATGGAGATCTTCATCTCCCAAGGGTGTTTCTCTGGCAGGGTTTCCCAACAGAATAGCACTGCTCCTGCATCTTCTTATAACCCTTAGATGGATCATTGAGGAGAGTGACTGTAGGGATCTGAAAGAGTAAGTGTAAGCAGAGGCAGAAGCATGACACGAGACCTGAATAACCCTTTTCCAGTGAGATTCAGAGAACTCCCTACAGTCAGTTCAGTTCTCAGAGTGTAAGACTGAGTATGAGAGGAAAATATCCACTGGATAATAACCTTTTACTCAGAGAGACAGTCATCCTGGGCAAATTTTAATCAAGCACTGGCTAAACTAATCTGGTTTGACACCAATAATAAATTGTGCAAATTCCTGCGACCTTCATCATTCTTATTTTGTATTAAATGTCATCTTGTTAGGTGATGCATGAATGAATGGTACAATATGATAGATAGCATGAATTATTGTCTGCTAATAGATTTTGTTAAAACATGTCTCCTCTCTGGGTTGGTCCTTGAGAAATATGCCCAAAATTATTTCTTAGCAGGTCTTAAAAATCAAAGGAATGTAGGACCTTCATAGAAGTTGAAAAAATTGCTTCTGTTTTTTCCTCAGCTTAAGACATTGCTTTTTTCCTTGCTTTCATTACTCCATGCGTGTGGATACTTTCAGGGATGGACACAAGTACACAAGCTTGGCTTGTGTCTGACTCTATAGGTCATGGTCATCAGAAAACTTTGAGAAAGGAAGGCAGGCTGTTTTCTGGACTATATAAGGAATCCTCCAGATTAAGCAGGTCGATGTTTAAACTGAGAAGATTTGAAAACAGATTTCTACCTACAACCCCTTAACACCACCACTTCCCACCCAGGGTGTTCCTGTACTCCCTGCAAAGCCCTGTCCCATGGACACTGTAGGCCATGGCAATAGCCGAGGTTCAACAGGCTTTTTGCGTTCCCCTGGCAAGCAAGTTCATGAGCAATCCTTAAACCTGCATTAAAACAAATGCACTAGAAGAAGTACGTTTGCCTCTAAAATGATAGACTTGATGTTATTGAATAATAAAGATATTTGCTTAATAGTTTATAATAATTACAGTGATCCTTAGGCTGACCTGATAATTTTGTCTATGAAATGTTGTTGTCCCCATACACCTCCATCTTCAAGCTATCTGTTGGCGTATAACCTAGTTTTTAAGTTTACTCTTCACTGGACACTACTGATAAGCATTTTTAATATGTATCCAGAGACTGTCAAATAGTAAAAATCTTAATTGTCAGCAGTTTTCTTAAAAAAAACAAAACCCAAAACTATCTTTAAGGCTTCGAGATTGTAAGGAATTAAATGTGATCCATTATCAGCCCAGATCCTTTTTCTGTCTACAGTTATATAGATATAGCCAGATGATGTTTAAGATATCTAACGAAATTCCACAAGGCAAAAAAACCTGGTGTCTGACTCAATTCCCTCCTCATCAAGATGGCTGTGGTTTTGTAATGTGGTTGTGAGTCTCAGGGTGTGGCGCTTGTATGTGTCCTTTTCCTTCATACACACGTGATATCTTTGACACACCTAAAGCCCCTCTAAATGCATATTAGGAAATTAAGAGTGACTAAGATGACAAGTTTTCTGATGCCTCTTTCTCCCCCATCTGGGATTCTTGTCAATCAGCATAACTCAGAGCAACCTCTAGGCTGCTTTAAAAATTTTAGTGATCAGACCTGATAGATATAGTTCAGATGGAAGAAAATCTAGGTAATATAGAATCATAGGATCATTAAGGTTGGAAAAAACCTCTAAGGTCATCAAGGCCAACCGTCAACTAACACCACCATGACTCCTAAACTAGACCCTGGAGTGCCACGTCCATACCTTTTTTGAACGCCTCCAGGGTTGACGATTCCACCACCTCTCTGGGCAGCCTGTTCCAATGCCTAACCACTCTTTCAGTAAAGAAATTCTTCCTGATGTCCAGTCTAAACCTCACCTAATGCAACTTGAGGCCATTTCCTCTCGTCCTATCGCTAGTTTCTTGGGAGAAGAGTCCAAGACCCGCTTCACTACAACCTCCTTTCAGGGAATTGTAGAGAGCTATAAGATCTCCCCTCAGCCTCCTCTTCTCCAAGCTAAACAGCCCCAGTTCTCTTAGTCGTTCCTCATAAGACTTGTGTTCTAGACCCTTCACCAGCTTTGTTGCCCTTCTCTGGACAGGCTCCAGCACCTCAATGTCCTTCTTGTACTGAGGGGCCCAAAACTGAACACAGTACTCGAGGTGCGGCCTCACCAGTGCCGAGTACAGGGGCACGATCACTTCCCTACTCCTGCTGGTCACACTATTCCTGATACAAGCCAGGATGCTGTTGGCCTTCTTGGCCACCTGGGCACACTGCCGGCTCATGTTCAGCCGGCTGTCGACCAGCACCCCCAGGTCCTTTTCTGCCGGGCAGCTCTCCAGCCACTCTTCCCCAAGCCTGTAGCGTTGCATGGGGTTGTTGTGACCAAAGTGCAGGACCCGGCCCTTGGCCTTGTTAAACGTCATACAGTTGGCCTTGGCCCATTGATCCAGCCTATCCACATCCCTCTGCAGGTCCTTCCTTCCCTCAAGCAGATCGACACTCCCACTCAGCTTGGTATCATCTGCAAACTTGCTGAGGGTGCACTCAATCCCCTCATCCAGATCATTGACGAAGACATTGAACAAAACCGACCCCAGAACCGAGCCCTGGGGAACACCGCTCGTGACCGGCCGCCAACTGGATTTCACTCCATTCACCACCACTCTCTGGGCTCGGCCATCCAGCCAGTTTTTTACCCAGCAAAGTGTATGCCCATCCAAGCTGTGAGCTGCCAACTTCTCCAGGAGAATGCCGTGGGAGACCGTGTCAAAAGCCTTACTAAAGTCCAGGTAGACAACATCCACAGCCATATGAAAGAATTCTTGATTGGAAGGCAAAATCCTCAACTTCCACAACTGAGTAAAATGTCTACTAAAAATTTCTGCATATCTAGAGCCAATTTCTTTCAATGGACTCAAAAAGCCCTGAACATTTTTGGTCTTAAGTAAATAGCACATTTTTATTCTAACAATTCAATTTCTATAAAAACCTTTTGATGTGTCATTAAGTAGCAACCCATTTTGCACTGGAACAGATGTTTCCCTCTCATCCTATTGCATTATGGAATTGTCTTAGGCTCTTTCCACTCAACTGCACTTTAATTGTGTGTCACAGAAGGTAGGTGGAAGGCATGAGCATGTTCTATCTGAGAAACCTTCAGAAAATTTGATTAAGTGCTGAAAACAGCAAAGGGAACAAAGTGGTAGGCTCCACAGTGACTCCAGCTTGTCTGGGATAACAATATAAAATCAGGTAAATCTTGGTACATATGTGTCACCACCCTGGGGAAATGACCACATAATTTGATAGACTGTTTTCCCCGCCTCACTGTTGTTCTTTATCTTCATTTTTTCCCAACTCCTTCTATCATTCTATTTTAAAATGCTGAAAATGATTAAGTGAGGCACTCCAAGAAACTATCAAGGAGATGTTATTTCTGAAGTGTATTTCTTCAGTCATATACCTCTTGCCTGATGTGAAACTACAGTGGTGCAACCTGGAATATAATCATAAGGACAGATAGCTAGAACAGAACAGGCAATTATAATATGACAATTGGAAGGGATGGAGTGCTATGCTTGTACTGCTGGCATTAAATTTTATTTATCAGACTCTACACTGAGCACCTTCTCTGTTTGTTTTTGACAGGTATATAACAGTAGAGCTGTTTGTTTGTAGGGTTCTTTTAGTGGTTTTTTTTTTCTCTCCAGAAACTTTTTTTGTGTATTGGCTTTGATATGCTGCCAGTTTGATTTAGGTGCATCTAATGCTAGGGTGAAATCTTGATTAGTAAAAGCAACTAGCCAAATTCTTGTAGTACATGGGACTACGCCAACCCTAAATAAGGTCCAAAATCTTCTTTGCCTTGAAGGTAATACCCTCTTGCTTAGATTTTTTCCTATGTAGAACATGAACCTTACCCTCAAAAAGGGGAGTTTCAAGTTTGTCTGCTTTTGGCAGGACTAAGATTTATTAAGACTGTAGCAGGTGATTTCTAAGGATGGCATATCTGGAATTGGGTGTTGGGATGTCAGCAAGAACCTGCAGTGGATTTATTTCCCAAAGAGTTCAGCAAATCTGAGCCAGACATATTCAAGTTCAGGGTAGCCTGAAGCCCATCTTGTACAGCAGTGCATGACTTTCCATGAATATCATGCCTCTGGGACTGGGGTGCTCTCTGACTTTTCACTTTCCAATGTCTCATTCAGTAAATGGTTCTCCCAAAAGGAGATTTTTGTAAACCCTTACTTTATTGCATCTTATAAAGTAAGACCAGACTCTTGTTGAAATCAATAGGAGTCTAATGCAAACAATGCTTCCAAACATGAAGAACATTTTAAAATCAAATAAGTGTTCACATGATATTGAAGTCTAGCACTATTTCTCATCATGTAAACAAGCAGGATTTTGGAAAATGTGTCATGTTGATGTATGGCAAATAAACCGCATCCTGACATTTTGCAAAATTTAGGATTTCCTAATATCAGAAATAGTCTAGCATAGCTTGAATTGAAACACTGGAGTTATAAAGGGTATATTAAAAAAACTCCAACCAGTCCCAGACTTTTTACACTCTTTCATAATTAAAGGACGTGAGGTCACATGAAGCTAATCATGGGTAAATTTCAAGCAAATGAAATGAAATATTTCTTCACAAAGCACTTAGATTATGCTGGAGGTCAGAATCAAACCGTGTAGCTGCACTTTTAAATAGCGCCAGCTAACTTTATGATCATCCATAAAATTTTTAGCTTTACCTGCTAGATTGGGTTAGACTATGTTCATGCCTCAGGGCATTAGCTGAGCACCAAATGCCCAAAAAGAATTTTTCTTTTCCCTATGCAAAACACTGCACAATTACTCAAATACTATTTTTTGCCCTTTGCTGTCTTCTAAATAACAGCTATAAGCATGTGCTAGAAACAACATATTGCTGTGATGGATAATTGGTAAAAATCTAATAAAGCAGCTTCTCTATTTTTTTTTTTTGACTGTGCCAGAAGTTTGCCTTTATTTCTAGCAATGGTTTGTGGTAACAATACAGACAGAAAAAATTGTGTCTTGTAATAAGATAGAATGATGCATGTAACCAGGTGCAATTTGAATCTATTTTACTTCAAACTATTTTCAGAGTATATTTTTTTAAGATGGCATTAAATATATACCTGCAGATAATTTATTTTAATTCAACAATGATGTCTATTGAAGTGACATGGTGTTTTGCATTTGACTCATGTCACATACGTGTGATGTCCTGATAAAATTATATCAAAGTGTGTGTTACTGTAGCTTAGCATACAATTTTAAGCTAATACTTGTGTTTCTTTTCTGGCTTTTTCATCCTCTTATTCTAGGCTTTATTAGGGTAAACTTCTTCTGGTTTAATAGAATAACAGAACAATACTCTTTGGTCACATCAATAATGAATTCTTAAAGGCCTTTCCCATTTCAAGAAACCCTGAAACCTTTAATTCTTCCAAAACTGCTGTCCCTTCAAAAACCAGCTTTAAGTCATCTTCTTATCCCCTCACAATATGTGATCCTAGTATATCTGTAGGGCTATGGTATATTGTTGTCAAAGATACTTTGTGTCATTAGGGCAGCTGAAGTTCAGAAATTGTATATTAAATCTGGTTTGGAAATACATGAAGCTGAAGGAATAGGAACTAGCTTTTTTCACCTGGAACACATCATCCTCTGATATCTTCACAGGTTCACTGAAATTCAGATTGTTTCATGGTATGCATATCTGCTAGGGTAAGGTCAAAGAAGATCCTAAGAGCTGAAATGCAGTGGTGAAACTGTTTCACAGCCTTGCAGACATCCAGGAGGCAGGTGCCCAAGCCTTGTACTCAGTGTGTGGTCCATGATGGTGAAGAAGAATTATCAGGATCAATTTCCAGAAATATTTATAGCGATACAATAGTTTGTGCAAAACCCCCCCACACCTAAACCAAACAACCAAAACCAAACAAACCCCTAAAGTCCCATAAAAAGACTGGAATTACTGTCAACTGGTAGTAGTTGTCAGCATTGAAAGGAGTAGCAACTATTGGTGAAACTGCGCTTACCTTGATGGAAAGGATGTAGCAATATCTGAGACACCTTCATTGTTGTATGACTTTAACCAGGAAAAGAGGAACTCTTTTCAGTGTTAAGACACTTAAAACCAAATTAACCAAATTTTGCTTAGTTCTGATAATGCCCTGGTGTTCAACAACAACCTGCAACAATTCCAGGAGGGGCATGGCTAATTCCACCAGAGTCCTTCCAGTAAGCTTAACATTGGGCTCTTACTTGCTGTCTGCATCCTGATGTCCATCTGTGAAATAAATACACTGTCTCCTGACTGCGATGCATTCAGCTGCCTGCTTTGACAGTGAAGACCTTTTCCATTGCAGTGGTGGCTTGGCTTTCTTCCTGTAGTATAAGAGTTAATGGATGTTCAAAAGGAGGGAAAGGAAAGCAGCGAGGAAGGGAGAGATCTTCAGATGCAAAACCAAAGTAATATGTTGAGAAGGGTGGGGAGAGCTGGTTTGTTTTATAGCTTTAATTCTCAATCTGCAGGAGTGCTGGGTAAGTGTGAGAAATGTGGCCTCTGTTTGAGACTGAGCGGTAGCCTGTTTTGGGGCTGCCATTTAAACACTTTCAGGAAAATGTAATATTGTGAGTTCCTCATATCTAATTCTGCAGTGAGGTGGGAAACCAGGAAAAGAGGATCTTAACAGCATGAAAAGATCCTGAGCTTTTTTTCTTCTATAGGCATATTTGTTTGATCATGTTGGAGCTTTGAGACCAAATAGATTGCAAATTGCTTTCTCATTTCAGATGTTTCCATTGCTGTAAAACAAATAGCTTTATTTTACAGCTTTTCAATGATCCTCCCAAGCATTTCTCCTTCTTATCCTGTTCCTTCCTTGCTCCAGCATTTTCACTGTTGTTACCATTCATCTGCATTTCTTTCTTCTTTGATATTTATGAACTCAGATTCAACAGCAGAGTTCACAGAAAATATCCCCTCCTTCTCTGTGCAAGACAAGCCACGTAAAAGTGGTTTACTCAAAGGGGAGGAAGGAGATAAAAAATAAAATCTCCTTTGTAAATCACGCCCTCAGCCCAAATTCATCTGTGGCATGGGGAGCATTACCTAGTCATCTCCCGGAAGTATTTGTGCATCTGGAATTGACCTACCTTCCTTTTGAGACGTAAAAAGATGTCTAAACTTAATTTAAACTCTGCCCAGGAGGAGCAGAGTCCTGTGGGAATCTCATGGATGAGAAAGAACATAACAGACTATGGCAGAGTGAGATTTTCTAATGACTGAAAGGTTTCAACACTTGGGCTAGGTGCCCAGGTCCTCCCTGGTCTCTCATGTTGTCGTAAATTCTTCCATCCATGTGCCCCTGTGCTTCCACTCCCACTCATATTTCAATAATGTATTATGATAAACAATTGGAAAAAATGTTTGGGTGTGAGTGATGCTGTCTTATTTCTGTCTTGAATGCACCCTTTGGTTCTGTTGTAACTGCTGTTACTTTCATGATCAATGTGCCTAAGAGACACCCAGTGTCCATGTTTGTTTGACGTATGTATAGAGATTCACTTCAATTTTTTTCTAGTATTCTTTCTTTTTGACCACGGGATAATTTTCCAGTCTCTAATGAAAACAAACAAAAAATACCCTGGATTTGCATGGGCAGGCCTCCACGTGGGAGCTGGAATTATGAGAAGAAAGAAGGAAGTATCAGAAATCAGAGTAGGGCAACCTTTCCTAGTTTTGTCTGGTGTTATGTTGTTTAAATTAACATTCACAGTGAACAGGCAGAGCTCCTTGAAGACAGGGAGTGTGACAAACATTCATATCTGTAGGTAATAAGGTCATTTTCACTGAAACATCCCTCCCCTAGCTCCCAGCTGAAGGCATCTGAGGCATGCAAGGAAACTGGCAGCATTTTCTGGCAATTCTTCACTGACTTTGATTCTTCTTTTGCTTTCTGGATGGTTGAATTATTTTAAATATTCTGGATAACTAATTTCTGAGTTTGTGTATCTCTGTGTGTGTGGGTGAATAAGGAATCTCAGAACACTTTATTTATGCATAAGATTTTTCTTTTTCCTCCACTGCTGGAATTACTGCATGAAATCCAGACGAGTGATTCTGTTATACGAGACATCAAAATAAATAGTCTGAACAATCTCTTGCAGCCTTAAACATCTATGAATCAAAGTCTATTTGCTCTCTTCATTGTTATGTTCCTACATCTCGATTAATGAGATCTCTGAACAACAGCCTGGGAGTAAGAGATTTTAATATAGTAGATAAACTGAAAAAGTTGAAAGAAAAAAAACCTCAGAAGGAGAAAAAAGGGACTGCCTCCATCTCCTAGATTGTTAATGCCTTTTCTCTCTAACTTCTTCAGACAGACATTCTTGTTGAGATCAGTTATGTTTCATTTTAAAGTGCAGGTTTCCTCACATTTTGCTTTTCTTTCTGGTTAACACTTTACCTTCTCTTGACTCATTAGCCATATCCTGAGTGTCCTCCTCTTATTAGTCGTACTGTCATGAAAAGAATGGAGGGGACTGTTTGTCCATAAGATATTAACTCCAGAAATAACTCAAGAATTTATCTGAGGGTGTACTGAAAGATTAAAGACATGGCAGAAATCAGCCTGGGCTCCTTTCCCAGCTGCATGGGAGTAAACTAGAAGGAACAACATCCCCATCAACTAGCAAGAGGCTGGAAAGGAGGATTGTAGGTGATGTTGGGAACCACAGATAAATGTGCAAGTTGGTAATACATAGTATGGGCCATCCTTGGGAATCACAGACAAATGTGCAAGTTGGTAATACCTAGGATGGGCCATCCATGCTGGCTGTATTTGGTGGTAGACAGGGTTTCCATTCTTTTCAGTTTAACTTGATATTTTGCTTTCATGTGCAAACATCCTGTAGAAACTCTGACTTCTTCCTCAATATCCATAACGTTGGCATGAAGGACTCTGCCTGCCTGAGTGCTGTATCGTTCTCTGTTACTCTTCTGTATAAGGGAAGGTCACTCCTGGTTCAAAAAGACCATCACAGCTATTACTGCGCTAGAGTTTACTGATTCAAGCCGAGAGAGAGTTGGGACTTAACTCTGTTAATGTAACATCTTTCCTTTCTCTCTTTGGAAAATCCACCAGCTAAATGTGGTGGATTAATTGAAGTCCTTTTACGTATTTCTGAGTGTGATGGGAATGGGGAAGCCTGTCTTCTTAAGGAAAGAAGGCTTTTATGACCACACTGTAGGGTTGGCAGTTCCCCAGCCCCTTCAATAACTTTCAAGTTTATTAGCCAATTTCAATAAAATACAGAAGAAGTCTAAAAGACAGTAACTTCCTACAAGTTTTGTGAAAATCAGGTGCTAGGAAGACAAGGGATACCTGCAGAGAGAAGGGTACCGAAAAGTCAACTCTTGGTGATTCTTGCCTAGTTTGCTCAGTGGGAATGGCCGATGTACCAGTCAAAATGCAAAATCTCAAGGCAAGCCACAGCAAACTGGGTTTATTTCTCAGCTAAGGATGTGGGGGAGAGCTGAAGATACTGAGGGGGTGGGCTCCAGGGATGTTACTGGAATCTGGGGTATTGTCAGGGGTTGTTTAGTGACAGAGGTGTGAGGAGGAGATTGCAGTGTGCAGAAGAACTTGAGGATAACAGGTCAGTGGATCTGAAACACAAAAGTTTAGGAAAAAACCTTCCCTGTGACCAATGTCATGAGTTATGCTTCTGGTTTATCATTGTTTGTTGTTTATAATTTTCACTTCAAACCATTATGTTTAGCTCTTATGGGTCAATGTGAATCACATTGCTTTTTATTTCCAGATCATTTTTCAGTAGGTAATTACAGGCAGTATGAGAAAATAGTAATAAAAAAAATAGAGAAAACTGCAGGCACAGAAAAATTTGAGGGATTTGGTATATAATTCAAGGGGATGTGTTTTTATGATGATTGTTCATATTTTTAAACGTTTTCTGATATTCAGTGGCTTACGAGGGGGCAAGTTTTTAATTAAGACTTCTATCTATAATATTTCCATTGTAAACTCCATTAGTTTGCAGCTTCTGTGCATAGTGTTATTAAATTTCAGAAACAATATTGTAAGTTGATGTGACCACCATTTCTAGGATTGAAATAATGAGAGGTTGCTTATGAAATGCTGTGACGTTTTCAAATCTGCTAGAGATGTGCTGAAAATGAAAACAATAGATGCCAAGGCTTTTTTTTTCTAATGCATTTTAAAGAGCTATAATTTCAGATTGTTACTGTATATCTGGAAGAAAGGAGAAATGTGGTTTCAGATTTCAGCACTATCCGAAACAAGGACAGGATAATTGTTATTATAGCTCAGCCAATGTTCAATCCATCCAAAAAATATCATGATGAACAGCCCTCTCGGATGTGGTCTGCTTTCTTCAACTGCTTCCCTTAGCACCCCAATGTTTTTCCCAATGGTCTTGTATTTTTCTGTCTGTGTGCCTATTTTTTATCTGGTTCATATCTTCCTTAGGTTTCATCTCATCTCTGTCCTTCTTTCCCTTTTTTGGCTGCTCCCATCTGATAAAAATTATATTCAGCTGAAGCTTTGAATCTGTACAACAAATCAGGTTTAAAAAAAATACTGAAAGCTCACCCAAGAAAAGCAAGGAAATAGGCTGTTAAACTCTTGTTTTGTTGGCTTGAATATGTTTTGTTATGGCATGCTGAATTCTATGAAATTTTTGTTAAGATTTCTGAAGCACAGCATGGAACTTATCAAAAATAAGAGCGAGTGCATATGCTGTGGGTTTTGTCCACTCACCTGCTTTGAGCAGGGATGTGATTGTGTATATAGTTGCAAGTAAGCACACAGCTGAGCTCTTGACATTTCTGGAGGCTTCTTTCTGTATCTCTGTTCTGTTTAAAAAAATATATATTTTCAGCTTGCTCAAAATCTGTTGAAAATAAGTGTCAAAAAATTAAAGCTTCCTCATGAGGTGGGACTGGTTTCCAAGTAAACCTAACTGGAACTAGGTACTGCCTTAGCTCAAAAGGAATATCCCTTTTTACCCACACGCTGGTATCTTGCTGTTAGCACATAATACTGGTAGCAACAAAGGTAATCGCAGATTTTCACCCAAGAAATCAATAAAAAGCTTTTTAATCAGTTATTGTGTAGTAACAAGTAGATAGCCTCCGCAGCCTGTTACCACCCATTAGCATCTATGTTTAAGAGGAATACACGCTTTCTGAGTATTTCCCTGGGAATAGCTATGTCTAGATTCTTCCCGAAAGGCATGCAATAAATCCTTCTAATTGACAGTCTGCAAGCATTTGATTTCTGCATACTCAGCCCAACCCTTCCCACGGAAGGTGAATGCAAAACTATGTGCTAATGAATCAAACACACGTTCAGCTCTTGCAGAAATTTGCATAGTGGTAATGTTGGAATAAGTGATAAATTCCAAATGAGATTCAATGAGACTGAATCAGCCTTTCTGAGACTTATTTATCTATCTTTTTCTCCTTGGAAAGTATCCTACAGGAAACTGTTTATTTTTTTTTGTTACATTTGTTTGGATTTAATGCAGGAATCAGTGGGCTGGATCAGACCCACGTTCCACACTGGCCAATATCTTGTTTTCAGCGTTGACCAGTGACATATGCTTTAGAATAAGGTGAGAGAGGTCTGTAGGAGGCAGTCATAAGACTCTTTCTCCCCATTTTATGATAGGGATTACCTCAAGCTACAGATCACTGAGGTTAATATTCTTACCCTTAATTATATATTCTGGGATGTTCTTCACATAAAGGTGTTCTCTACAAGCATAGGAGTTATAGAAATCCCTACATAAATGTAGACACTTAGATATCGGTTTCTAAGCTTGTTGTGTAGGCTGTCTTTCTGGTTGATGGAGGAAGATGGGTGCTTGTCAGATGCAATTTATCTTGCTTTAAGGCAAACATCCAAAAGATCTGTCTGACCTCTAGGAGAGACATTCAGCGTATTGTATCCTAGATATGTCCACTTCTTTCTACTGATTGCAAAAGGAACCTGGAAAACTAGCTCAGAGGTAGACAATGACAGTTATGTGAGATTAGTCTCGCTCATGTTGTCTTGTCAGCTTGAAATATGTAGGTAGGAAATACCAAAGGTGGGGCATGGTGGTGTTTCTTTCAACCCTAAAACATATTTTATTGTCTCTGGGTCTTGTAAAATGCTGTTAGGTCAAGAGTTCAGGAATCACTAGAAGCAACATGGGAAGAACATGGGAGATCTCTGGGGTTCAGGGCAATGGTGTGATAGCAACGAGTATTGATGTATGGGGAAAAAGTCCAGCTATTGATGAGCACAGAAGTGCAGCTGTGCTCCTATTAGTTGGTTCAGTATCTTCTGTGTGCGACATGCCAAACTAAGATAAAAGCAAAAGAGATATGAGAGACAGAACACAAACCATGAAAGGTCATGAAAGTGTGCTGAGGAAAACTTATCCTTTCTCCCTGATAGCTAGGTATACCTGAAGACAATGGAAAAAACAACCGCTAAATAGTGCCTGAAGATGAACAACAAGGAACAAAGCTCAAACATAGCAAATACAGAGGTCTGTGTGGAAAGACAAACCTGGTTTCTGATGAGGAGAGAGACGTCTGTCTCCTTTATGCAATATATACATCTTAGCCTTCTATCAAGCCTTTCATCCCCTTTGGAGGGGAATTCTTCAATGGCAAGTTACCAGACTGCAACTGACTTCTAGGACTGGAAGAGTCATACTTCCACTTGCTCAGAATTGGAGAGAAGGTTATTCCTCCCTTTTCCCTTATTTCTTCAGTCTCAAAGCTTGTGTGTGTCTCTAAAGAAGGTATCTATGTGGTTGTTCCAATGCTTTTCTTTTTTTACTTATGAGCTTTATTTAAAATCCATATTCTGTAAACTTGGAAAGAGAATCTACTCTGTCCGGGGTGATACTTAAACATTTAAAATACTCTAGGAGTCTTATTTTTTTCTTTTCTTGCATTGCGCGATGCTGTCAACATGCAGTTATTACAAGAGAAAAAGATACTTCAGGCTTTGTATAGAGAAAAACTTGCTGGATACTTAATGTAATGCTTCATCTCTGCCTGTATACACAGAATTCAAGTAACTTTAGGAAGCAGCATTTTGGTACCATTTTTTAGCAGGAAATGTCCAAATAAGCAAATCATTTATCTTTTCAATCTCTCTCTCTCTCATGTATTTTCCATTTTTGTTTAGTTTTCCATTCATCATGTGGCACTGGTGCATATTGTATTAGGGTATTAGATCAAACTGTCAAAAAGCTGACAGGTTTTTTTTTTTTTTTCCCTAAGCATATGCATTTTTGGAATAGTAATTAATTCAACCAACTGGAAGTAAGTAATTAGTGGCTTTTTTTCTTGTGCTTGGTGCAGGTTTTGATATGAAGTATTTTTAGAAGGTTGCAGTTTTAACATCTAAAAAGCCCTTATTTTCAGGTACCTTGGTTAGACAAGAATAATGTGTGATCTTAGGAAATATATTAACACATATGATGCTGAACATGATTTTGGAGTGTGAAATGCCTAAGTGCCTAATGACCTTAGGGAAGAGCCTTGTTGAGTACTGATGGTTGTCTGCATAGGTGTTTTGAATACTCAAGACTTCACGTTTCATAATTACAGCCAACCACTGTGACTATATGTAGGACCAGTATGTTCCATTCCTTAAGTTCTATGTGCTTTAAGTAATACAAATCTTACTTCAAATAAACTACACAAAAAGAGCAGCTGGTATGGTCTTGTATCCGTAGTAGAAGTTTGCTTAAAATTTCTAGCTATTCCAGTAGGACGGATGAAAGTTATGACAACTATCTGTAGAGTTTGTCTTGTTTATATCCTTTATTTATTCAAATAATACAACATGACAAACTGTGTAAAAATGTTTTCTGAAGTGATACACCTTGTTCATTGGGTTGGTGTTTTTTAGGAACTTCTATCACGTGGAGAGAAGCTCTGTTTCTAAGTGCTCTAGTAAAGGTGGTGCTGCAACTCTCTTCCTGTACAGATGAGGGAGATCTTACTATGAGATGTATTTGCAGAAGGGACACCTTACTTATCTTCCATGTCCTTTCCACAGGTGTTCACACAAGGTATCAAGGTGTCTTTCTGGAACGGTTGTTTGCAGGAAGTGGCTGTCAAAGCTGAATGCTATGTGTGTTTGCAGAAGAACTTCCTAAATGTCTGATTATTGTTAGAAGTTGCCACTTACTGCTTTGGTTGTTCAATAAAACGGTTTTGAAAAATTTTCCTAGATTTCAGTACTTCCCTCATCAATATTTTCAGCAGACTATGGTCTTGGGGAAGAGTGGCTGGAAGGCTGCCCGGCAGAAAAAGGGCCTGGGGGTGCTGGTCGACAGCCAGCTGAACATGAGCAGGCAGTGTGCCCAACCTGGCTTGCATCAGGAATAGTGCGGCCAGCAGGAGTAGGGAAGTGATCGTGCCCCTGGACTCGGCGTTGGTGAGGCCACACCTCGAATACTGTGTTCAGTTTTGGGCCCCTCACTGCAAGAAGGACATTGAGGTGTTGGAGCATGTCCAGAGAAGGGCAACGAAACTGGTGAAGGGTCTAGAAAACAAGTCTTATGAGGAGCAGCTGAGGGAACTGGGGCTGTCTAGTTTGGAGAATAGGCTGAGGGGAGACCTTATTGCTCTCTACAACTACCTGAAAGGAGGTTGTAGTGAAGTGGGTGTCAGTCTCTTCTCCCCAGTAACAAGCAATAAGATGAGAGGAAATGGCCTCAAGTTGCGTCAGGGGAGGTTTAGATTGGACATCAGGAAGAATTTCTTTACTGAAAGAGTGGTCAAGCATTGGAACAGGCTGCCCAGAGAGGTGGTGGAGTCACCATCCCTGGAGGTTTTCAAAAAACATGTAGACATGACACTTCAGGACATGCTTTAGGAGGCATGGTGGTGTTGGGTTGACGGTTGGACTTGATGATCTTAGAGGTCTTTTCTAACCTTAATGATTCTATAATTCTATGGTATTAATGTAGGAAATATCATCTACCTATCAAATAGGGTATTCCTCCAAAACAGACTCTTCTTTTACCTGGCCAATAACAGATTATCCAGTCTGTGGGATGGAGTATTAAGGTAACTGTCAGTAAATGTTAAAACCAGTAATGTTAAATCTATCAGTTAATTTTGGATACAGAATTAATGACAGGAAAACAGAAGTGTTTGGGAAAGGGAAAAGAAGCAATATTAATCAGGAAAAGGTATTTGTTCAGACTTAGCTGCAGTATTTGCTCCTGATAATTGTGTTGTCTTTCAACATTAAAATCCAAGATTGTTTTCAGGTTGAAGCATGCACCCACTAAGGATAAAAAATAATCTTTTTTCAGTTGCATTGACTTAACATTAGATCTATTTTATTGCATATGCAGCCTAAGCTGACACTTAAAAAGCTGTACAGAAACAGCAGCTCAGTGAAACATTCAGAATGAACGTTGGTATTTTGAGTGAAAGGGTCAATATTTTTTTGTGACATTGTTGCACTACTATTGTGATGAGCAAGAATGCTTTGGCTGATGATCTCAGAACAACAGTAATAGAGAGAAAGTGTAAATAGAGAGAAAGGTAAATTGTCTTTAGACTGTGATATAAAAGAATGGTCCCGTTCTTCACTGTGAGGACGAGGCATGGCTAGTTTAACTAATTGGTGATCGCAAAGCTGGGAATATTGTTCTCTATTTCATGCCTGAACTTCGTAAATGTGTTGTGACCTATTACAGATCCAACTGAAGAACCTGGAAGGCAACAGAACAGCCTGTGCCCTAAAGCTACAGTGAAGACAGCCTGAGTCATGATCCCATACCACAAGGAAACAGGGTAAGCATAATACAAAGATCGTCGGACTCTAAGAATTTTTTTTTTAAAACAAGCATACAGATTAATGTAAAGCTAAGATGGCCCACAAAACATGAGCAGCTGTTTATCAACTCATTACTGTTTCTGTGTAATTGAATCAAAGGGGAGAGTCAGATTGTGACTGATAAGCAGTGAGTTAATAGAATCAAAAGCAGAATGTTTGTACTCTGAAAGGGCTGGAAATCTGTGCACAGGAAGGTAATGCTGACAGGGCAATGCACAAATATAGCAAATGCAGGTACACAGCATGAACTGAATCCACAGTGATTTTAAAGATGGACTTGAAAGTGTGAAAAGCTATGCATGAAGTCGTTGACCTATTTGAAATGAGGGCTAGTGGCACAACAGAGGATGATGGCTGGCAGGAGAATGACTAACCCTGCAGAAGGGCCTGATTAAATGTGTTTAGGAAAGGAGCTGAGGTTTGGATTCAGGCTGCTGGACCATTGAACGCCCACTGTCGGCTGTTTGGCCATACCTGTGCAATGTTAAGCTTCCTGTCTGCTGGCCTGGATAAAGAAAGCTGTGCATAAATCCAGCATCCCATACTATTGAGTGAATGTTGTTCGTGGGAGGTAAGTACAAGGGAAATGTTAGAAACAGCTTCTAGAGCCAGCAAGTGACCTAGAGTGCTGAGACTGAGTCAAGTTACTGGGAATGCCTGGAGGACCAGGAGTCCTGGGACCAGACGGAGAGCAAGACGGCCAATACAGAGTATTGTTAAATTGTTCAAGTAATACAATAAATAAACAGAGGATACAGATCCTCCTGTCTCCCCTGAAACCTTTCCAGGGAGTAGGTCTTCCATTCTGATCTACAACTTTATTAAAGAACCTTTAACTTACCACTGCCTGGGCTGAGATCTGCTCCTTTTATATGCTGGCTACAAGAAGGCAATACAGCAACAAGTACTTGTATTACTTAGTTCTGCTCACCAGCCACCAAAACAACACATTCTTACCAGGAAGGGAAACGAAAAGGACTTGAATTTTCTTGGTAGCCTTGGTTAGTGCAGTTGCATCAGAAGATAATACTGTGCAGTTCCCTGTGGTCATATCAGTGGTGTGTCTAACCCTGCTTTACAACTCAGCTGCAATATGTCTTTGGTTTGGTTTCAATGCATCTGGTAACAGTGCAAAATAGGTCTTCAATTCTCTGCCTTGGCATCTTATGCTCTTGCCAGATAAATCAGCCAGAGATTCCCATGGTCAATGTGAATGAGGGAATCTCACCTATCTTTTATGCTGCCTGTTTCCACCTGTGACTGTGCTGTATTTATACTGTAAAGTGGAGAAATTAGTTTAAGGATGGTGAAAACAAGTCATTACCTATTACTGGGGTGGGGAACTTGTGGATCGGATAAGACCAGTGATTTCATTTCACATGACCTGAGGTTGCTTAATTTTGTTTAGCTCAGCCGAGGCAACAAGGAAAAGCAAGGCTCTAATATTTGGGTTGGTTTTTTTTTTGTTCTTCCGTTATTCCTAACCATGTGACGTGTTTCCACGTCACTTGATGTGGTCCCCAAATGCAAAGGCTTTCTGTTCCCTTCACAATATTTATTGAAAGAAAGGGAATTTGTATTTGGTCTCAATCTATAATCAAATACCTGTATACCCTTTCTAAATGCTGAACAAAATCCCCACCCTGTTCTCCCAGTCTGAACATGGGATGGGAATTACTTTAAAAAGGCTTTCATTAACGTGATTTTCTGTGGCCACAGGTCATTAGAGACTCGTCCTCACAGTGAAGAACTGGACTGTTCTTTTATGTCACAGTCTAAAGACAACTTAGCTTTTTTTCTGCTTTTTCTCTATTAGATGTCTGAGATAAACTGTTAAAAGAAGAAAAGGTCAAATGTGTTGTTTCTTTTTACACAGAGGTAAACTAAAGAGAGTGAGATACTTGGATTTCAAAGGGCTAGATCTTCTAGCTGCCTAGCTTGAAGGAAGTGGATGAGCTGTAGTGATTTATGTAAAATGAAGAGTTAACCTAAGGCTTCATCCAGCAACTATGTTCCTCCTCTTTTACATCAGCATGAATTGTTGCGTATCAGTGGGATTGAGATACTGGGCTATCCATGTTTTTGTAAGTCAATGGGTTACTGAATTTTTTTCCCAATATATAAGGAGGCATATTATAGATAAGAATAAAGCATTCATGCATGCATATATATGTATGTGTCTGCATATATGTGTGCATATAGATACAACATAATGTGTGGTAATACATATGTAGTGTTATTCTTCCCATATTTCTTGTTTGACCTTGTCTTGAAGGCCACAAATATAACATTAACCTTGCTGCTTCTGTGATTTTTATGAACTTTCTCTAGCTGTTCTGATTCTCTCATTGTTAATAATTCCTGTAATTCAGGCACGGTACTGCACAATTGCATGGTAATTTGGAGCAGGGGAGAAGTCAGGCTCTTTAGTGACCTTTTCACTAGAAATTTCCCATGAAAGCAACTGTTAGCAAGTTTGGATGTGTCTTTTTATAACCTTTACAGTTCAGTGTGTGTCCTTCTAATGAGCTCTTCGATAACTCACTCTCTCAGCTCTGCCAAAACTAGTCAAATTTGACATGTGGTTGTGTGGTCCTGAAATTTATTGAATCTTTTTCAAAGCAGAAGTAAGCAATGCTATGAGCCTGGTAAATGGTTTGTACTAAGAATTTTGTAGCTGGTTGCACCTAAGGTGCCTCTAATTCAAGTTCTTCAAAAACAGCCGGTAGAAGATGCCCTGACATCATCTTTGCATATGAACAAGACGAGCACATAACGATGCTTTTCAAATACACTTACATTCTCTCCCAACTAGTCTTCCAGACTTTTTTAGTAAGCAATATCTAGTGGAACTTGATTTCTTTTTTTCTCCCATGAAATTAGGAAATTAGCTTTGAGACCAAGTGAATTTTAAGCATTGCTAGAATTAATCTCCTAAATGCAAGTCACCTTAATTATTTTGTTAGTTTTGTACTAAAAAAAAAAAATCTTTTTGCATTTTTTTTCCCCTCTGAGGGTTGTCTTTTTTCCAATCATTGCAATACCTGCTTACAAAGCTGTATTTTTTTTTTTTTTTTCCAAAATGTTCCTGGCTGGTTCTGTCCAAGGGTACTTGCTGAACAAAATACATAAAGTCTTATCCTGATCATCTCAGAAATATTAGTGTAGCAAAAGAAGTTTCTTTAGTATTTTTTTAAACTGAAAAAAAGATTGCAATAGCTGGTGTTTTGGTTTTGTTTTTTTCCCTTGCTTGTTACCATTTTCTTTCTAAATGTAATGATTTTCAGTGTATTCCAAAATAGTCCATCTCTGGTGGTTATGAAATAGCCTACGATCTGGGGCTGGTTTTGATGTGGGATCTCTGATAAAAAAAAGAAAATGTTTTTGAATTTGCCAGCTAGTCAGGGGTTAAGATGCTGGGCTTTGGCTAGGGAAATTTAGGTTTCATACCTGACTTCAACACAGTCTCCTTATTTGATATTGAAGTAGCTGGTTTTACATCCGCTTTCTTTGTATCAAGAGGGCTAATAACACTTCTTTAACCTGCAAGGATATTACAAGGATAAATTTGCTAAAGCATCAAAGGAGCTTGGATTACTGAGGGCTGTTGAAGTAGCTTAGAAGAGCGATAGATATCAGCTACTTGCAGGCTTTTCTCAGCATTATATAAAAATTTAAAAATAAAAAGATATTCTTTTACCATGTAGTCTTAGTGAGTTGATGTTGCTCCATCATCCTCTGCAGATCTTCTTACCTGTAATAATAATTTCCAACATGAAAAGGCACAAAAAAGTGCTACTTTTAAGGAATGTACCTTCCAGTCGTGTTAGTTTAGTGGTTTGTAGGTCTTTCTCTTGGGGTGTTTCTGTTCTGCATTGTTGGCAGGGTGTCAGATTCCTTGCATGCTCATTTGGACCTGCTGCAGTCTTTGACACATCCTCTGGTCCCAGCTGAAGAATTTCAAGGTTGTCTGTTTCTTTTTTCCTTTTTTTCCTCCTTTTTTTTTTTTTTTTTAATTTTGTTGTTTTTGTAAGTGTAGGGACTGCATTAATCAGCTAACATCACACTCTTTGGGAGCTCTTGCGTGTGTGAAGGTTTTCTTTTGATGACAAAGTTGTAACAGTTTGATGCAATATGTATCTATGGGTCCCTTGCCAGCAATAGCAGCCAATCAATTACCAGGGAAAATCATTACTGAACCAACAGTCCAGCTATTGAACTAAAGCTGTTCCTCTCATTTATTCCATTTAAGAGAAGGCATAGATTTCTTCCCCCACTATCTCTTGCTGACCAGACCTCTCACCTGTGACTCCAGATGAATAGTGTGGTGAAACGATGGGCTGGGAGATTTATTCTTGGATAGTTCAGTGACCTCTTTGGAGAAACAGGGGGATTTATGTTTTTTGGGGTAGGGGAACTTGAGGGTACTCAGCCAACAGAAGATGTGTAAGACCCATCACTCCCCGATGCTGAGTATCTATGGCTGTAACTGGAGAACATCCTGAACTGAAATGCAAAACAAAAGAACTAAAGACAAGATTTAATTTTTTCCCCTCTTATGTGAAAAACTGATCTCAGAGTCACTTTCTTGATCCAGAACTTTGCTATTCTGAGCTCATTTTATCTGTAAAAACTTCTCTTGCATTGTGTAGGCGGGGCTTTGTTGCAGATGTGGGGTGGGGATGTTCATGCATCTAATGAAAAAACAGAATGTAATTTCTCAATTAGTTGCTGTCTCTCTCTTCTGTGGAAATCCAAAATGTCTCTTAACTACTTTCCATTAAAGGAAAGTACAGATGTTAACAATGAAATAGCAAAATGACTTTTCCCTCATGGTCTTCAGACCATCTTGCAAGTTCCAGTGGTTTGGATAGTTCACACAAACTTTGGATTATCATTCAGTCTGAGTGAAAAAGTCATCAGGATTAAGCTACATATTTTATTCAGGGAAGCTCATGCAAAATAAACAGCTCTATCACCTTCTCCCCCTTTGCCTGGAATCCAGCCAGATTTCCTGCAGCGTTGTCTAATAATATCTACTCTTTCAATTAGCATTAGATACAGCGTTTAGGCAAACTAGGACTAAATTGTAAGTCACCCAGTGTCCTCTTTGTAGAATCAAAAGACTGCAATTTAACAACTCTCTTTGGGCAGAAATTATTTGTATCTGTAAAATTATACCTGTGTTTTACTGACTAGCTGCAAAGATAAACACACATGCTTTTCTTTATTCTGTCTGTGGGTTTCTCAGGATGTTATATAAGCTGAAAACTAGGTATGGGGCCTGGTAAATAAAGATGACACAGCTGGAACACAAGATGTCTGGAATGCTATTTATCATAGTACTCTTTCTTTCCTTTAGCAGACTTGCTATTTGAAGACTAGCTGTAATTCCAGATATACCGAAACTTAAGAGTAACTTTTGGTTTCACCTGTTACTGATAAAGCAGACCTATTTTTTTAATGTGTGTTCAGACTAAGTACTAATCATAAAGCAAATCTACTGTGCATCTGATTTTGCAGGTGCAAAATTTGCTTGCTTAATGTAAAACAATATGGAGTCCCGTTGTGTAAAATAAAATGGGTTTCGCTGCTCTCACAAAGAAAAATAAATGCTAAGGTAACATGAATTTGTTGTTGACTTCTTAGCCAAAAGCAACAAGGAAATCCATAGCAATAAGCATATTCACTTAGAAGCTCTGTATGTAAAGGGCAAAGTTGCAGAGATGACAGGCTAGATGTTTTGAGATGAGTTTTGTTACTGGAAAGCATAAAGAGTGTTAGGACTTGGTACATTTTTTCTAAAGAACAACTGGTGACACGCTCTAAGGTCAATATGTAATCTTTTCCATGCTCTTCTAAAAAGTCAGATTAGTCCTTTCAGCAGTAACCTTTCTCACATTGAGTATGTTTGCTTTCCTGTCTTTAAAATTCACCTTCTCTATTTGTGATTCTGACAGCTTGTAGGATTACATTTTCCATATATCGATTTGGATGTGCTCCCTTTGTCATGTTTTGATTAAAAGAAGTATAGTTTTACTTATGCTAAGATAATATACAGTGTACAGTAGATATATAACCTTTTAGCAAAGTCCTTTCATTTATTTTTTTTTTTTTAACAACCTTCAGACACCATTTTACCATGCAAGCTCAATTTAGTAGTAATGAAACAGTTGTCTTTAAGGAAAGGGTGACAGTTTGGTGGGTTGAAGAAAAGACTGTTGTTTCCTCATCTTTACATAGACAGAAAAGCCACTGAGAACACCAGGGAAATGTCCCTAAAATGTGAAATAGCAAAGTTCTTGGAAAAAATTTGAGTAAACATATATCAAATATTTCCCGTATGCATTTTGGAAATGATTCAATAAAAATGGGCTCATTGCACTCATTGTCATTTACTTTTTAGTAGCTAGTAATTTTCATTTCAAGGGCTTTCAAATCACAGCACAAAATCCATGTTGGCACACATACTTCTTGGAATATGAATCTGAAAGAGACCTCCTGGGTCATCGAGTCCAGTATGTTTACTGTTTTAGGCAACTATACCATTTATACAACCTGTTTAGTTTTTAAGTGATTATCAAAAAGAATAAAAACGTATTTACTTTACTCCCCTAGTACAATACATTTTAAAAACGTATAATATATTCTATCATATATTTAAAGATAGAATTACCAAAGTGAAGCATGGTTTAATTATCATGACTCTGAAGATATTAACTATTCAAAGTCAGATAAATTAATACTCTTGTTTTAGCTCTCCCAGAAGAAGGAAAAAAGTGTGAGTGTGTGGTGGGAATGACAAGAAACCATCCTGTGTTCTAAGACCATTTTATAAAATAGATCCTAGTTCCAACATATCACTGTTTGTTATCAATTTTACTAGGATTGAATGATATTATCTGATGTTGTTATTTTACAAAAAGATATTAAATACATAAAAGAAAAGTAATTTCTCTAATTGTATCTAACAGGGTGATAAGATAACTAACTGGAACCAGCCATTCTGATTACCAGTTGTGTTTTCTGTCCTTTGGGCAAGCTGCTTTCTTTCCATCAGCTTTGCTCACTTTCTTATATTGAGTTCTGTGGAAAAATTTTCAGTCACATGAATGGTTTTTACTATGGTGTGCTAAACAAACAAGGCTTCTTGTCAGTCTGCCCAAATATTTTTGAAGCTATTGGTCAACTAACACTAGATTTTTTGATAGGTGGATGTCAGAAGTCTATAAAGTTTTGTGGTAACGTAGGATTGGGCAGGACCTACATTATCATGATTTCACAGTTTCATGGGATTCCTCTCACTAAGTGACTGTTTTCCACCAAGGAATGAATGAGTTTTCCCCTTGATGCTTTTTCAAGCAGGCTGTTGCAGAACTTTTCATCCTTACAGGCTTTATCCTAATTTTCTCTCTACTTTTCATTAGAGCCAAGTTGTGTTGCTTTATTCCCTTGCCAGCAGTGACCTTCAGCTTTCAAAATTCCTTTACCTTTCAGTCTTTGATGTATTTAAAGAGAGCTGTATTGCCTCTGCTCTCCTGGCCAACCAAGGTGAACTCTTTCAGTCTCTACAATGGTTTCTAAGTTCCCTTGGGTATCCTAGTAGCCAGTCTCTTCATCTGTTACCATTTGAACAAATTTCTCTTGAATATAGGTTGTCAGAATGATGTGCAATATTCTCGATGAATCTTTGTACAATGTTAATAATCCTGTATCGCAAGTACCTCATCTTTTAGATCCTAGGAGTGCATCTACCTTTTCATGGTCAGACCAGACTAATTGCTCCTCATCATCCTCTGATTGAAAATGCTCATAGGGTCTTTCCCCTCTATTTTTCCCAGCTGATGAGACACCAGCATAGATCAGATAGTCTTGTTATTAATCCCTATGAGTATGACCTTGTACTTTATGATAGTACGGTCTACACAGACCTTATTAATACCTCTCAGTTTCACATCATAAGAGCATTTAATTAGCATATGCAGGCCTAGGTTTACTGGGGATGAGGGAGGAAATCTGTCTATAAACCTCATCTCCAGTAGTACCATCTTATGCTATGTGTGCTTTCACATCATGTGATGCAGATTGGCCATGTAGCTGCACAATCCCCCCACATAGCTTGAGGTTGTGTCAGCCCTTGCATTCCTACTTGCTATGAAGACCTATATCTCTCCCATTTATGAGATGACAAGTATTTTTTTCTTTAACCAGTTCCTTTCCCAAGTTACAAATCTTCCTCTTCTTCACCTGTCTAGATACATATTTTATTGTATCAGAGAAAACATCTCATCAGAATCTAGGCAGAAAAAAGAATTAGTGGATTTAATGTAGAAGAAAGAAGAATAGATTTATCCTATCCAGAAGAATCAAGGACTTCTATCAGAGAAGTGTAGGTTATTTTGATGTAATCTACCTTAAAGTCCACAGTGCTTTTTATCATGTCTTCTGTTTCTCCCTGTTAAGATATTCTTTCCTTCAATGTCTGCTCTAAAGCCACGCATGCCACTAAGACCAGTCTGATGAGCTGATAGTTCCTCTAAGTTTTGTTACTACAGTTAATGTTCTCTAGTTACTGTATTGTCAACAATGCAATTGACTCTAGGAAAAGGATGCTGCATTTGCAATACGAAACACCGGTTCCTTCAGAGTCCATGAATGGGGATTCTCACCCTTTCGATCTGAACGTATAAATCAGGATTCAGCCTCTCTACCTGGGGAGTGTAAGCAAAGAGCTGAACCACCTGTAGCTCCGTAGCTGGCTATTAATGGAAGATAGCCACCTGCAGAATAGCTGCTCAGATCTGAGACAGCTGAATCTCTCTCTGGAGGCACTTGTCATTTACTATACAGAGAGTAGGAAAACTACACTACTAACTAAAGTTGGGTGGGATCGATCAGGGTCATGGACCTTGGAGCAAGATTGTTCCCTTGAGCCTCTTCAGATATGAGACACTCTCCAAGGCATGATGATTTTGCCATTACGTGGATTATAGGAAAGGGGTGGGGAAGACTGCTGTATCCATGGGGAAAAAACAAGGAAAATTAGACAAAGACGAACAGTCTCCCATGGCCACCAATGAAACAGTCACTTTTTCCTGATGAAATGTAGTCTGCTAATGGACACCAACATGTTTTCAACTGCACTGGATTCTAGCATTGGTTGAGCTTTCCCTGAGTGTTCATTAATCTAATTGTGAGGCAAATGCCAACTTCAGACTAAAGGCGACCTAAATGTCGCACCACCCTGTAAGCATTAAAATAAAGAGTGTTCAGGAATTAATGAGCATAGTGGCCACATTTCTTATGCACAGAGACTGGTAAATCTCACCTCATGCCTCTTCAACACAAAATCCTCCTCAGTCGGCTATGTATTGCCTAGGCAAGTCGCTTTTCTTGCAATTGTCAGATAGATGTTTTTTATCAGTTTATAATAAACCACAGAGGCTGTGGATCACACGAGTTAGGGCTTTTGATTAGCTCTATACGACATGAAGTTTCCTTTCCTTCACCAAAACCTGTCCAGCTTCCCTTCCAGTGTTTTCTGCAAAATCACAAGATACCCCTGACTTTCCCCTGAGATACTTGAGAATAGCGAGCTGACTCCTTTTACTTCTCTTTTCAGGTATAGTATTTCTCATTTCTTTCCTCTTTCATCTTGCTTTTTATCCTTTGTGAAATGGCAAAGGACAGCACTGTGACTGACAGGGTAGCAAGAAAAGAGGAGCAAAGGCCATTTCGAAGGGTGATATGAATTACCCAATTAACAGGTCACAGATTTAGCAAGGTTTATTTTGAAATAATAAGTCTTAAACGTTTTTTAACATGTCCATGGTATATCTGAGAACAAGGAATTTGGACCATATCTGCAGGAGATAGACTTTGGACACAGTAAATCATCGGGGGGACATGTTGTTTATCTTAGATTCTGCTATGACAATAAAAAGCTAATGCAGCCCTTTACTGTAAAAAGGTAATATCCTGTAGAAGAAGGGAATTGATCTCATCTCTGAGGACAGAGCTGTGAAGCTACATTCAGATTACCATTTCTAGTTCTAGTCCGCCTACTGTGTGAAGCCCAACAGAAGAAGGGGCTGACAGGGACTTCAGCAGTTAAACTGCGCAGTTTGCAGACAAAGCCAGGCTTCTGGCTGGAAAGGGCAGAGACCTTTTCACTTTAACCGATTGTCTGAGCCGCCAGCTGCTACTCAGCAGGTGCTGGGGAGCACCTATTCCAGCACTAGGTGGGAGCAGGGCTGTCAGGCAGCAGTTAACAGGGACTTCAGCAGTTAACCCAAAGATGTCACTCCTTAATAGTAATGGTCATCTCAGAGCTGGTGACGCTGGCATTTGTTTTCCCCTTATGCATTACTTTGCACTGATAAACGCTGTTTCAGCTGCTGCTTTGTGGTGCAATCTTAAGGCCCCTCAGCACTTCCACACAGTCTGCCCTCTTCTTTACCACTCTGAATAGCTTTTCATCAGCAGAAAACTTTGGCATATCTCTCTTTTAACTCCAGGCCACTACAGTGGCCTTGGGCATCAGTGTAATTTTTAGGTTCTTCTGTGAAATACAGGAATTTAGTTCTCAGTAGACTGCAATGCTTTACTAATATTTAAGTTATTAGATTCATCATTAAGTACTTGGATAACATACAATGGCCAGTAATAATCAGGAATATGTCCTTCTGACATTAAAATTTGTGAAGCTTTAAAATACATTGAGCCCCTATTTCTGTACTGAGACCCCAAATCACAGTAGTGGACATCTGAACATAGGAAGCCTTATTTCCAATGTATTTATTTCATATGTCCTGTATCTCTGCGCGAGAGTCATTCCAGCTTCCCACATGTGCTGTAATCAGCATCATTAAAATACTTTTTATGTTCTCCCACAGCTCTTACATATATGGATTAAAACAGGACATATTGTGGCTGGTTACGAACTACATATGTACAGATCAGCAAGCCACCATAAATCCCAGGCAGACCAGCTAGCTTATGCCTTTTAAATATGTAAGAAATTAGTTTGGTCTGTCTTTTCCTCAACCAGAAGAATAAATTAGAATAGTTATCTTGTTCAGTCATCTAACCATTTGGCAGAAGTGTAGAAAATTATTATCTTGGGTATTTCTACTTTCAATTTGGTTGAAATTTGCCATGAGGATGAAAAATTATTAAAGCCAGATAAATGCACCAGCTAGCACAACAGCATAAACTGTGCTGGCTTAGGAGGCAAGGTTTGTGCAAGGAAGGAGCGTCCTGTCACCATCACTGCCTCTAGGACCTGCTAAGTTAGGAAGTGTATGGAGGAAGTCTAGAAGGTACCACATGGTGACGGTTTGAGGACTTGGAAATGATGGCAAAGACCAAAGGGGAGTGATCTTTCCCACTCTGAGTGCATGAGTGAGGGTGCAACTGCTCATTGTGGAGAGGAGGAGGTGATCAGGAAAGAATGATTTGGTCCAGAGGTGTCAATGCTTTTGAGCTTGAGGACGTCAGCAGACCTTGAACTTCTCCTGCTATATCTCACAATTATAGCATCCCTGTGGCATTTGTAGCGTCTCTCCTCTTGGCCCTCATGCTGCATGTGTGACAGCAATTAAAAAATGAATATTGCTGATTACTAAAACTCTCAGTCTTCTGTACTTCAGTGCAATTCAAAGGTGCCAACTTTGCCTTTTGGCAGCCTGTACCTATCGTTTCAATAATTCTCCAAAACTCCATTCACAGCCTTGGAGACAGTACAGTTGAACTCAGGGCTTAAGGGCATTTTCTCATTGAAATTCTGGATGCAGCGTAGCTGGCTGTCCCTGCTTCAGAAGAAACTTTGAAAAGCAGCCATATTTGACAGCTGTATGGCTTAATGTGGATAAGTCCCTTAATAACTGACTTAAGCCTTGAACTTTTAAGGCTGCTGAGTAATGTCAAATGAGAAAACAATTTTTGACTTGTCATGCTGAATAATTGTTGACATTGTACTACTATTTTCTTCCACCTTTAGCCTGCCAGCAAAGAACTGTGGGGAATTCTAGCCATCCCATTTTAACTTTACTATTAATATAATCCATCTATTTTATTTTCTATCATCAAATGCATTTCATAGCATTTTGCAGTTGCTAAGGCAGTTATATCATCACAATACTCTGAGGCTACAATTAAAATTTTAAAAAGCTTTTGTTTGATCTTTCTTGAGGGAGAAGACGGTTGATGGTGAATCACAATGATCCAATGAAGAGTTAATCTAAGAAAAAAAAAATTTTTCTCACTCTATTAACAATTTTCTCCAAATCTCTGGGATTTCTCTGATAACCTACATGATCACATTCTAAAATAAACATTAAAACACCTGATAGAGATTTAAGAGTGTGTGGGTTCTGTGCTATTGAGAATAATAAAAAGTGAGAAATTTCAGCAAAAAAGTATATATATACACATATCAAGAAATACAGTCTCGTCAGTCTACAGTCAGTTCATGTAGCATGTTCTAACATTGAATTTTAGGGGAATCTGACAAGGTCTCATGCTTTCATAAAATTTGGATACTACTTCCTTCCTGCAAGTGCTTATCTTAATAATTATCATATCATTACTGAAATACCTGCCCTTTCAAGGTCTTTTTTTTTATTAACGTGCTTTTCCAGTAGCTGGCCATTTAAATTTGGCCAGGATAAGCTGTCATGCAGTGTAGTGAGTGGTTACTGCAGTTTTCTCCCTCCCATCTATGTCATACTTTCCAGCTAAAGTGCATATGAGATAGAAAGGGATTCCTCAGCAATGACAAATGAAATAATGGTGACAGAAGGATTTTCAATTTATCAAAAAAAGGCATAATGAAATCCAATAGCTGGAAGAGAAGGCAGAGACAGTCTTATTAGAAATAGGGTGTGCAGTTTTCACAATGAGGGATAGCTGTCTATTGGAAAAGCATACCTAAAAATGCAGTGAGAACTATGTTATCTGGAATCTTTATATATAAAAATGGATGGCTTTCTAAAATATATGTTCTAACTTCAGGGGAAAATATGAGCTGCTTGTAATTTTTTTTTGTTTTTTTTTTTTTTTTCCAGTGACGTTCCCTGGTCTGTTCTGTTCAGTAGATCAAAAAAAAAAGTGATCATACTAGTTGTTTTCTCATTTCCAAGCTGATGACTATATGTTCTACTGGTCCTCAAAACTTTCACTTTTGGCTAAAATGAAGAGGGAGAGAGGGAAACCGTAGCTGCAGTGTGATACACCTTGATATTTTTTTCTTTTTTTTTAATCCTATCTCTCTTTGACCCCTTTNGTGCTAAGTTTAAAATAAATTTCCTTTTGGAGATAGGCAAGAAAAAAACCCCAAACCCAATCTGTAATTGGTTGAATTATTCTTTTTATGATGAACCAGCACAAACTAATCTTTACATGTGGTGGGTGGCTGACTGTGACCTCTTAAGTATTTAGTCCAGAAACTTTAAAAAGGAGTGATAAATGTTCAATTGCACGTACCGCAGGTCAAAAGAAAGGTGATCAGTAAATATTCAAACACCTTTTGATGAGGGATGGAGATGGCTTTTCCTATCACTAGTTCAAAATTTTTGTTGGAATAGTATTTTTGGAAGGAAGGGGTAATAAGGAGATAGGATTGGTTTTATGGGTGGTATTTTGCTGAATTTTTCTCATCATCTCACACAGCATTGTTCCAGTTGAGCACGGCTTTTTGAAGAATTGCTTTAGATGTATAAAATGAGTTAACTAAGTTTGTGTCTCCTTCTTTTGTGTCTAGAAATCTCATCAGGACTGTCATGTTTATAGTGGTTTCCCACTGTTTTTGATCCATAGCCCCTGGAGGGAGGGAGGGACATGGCTCTAGTGAAGACTTTTCAGTGCAATATTTTTCATGGTAAATTTGGAGATTGCTTCCTATAAGAGGTGTGTCTGCATATGAATGACCTCATGGTCTTAACTCCAGAAATTTCTGATAGGTAAACTGATCCATCAGATGGATCATAGAGACTAGCATTGCAGATATAAACCTTCTACACATGCTTTACTACTTAATGGGTTCATACCCTGGGCAGACAAGGATTTTTTTTTTCCCCTTCAATTCCATTTGTCCCAGTTATACATAGCATCGCCATTAATATGTATATACATTTCTATAAAAGGACATTCCTATGTGCAAATTACACATTTATTGATACTAATGTAAAAGACTGATTGAGGGTATTTTTTTCCCTCATTGAAGTGCTAATGCAAAATTTACAAAGTGTTTCTGTAAAAAGAAATGTTTTGGAATTTGGAGTGGTGCTTCATGCCCTTCTCTCCCCTAAAGGGACTGCAGTTAAAGGACATCTCTTTAATTGCAGTTTGAGATAACACAACACTCTCCAAGTGCTAGGTACAGGGCAGCCAGACTAACACGGAGCTATTAGCAGGTGGCTGGACCAGCTGGAGTAGAATTGCCACCTGCTACAACATTCACCATTAATTAACTAACTCGTCATTAACTGCATGGCCTTCTATGCAAGGCTTCTTTGCCTCAGAATGATAAATCTGAACTCTCAGGGAGACTGGTTGTGGCCTAATGTTGCAGATGTCAGAGGCATGTTCAGAAAGAAGCAAACATCCCAGAAATGCTGAGTTCATAGAGCCAGATCTCAAGCTGTTGCATTTGGGTACAGCACCAAGTCAGCTGCCCTTTGGAATCGGTGGGGCAACATCAGTTTTTGCTTGCTGAGAATCCCAATCTGGAGGGCTGTGTTGAATGCAGCTTTATCATGCCATGGATGATCTACTTCTCTTGAGACAGAAGGTGATTATCAACAAAAGAAAGACCTCCATGCTCTGTAGTTCTCTACTGTAAATACTAATCAAAAGCAGCTTTGTTGTTAGCAACCCAGGAGCTTCTGCTCTTTTGGCTTCTATCAGACGGTCAGGTTTTTATGTTTGTTTTTTCTCCTGTGACCCGTAGGCCAGGGTTCTCCTCCTTTTGTAAAGAGTGTCAGTCATTTGGCAGAACAACACGACTCAAAGAAGCAGGGTTTGAAGTATGAACAAGAGGCATGGCTTTGAACCTGCAAAAAAACTTCTGAAATTTTTAAGTTGGTTTGGGAGATCTTACTGTTTTCTAATACAGATCCTTAAATTCCACCTAAAAATAGGCTAGCTACTTCTTAAATATTTGTTGGTGGAAGGACTGGGGAGATCTTCAGAAATCCAGCTGCTGAAGCAGCACTGGTAGTGTTTGAAGATAGAATGTGTAATGCTTTTATGTTGCTAAAAAGGAACATTTTTGCCCTTTAGCTTTGATGAGAAAGTCCAATCAGTGCTCAGCTACCATATGAGTAGCTGAGACTACTTCTGTGCAGCTTCCCTGAAAGAGAAAACCAGGGGAAGGGAATTTTGTCCTTTGTGCCTATTTATGTATTGAAATCTTTACTCCAGATACTGTTAAAGATGGGAATCTTTGCTAAAGCAAACCATCAGTGTAACATACCATCAGTATGTTTGGATGTTTTAGGACTTTTTTTTTTTTTTTTTTTTTTTNTGGGTTTTTTTGGTCTTTTTTTTTTTTTTTTTTTTTTTTACATTGGGTCTATGTGAGGTAAAGTCAGCATTTTCATGTCCAGTTCTACTGCCTATGTAAAACAAGTTCAACTGCAAGTGGGAAGTTATTGGTAGGCACAGTTTATGCATGTTTTCTGCTTGGCACTTTCTATGACCTTGTTTGGCTCACCATCAGAAGAAGATGTTGCTGTTTCACTAGAATAAGTAATACAACAAGCCTGACAATCTCTGAGAAATGTCAGATTTTTGCATCTCAGATTAATCTAAGGCCAGTAGTCCATTCTGATTCTTAACTGCTGCTCTTGCTATGATGTCAAATATCAGTTCTTAGGCTGATATACTGAAACTTCTAATTTTCCAGTAATTAGTGTCCTCTTGAAAAAAGATTCTTTTTTCTTTATTTTTAATCACAATATTAAATTAAAATTCAGAAGGGAAATGCTACATCATATTTATGGATTGAAGAGTATATGACAGCCATTATTATGATTTTAAAATACTGCTTAATTTGAAATAAAAAAAATTACAGGTGGTCTAATTTTGAATGATTCATTCTTTGGTTTTGGAATGGAAAGTTTTATAAATGTGCAAATAATTTGAGAATGCAATGAACTTAGTTTTCAATTTTTTGTAATAATAAAACAAAAACAAAAAAAAATGGGAAAAAGGGAGCACAGACATTAAATAAAATTATTTTAAGAAAATTAAAAAGAAAGTACTGAACAATTATAAAAAGCACAAATTGAGTAGCAAACCTTCACAAATCCAGGACAGAGAGAGAAACCCTACATGAAAAAAAGAAACCTTATTTTTATGTTTACCTAAATGGTCTTTAAATCTGCAGAGCAAAGGACAGTGTTGCTCACTGCAGGACTAGTTTAAAGAGAACAGATAAACAATTGTTTTGGTCAGCAGAATTCTAATGTACGTTTCCACCCCTTTTGGTTCTGATCTCAGTTAAGTTGACAAGCTTTGTCTTGCAAGCTACTGAGGTGATTCAAAGCTCCTGAGCACAGGGGCAAAAAAACCAAGATAATAATTCTCCTTTGGAATGGGAATAGCTGTTCAGACAAAAAGCAGTGTTTCATAAAACATTGGCCCTTTTCTTTTTCATTAAAAGTTAGAGTTTTTTTCTGTCTCAGGAATGTGCAGCTTTCTTTGGAACAACAGCAGTAGCAACACAGATAACATGTTTAACAGACAAGGAAGCCTGACTGCTGGTGTATGTGTGTGGGTTTGGGGTATGTTTGTTTTGTTTTGTGTTGTTTTAAAATCAGTGCACTTTTCATGAAAGTAAAAATAGAAAAAAGGTGGAGTGTGTGGAATGGCATTAGGTTGTTTTCTCTGGTCAGGCTTGAATGACATGACTTGGTCATAAATAGGAGGGTAGTGGACATACTTTCCAAAGAGAAGGTTTTTAGTCTCACACTATGATGCCCTGGTGTTTCCAGAGTGAAATCATAGCAGCTTTGTTTCATTTTAAAAATTGATGGAAAAAAATAATGTTAATTCCATTTCGGATTTTTTTTTCTGAATGTCAGAATAACTGCAGAACAGACAATCCCTTTTGCTAACGAACTCTTACAAGTCTGGTCTCACTGAGAAATATCTGTTAATCTCAGGAAAAAGAAAAGGCGGTGGGGGGGGTTAATTATTTGACTTTGTGATCTTTGACTTCACATGGACTCTGGTTAGGTCCAAGATTGCCTTGCATTCTCATCATGGCCAAATCTTGCTATTTTGTTATAAGGTTTCCATATATTATACCTTTTTCCATAGTTGTAATTCATGATCCAGCCATGGATCCCTGCTGTTTTATGGCATCTCCCACCTTTCACAGGGAAAGGATTTATTTCACTGAAAAGTAAGTATTTTCAGCTTTCCTGGTGTTGTAACCTTGACTCTGACACTTTTTTTAAAAATGAGGAGTAAATATTCTGGGACATGATTTGAAGATCTTTATAGCTCAGGTTTCCCCCATCTAAAACAAACCTCACTCTTCTCTCCCCCAAGATCCACGTAGCACCTGGGAGGTAGTACTCTTAGAGGGCATTGTGCTTTATTGTAAAGATATACCACTGCACTGCATCTATACAAAGGGCTTCCTTGTATCATCATTCAGACTTGACGATTCCTTCTCTCCTTTAACGCACTTTCAGCTTTTTACTTCTCAGCAATATGATTAAGCATATAAATTATAAGACAAAATGTTAATAGAAAAATAAAGGTTGTATAGACAACGTAGGACTAATTTATTCCATTAATTAGAGTGATATTTTATGCAGTTATTCAAAATAAGTAGACATGCAAGTTATTCTATCACTTAATAAATTACCATAAAGTCTACTCTAAATCTAATATCTTTCAATTCCTCTAAGAAGATGAATATTCTGATATCACTGACTTAATCCTCTAATAACTTCCACACAGCAAACTTCACTTTGGCATAAACACAAACAGTAATAGAGTTAATAGGGGGTGTTTTTCTATATCAATTAAATTTGACCTTGAGGACCACACAGTCAACTGATATGAGGTGATGTATACTCTTCTAGGATATTGTATAGGATTAAATCCTATGATGATGTAAATGGAGTCCAAGGAGAAATAACATTTTTATCTTTTTAAAGGCAGGCTGGTATATGATTTTTTCCATGAACACTGCCTAAAATTAATTTAAGAATTTCATTCAGGACCTTTGTTTTGACAGAAAAGGACATTGCAAGGTACCTTGGTTAGATGCTTTTTCTCAAATTATTTTCCATTAAAAAAAAATTTTTCATAATAAGTCTTTTCAAAAAATCTCCATTAGCATGATATTTTTCAGAAAAATAAATTATTTATTTCATTTCCACAGAAAGGACCTATTTTAATCTATAAATTAGAAAAAGAGAATTCATTCTGTTCTATGCAGCAGCTTCCTTTAATAGTTTTATATACAATAATAGAGAGCTTTGACTATTGTAGTCATTAAACATCCATTGCTGTATCATGTCTTGAAATTGTATGTCAGTAATATATAAGTTATGAAATAAAGGGTAAAGTAATTCTACATAGGAGGTATTTTAAAATGAATTCCTTTTTTAAATGTCACATTTTAAAAGACAGCTTTTATCAAACGATGCTTTTCCCCAGATTCCTGAGATGTTATTTCCTTTCTTGCCAATTTGGCATGAAAATAAAACTTTGAAACATTGAGATTTTCAGGAGAAGGCAGGGTTTTTTTGTTGTTGTTGTTGTTTTGGTTTTAATCATCTGCTCTTTCTGCAAAGTTGTATAACCTCACAAACCCAGTTTGGTGGTCAGTGTGAAAAAAGCAGGTAAAGGTCAAACGCAGTGTTTTACACTGCTTAAATCTTACGTATAGGTAGTAGGATGGCTGCTGTTTCTTGTGAGAATGCTCCCTATTCATTTTATGCCCAAAAAGCAAGTCTTGGTTAGCATTGAGGTTGGCCTTAGCCAGCCTACATAGGCAATAAGTAAGTGGGGTTTTTCAGGTCCTCCTGAGCTGAGGTTTTCTCAGTGTCCTCCTTCTCCTGGATGGCCACAAGCACCAGCCCGGTCTCTGCTGATTGAGTCTGAGATTTGAACATCTGGCTCAGAAGAAAACGAAAAAAGTCTTTAATATTTTACTGAAATATAAATAAATGAACACATAACAACACTGCCTGGTGTCAAATGTTGGCCCAGCTATTTAGTAATTCAAAGTACTTTAACCCTTGTCATCTTATTAGTGTCAGCTGATTGCTTTCTTGATTCAAAACCCATAACCATTCAATCAGGCAAGCTAAGACTGCAGCAGCGATTGGATTTAAACTCGGATGCTGCAGACTAGACATTATTTTTATGCTGCATGCCTTCATAACAGTATGAAGATAGTCAGTAATAGTGGTAGCTAATAAACATGCTTCTCAAAGTCCTGAAATATATTTTAATAATCAATAGTATCTCAATATTTTCACACAATATTTTTTGTGATAACAACATCATCTTTTGTCCTCGTTTGTCAAACTGAGTTGTCCTTATATGATTTATGAATGTGGCATCATATTTAAAATGCATAAGTATTTAGAAATACTTTTATATACTGCTTTCTCTTGTGCTAGTTTAATCAGGAAAACTGATTCTGACTAAATCTCAGCTCTTCAGAGAAAATAACATTTCCTGAAGAAATTGGATTCAGCAATTGGTATCACCTGTATCATCATTGTTATTATTAATGTTTCATTGGACTAATATTACCTGTAAAATAGTAAGGACTTATCTGTAAAGCAATACTGAGGACAGTTCCTTGCAATCAAGTAGACCTGTTAATTTTAAAGTGGATTACTAACCTGATTTAAGACTGTGAATAATACTATCAAAAAGGATTAAAGCCATTTTAAGTTGGTTTAACATAATTCACTTTGGAAGTCAACGGAATTAAATTTAGTTGAATTTTGATTTTTTTTTTTTTTTTTAACCTGGATGGACCTGTAAAGACCATGTCCCCAGTGACAATGCCTGATTAGATGCTCTATAATTTAAATGGGAGAAGCAAATAGAAAGCAAAATGCAGAGGCGGGGCAACTGTCCTGCCAATGCTAGAACTTGGGGTCCTTTTGTGTCCTCCCTTTCAGCCATTCCCAGGATGGAGCTGTCGGTCCACATTGGTGTGATACTGCCTTCCACTGTGGCACCCACTATGGAAAACATACAGAGGGAGGTGACCTTCCCAGCAAGACTGTAACGCTTTCCCTTTGCTGTGTGCTTGGATGACAACTGTATACCTAATTCTTCCCATAAATTGTGAGAGCAGTGGATTTAGGTACTCCCTCTAATTCACTTAATAAATCAATGAAACAAGCTTTCTGAGACATGAGCTTCCTGCTCTAAAAACAGGTTGAACACCGGCAGAGTAGTTAAGCAAAGATGCTCCATATGAAAGGGGAGATGGGAACAAAATGTATGTGACGGGGGAAGATGGCAAGTGGGGTGTGAGTCCGCTGTAAGGGTGATGGATAAGGGACAGAGACAGATAAGAAGCAGCAGAGCTGTGAATGTTCTTGCTGGCCAGGATAAGTAGCTGGGGAGTTGTGTATTGAGGGCAGCCAGAGGAGATTCAGTGATAGGAGTACCGAGTGATATATAGCTGCACCACCAACAATGCTGAAATGGCAGTAGAAATTTCACAGGATTTCAGAGCTAAAGCCAAAGGATATTTGAACTTTTTTTTTTCCTTCGGAAGGAGAATTTTTCAAGTGTATGTGTGTGTATATGTGTGTATATATGTATGTGTATATATATATATTTTTACACCCCCCCATGTATTTTCTTCTGGAAGTTCAAAGTTGATCTCAGACAGGAATATCATAGCTCAAGTTTTCTTTTTTCCATTTTTTTGTGTTTCCCCTCAGCTTTCCTTCTCCAGTTTTTTTTTCACAGGAAAAATCAGGGAGGAGGAAGATACTGAGACTGAGGGGTGAAGGGAAACCTTCTTTTCCCAACACAATTTTTTAAAAGCTAAAAGAATGCTAATAGTGTTGGAGTTTACTATTTATTCTAGGAGAGAAAAGCCTACAAACTAATAGGAACAGCAGGGAATTAATTCCACTCCAATTCAAATAAAAATGGAGAAAGAAATAAGTCACAAAGACAGAGATTTAGCTATTGGAAGAAACTACGAGAGGAAATTACGGATTTTGCAGATTTGGAGTCTGCAGACAAGGTTTGTTAACAGGTTTTTTATCTGTTCTATAAACCTTTATTGTTTTAAAGTAATTGAATGTTGCATTGTTCTGAAAGTAGAAAGTTTTGGAGAGGAATCTGTTAGGTGCAATCAAAAACACACTGGCAGTAGGAGGCAAGTGGTCATGCAGCAAACGGGAATGCTGTTCTTCTTGCAACCCCTTCATTACCAGCCCAGGTACTATCATACCCCAGCCTCTGCCTATAAATTTATTGGAGAGAAAAGTAAATGGGTGGAGGTGGACGAGGGTAGATGCAGGACAGGGATAGAGGGGTGGGGGAGAGGAGTGGCAGTCTGGCCTGTCTGCAGGGCAGGAGGGGTTCAGGGGGAAGAGTTGGTTCATGTGTACCTGCAGAAACTGAGCAGGGAAACGGAGCCTGGTAATGATGCAGGAGGCCTGGAGTATTGTGGGGCATGTGCCAAATGTTATTTTTAGTTGTCTTGGGTTTTCTTTTATTTCTTAGCAAAGCTAGCAACCCTCCTTCAAGTAAAGGCTGGATGTCTCTTGGTAAAAAATGAGTTTTAGTTTAAACATCCTTTTTTTCCTTTTCAGCTCAGCGTAGCAGCAAAAGGTAACGTTCTCTGGCATGTTAAATGAGAAGGAAAACTTGATGAACTAATGATCCCTCCTAGCCTCAAATCTATGAATCTATTACCAGCTTGACTTATCAAGATTAAATGTTTGTTTGTCTTCCTCTTCTCTTGCACAGTGAGAATAACAAGGGGAATACTCATTGTGTTCAGGCTGCTGAGGACAAAGTGATACAGAAATGCAATCTTAATTATCTTTTAATTTCCTTTATCCCAACTTTTCTGGAGCAGTGTCTTACTATTATTACAATTAATACTGTTCTGCGTAAAGGATGCATAGCTGCAACTAAAGTTCAGGAAGCTGTAACAGCAGAAGCTTGTCAAGTGATTAATGCATGTGTGGCATTTAGACTGGCACATTTTTATAACCTGTCTAAGTGGCACTGACACTAGTGGATAGCAAGCTCTCAAAGAGTCATAGAAGATGATTATAGATAGGGTCGCCATTGGTTACAAATGGAAGTAACTGATTAATGATTTGCAATAGTAGAGAAAGACCAGAGATTAAAGTTGGCAAGGCACTCAGCCTGTGCTGATGGAAGACAGATGGTTACAGAAGAGGAGATGATTTTTGTAACCTGAAGAAATATGTGAGTGAATATGTGCAACAGCAAAACCAGATAGAATTAGGTTTTCAGTGTTATTGAATGGTCTGTGTCACCACTATGGATCTAATGAAAGAGCAATGAAGATAATACAAACAAATGTTTCTTACTTGAGAAATTGCACTTATTCTGTGCACAGAATTCACAAATTCTGAAAGTTCAGCTGGTACCCTGTATGAATCAAATCCTCGCTTTGTGGAAACCAGTATAGTTCAGTGGGATGATGTTAGCTCATAGCATTGTAGAATCTATGTCTGAAACTTCAGGACTTCTTTTGCATTGACAACCTGTTTTGTTACCCTCCAGTTGAAATCAGCATCCACTCAGTAACAGGATCTGCTCTCTGAGGGAACTGTAAACATGAATAACATAATACCACAGCGTCAGCTACCTAGTTCATGATTTTATCATCGAAGGCTGCAATAGTCACCATATTTACTTAGCACCTACTGTAAGCAAGCAAACTTCCCTCTGTTTGTTGCTCATTCAAGGTTTTGTCTTCATGACCGTAAATGTTTATGTGCTTCCCTGGCTAAGACCAAAAAGAGATTTTTCAAGAACTTCCCTGCCCTGAGGAGTTTCTGACTGATTATGAATAACAACTTTCTTAAACTAATCCTGCTTATTATTTCCATTATATCTAGCTGGAAATATATGCCTATAGAAAGAAAATATGCAAATCCTACTCTGCTTCCAGGTTGCTTACGATATTCTTTGTTATTGCTACAAATTTAGGGGAGGTGATTGTTAAGCTACATTCGTCTTTGAAAAGGTAACTTCTGTGCATTTCAGTGGAAGTGCTATAATGAAATGATTGCTTTGTTAGGAAAGTAATGTGTCAGGGACAATCTTGTCAATTATCATAGTCTTTAGTCTCTCAATATCAAAAGAAATTACTGAGAAAGTGATGAAATTCAAGCACCCCAGGAGTCCTTTGGCTTCCCTAGATCTGATTTTAGCCAAGGTAAATTATTGACCATGTGCTAGACTTGCCTTCTGGTAACAGCAGAAGATGAAAGTCAAGACTATGATTGCCCCTTGTGCCTTCAACCCTTTGCAGCGGTACCAAAGCGCTCTCTGTCATTGGGAGATGTAAAACAATTCAATTTTGCTTATGAATCTTGAAATCCCTAGAAGCCCATTTAGTTAGGAAACAAAGATCAGCATGATTAAAAAGTTTTCTGGAATTCAAAATGAGCATGACTTTTGATATGTATTTTTTTCTTTCTCTTTTCTAAAATATTACCACTTGCTCTGTGGGATCATTATTACTTTGCTGTGCCTGAGGAGTTTGATATATCAGACCATAATATTAACTCTGGTCATCTCCTGCTGAACATGAACATGCTTAATATCTGTTTGTAACCTCTGGTATTTGAATAAGGGTTATTTGGTTTTCCATATGACCTAAGAATTTATTGCTTTTCCAAATGCCTTTCACTCATATAGACAGAAATATTTAACTAATAAAACTTATGTTGGCATTTTAATAACGGAGTTCTTTAGAGGAGGAAAAACCAAAACATAGGCCTAATTGTAAAAGCAGTAACAATTCTAAGACTAAGCCCAGGAGTTTACATCTGAAGGATGGTATCAAACCATCTGTTTTGTGTATGCTCCAGAGACTGGATTGCACACCAGTACATGATTTTTTTCCATTTACCAGAGCCCATGTACCATCTTGACAGCAAAACTGTGGTTAAGCGGGTTAAAAGATGGGAGAATAGCTACAAGTATGAAAAGTTTTACTTGTCTCCAAGTGATAGACCCAAAATTGCAGTACGTGAATGCCTATGACTGATTTTCTTTTGAGGATCAAGAAAAGGAGGCATTGGAGGAAGAATGATGAAAGTAGTATAATTTTTCAGTGTTGAGTTGTATGGACTCAATTGATCCAGAGAAGTTGAAGAAGAAATACATTGACCCATGTTAAAAGAAACAGTTGCATTCTGCTGCTGAAAAGGCACTGATATACCTGTGCTTTGGAGCAAACCCAGGGATGTGCTTTTAGCACTCTCTGTGAAATTGGTTCACGTATGCTCCATAATTCCCTAGGTTTTTAGCAAATAAATCCCGCAAAGACACCATGTTCCAGTCCAAGCAGTGCAAGGGCTGCAGCCCTCAGGGATGCTGCAGACTATTGTGGACATGGGCTTGGGCACACTGAATGAAGTGCACAGTCTCTCCAGTACTCTGTAGTGCACGTTTCAGTGGGTGCAGAAACAGGCAGGAGGATTTTGGTGCAGAGGAAGAAAGTGGTGAGATCAGCAGTTGGGGTTTACGGCATGGGTTTGAAGAAGGGATGTCTGAGATTCATTATCATCATTCTCTGTTTTCCACTTTGCAGCTTCATCCAAGATTTAGATTGCCATTTGTCCAAAGTGCCTGGATACTTAGCAATGCATCATCTGCCTCCAGTACTTCTGTTGCATGTTGACATTTCTCCAAGCACCTGCAAATTAGTTGTGTGTAAGTCTGACAGTTCATGAAAGTGTGGGAGATATTGCCTTCATGTGAACTCTTCTGTTGATTTACATAGGTGTAATAAATCTGATACTTCCCAGAGGCACTGGCGTTGTTGTGTTTGTATACGTGTGTAGATCGTATTTCTATCCAGGAAATTCAGAGAAGGCACCACTTCTGAAGAAGAGAGCATTTCACAGTTCATCTGGTCCTAATGTTTTTAAGAGTGTTCAGGCTCTAACAAACATCTTGCTCAAAAAAAACCCCAACCCATAGATGACAGTTCTAGTATGCCATAAATCACAAAAGCAATGAAGCCGCTACTTTCTGATGGAAAGAACCTTACATGATCTGCCAGCAGAAAGGATTTTCTGTAGGTATCTACATGGAATTCTGCTTCAGATAGGAATGATTTCTTTGATCCAATTCTGAACTCCTCCTAGTAGGTGATTTTACAGGGCTTCTCCACCCTAAGTATGAAATAAATGTTTAAATGAGACATCAAAGGAGGTGATTTCATTAAAAAAAAAAAAAAAATCCTAAGGCACCAGCTGCTTGAAGTACAGATTATAATATATGTCAGAACCTGCAGATTTTTACTTTTAGAGGTTCTTTTCTTGCCCTGAGGTCTGGGGTGAGCTGTATATACTGTCCCAGTTCAGGTCATTTCACGGTAGTAACTGCTTCATCAGCAGGTTTTGTGCTAAAGCTTTTGGGAATCTTCCATACTTGTTCAGAATCCTTTCTTTCTTGTTTCTCAGACCAGGGAATGATACATAGGTTTGTTTGGGGGGTTTTTTTGGTTTTGTTTTTTTTTTTTT
>WAAD01038800.1:117820-160178 GCA_013389945.1 Fregata magnificens
TTCCCTCTGAAAGTCTCAAATTTTAGAGATTTGCAGTAAGTAGAGAGAAGATGAAGTAGAGATCACACTAAAACAGGGTATATTGTGTCATGGTTCAGACTTGTCAGAAAGCATTTTTGCAATTTTTAGAGCAATACTGTAAGACAGTTAATCCATCGGGAAGATGTTAGTTTTGTCTTTGATACTAATAAGAATTAAAGGTGCTAAGCACCTTCCAGGATGAAGCCATTACAAAATTACCTCTGTTTGCTCTTATAATGAGTCACCCTTGTTAACTTTAAAATAAAACTCTTGGTTTTTTACTTTATGCATATAAAGAGTCATGATGTTTGGTTTCAGGGACGTCTGTATAATACAACAGTATTTCCACTTAGATTTAAATTATAATATATAAAAATAAAATTCATCATCTAAAAAAGACACATTGAGAAAATCTAGTCCCACCTTTTGAATGACAAATACTTTGTTCATGTTTCCTTTGTTGAATTAAAATTAAGGTTTCACATGTTATATCTGAAGACATGCTTCAACAGCAGCACAGTTTCTCCTCTGTCAGATATTTGCATAAATCTTTTCCTTGGCTCTTGCTGCTGGTCCATATATAGTGTGTGGTCTAAAGCAGTGGATTGTGAGGGACAGGGGATCCTACAGCCTGCTCCCTGCAGAGCCACTTCCCTCCTCCTGCTCCTGTCTGTTCCTTCATGTCCCTTCCCAAAAGTGGTTTGTTTATGTTTAGAGATGGAGTAGGTTCTTGTAGCTTTGCTATAAATCAATATTTCACAGTTTCACCTACAACACTGATCCTCAAAGGAATGTCAGGGAGGTGGAATGTGCATTTTGGAGCAATTGGAGCTGGAGAGGGACTCCAAGCTTTTAGAGGAAGAGGGGGACAACATTTATTGGGTAGCTTTCATTTGTTTCAGTTGGTTACATGCATCCAAGCAAGAGGGAAAGTTGTCTACAGTATAAATACGTCCTGCTGAGAGAACCCTGGAGGTTTTAAGACCCAGGTTTCCTCTTTTATCTGCAACTGGAAGTCTACCCTTCAACAGCACCACTGCTGTAAGAAATTGGCTCAGTTTAGCCCTGGAGGGGAGAGCACTACAGACAGCTCCTACTGTCAGCACAACCTTATGTTCCCAGGTTGTCTCTCCTCCATGCACTCACACATGCTTGACCTTACTTAGTAAACATAACATGGCAATAGTCATGAGGATAATGTTGCAGGCTGAAACATGAATATGTGCAGTACCTCTTGCTGTCATTTTTTATCATCTCAAATGTCACGTCAGTCTTCATTAGATATAAGACCAAATGAATCCTTTCTTGCCTCCCTTAGTGGCAATTTCTCCTAGTTTCTCTCTGTTCTACATTTATCTCTCCTCATCTCATGGTTCTCAGCAGCTTTCAGCCCAGTTAGTGCAGTGATATCCCCCCATTTTATGTAGTTTAGCAGGGCAAATGCATGATCCACAATTCACAGCTTTATTGTGCTTACAAGTGTCTGTACTGAAGCAAAGACCCTAGAAGTTTGGTGATATTATTTCTAGTAAGATGAATCAAACCCAAATTTTCTTTTCAGTTCTTCCAATTTGCCCCTCCTCTGATGAGTCATCCTAAATAGGTACAAGGGATACATCTTCCACTTCAAGAGTTTCTCTACATTGATTTTCCAAGTTATTGGATCCTATATTTCACTAATTATTTCTCCTGGTTTATTCTCCTATACTTTATTAGTACCTCCAGTCTTCTAAGCACTTTGGGATGCGTAAAGCAATTTACAAAAGCAATTAGATAGAGATAAAACATGCACAATGAAATAAAGACATCATAAAACATTAAAGAAAATCTTAGTGGTCTAGTGACTGGAGCCATGGGACAACACTAGGAGCTTGTTTCTTCTTCAAAAAATAGCCTGTGCAGATTACTACAAAACCGTTTCATTGAACATGAATTCTTCTGTGCTAAAATGCTGAACTGAGACTCAGGACAGTGGTGTTCGCTTTCCAGCTTTACCAAGAATTAGGGATATGACATTGCACAAATCCTTTGATTTCCCCTCTTCCTTAGGTTCCCACTTGAACAATGGGAAGAACAACCTTTTTTTCTGAAAGCCTCTGTATTTAGACCAAGATTTATTTGGCATAGTGATTTTTTTCTTAATTACCAACAAAAAGGGGAAGATGTGAGTAGCTGGGGTCACCAGGTGAAGTTCTATATCTGGTGGACTGTGGACAGCTGAGGAAAATAGCTCGGGAGTTGTTCTTTGTTAATAAAGTCTCCTTCAAGGCCCTGGGATGATGACAATGACCTCTCCTGCTGTCTTCTTGACATAGACTTTGTGGCTTGAAGCTATGCTGGTTTGTAATAAATTGGGGAGTGAGAAGTGTTTTTATTGGCTACATTTACATGGGTGTCTTATTTTACCAGTTCCTCATGAGGGTTTTCTGTTTCTGGTACATATGCAGAAACCCCCCAGGCTGAGAGAACAATTTATCCAGCTGTCCTTCCCAGCACCTGCCTCCTGCAAGCCTCTCCATCCCTCTTTTGCCACTTAACTAGAAGTCTGTCTAATTAAATACAGGAGATGGCTATATTCTTGTCACATGCTGATTAAACTTCAGTTTCCAAGATAAAGGAGTGCTGTTCTTCCAGGCCTCAGTGTAAAATAATCTTGCCCTAATAAAAGAATTTAGTGAAATTCCTTACCTGAACAATATGACCAATCTAATCTGAAAATCTAATTCTCTTTAATTAGTTGTTATTTCATATTTATCCTGAATGGTTTGAGACATCAAAGCAATCATTCTCAATATCACAGCATATTGCTGGTTACTGTTTGGGTAGAGGAAATTCTTATGATTTCTTAGTGGGGAATATGGAATTGATTCCTTTCATAGAGCTGAATAGTTAGAATCATGCCCTTCAGTTAATGTGTACAATTCATGTTTCTCATGCTACACTATGCAAGTAAGCAGAGCAGCAAGGGAAGGAAAAATAGCCTGATCAACAAAAGATCTTTCTTCATGTTTAAACCTTTTTAAGGAGCAGGGAAGCTAGTTATTTTCTTATCCCTACTAATTCTTTCCAGTCCAACTAGATACCATCTTAAAATGGATTATATCCACAATGATAAAGGGAAGAGTTTGTATTGATTTACTGAAATCACACTATAATGACATAATTAGTATACTTATGGATTGTCTCTACTGTGAAGTTAAAAAAAAAAAAGCAGTAGAAAAAAGAAATCCTGCTTACTCACTGAATACTTAAGGAAAAAACAAAACCTAGGAGACACTTCCACATAACACTATGACAGAGGCTTTAAAAATGTTCACTTTCACATTCTCCATGGTTACTGATTCAGGTTTCCATTGTCCATCCTCATTCCAAGTGTAGAGTTCTTTGACCCTCATCCAAGAAAGCACTTAAATATCTACTGAGTCTTTGTGGTTGTTGCATTTTTGACACCCAGTTCTCACATTCTCTTTGGGTTACTACATTACATCCTTATTGCAGCACGGGGCTAATGCATCTGTTGGCATGTTCTGTTTTGCTGGGACAAAACAGTCATCCAGCTTTACAGTAAGATTTAGCAATTGCTATGGGCTCTAGCATACCAAAGAACTGAGAACCAGACACAGACATTGACAATGAAATTCTGGAAGCAGTGCAACTGCTCACTTTCTTGTCTTGTGCTACACCAGCTCTAATTCATTTGCAAGCTGCATGTTAATAACATGAATGCTGACTCATGAGCTAATAATAGGTGACAGGAAAGAAAAGAGGAATGCTTAAAAAAAATAGCGACACAGAGAAGGGAACAAAAGACTTTGATCAATTGGTGAAAAGCAGCAAATTGAAATAATGAGGCAAGCTTTTATTTTAAAGTCTTGGAAATTCATTTTCAGAGTATCTCTTTTACCTTTTTCATTTATTAAAATAATGCTTACCTGGGAGGTGATAAAGATAACCCTGAAGATTTTGGAAAGGAAAGCTGAAGTTTAAGCAAGCCCTTAAGACATGCTTTATTAAAATGTATTCTTGAACTTATGTTCTTATTCTGAGCAAAAGGTGGTGATATTTTAACCCTTGTCATCATAGCCTTATAATACAATTTTCTAACTAAAAAAATAAGTGGAAAGCATAAAAGAAAGATACAATCAATCTCCATATGTAAATTCTGACAATTTTTATTTTCTATTAATAAATATGTTTAACAGGTTTGGGAACATCTCTCTTCTGTTTATGGCACTGACTGTCATTAGCTGATTTAGGTGATTAATCTGAGCTCTGAAAATACACAAGAAAATTTACCCAGTGCAGAATTCAGGTATGCTGAGAAATTAAAATACTTAGTGGTCAGCAGCTGGAATTAAGACACTAGTGTCTACTGGCACCCAATTATTATCGAGTTGTGCCAGAAAATATAATCTCACTGTACTCTTGAATTAGTCCTTGAAATCCTGTCTTCTTCACAGGTCTGACTTAAGGAGGAAAGACTGTAGCAAATACGGAAAGCTAAAAGCAATCCAGATATGGATAAGCCTATGAGGAAAAGCGTGTTTCAGGGACGAGAATATCTGGAGAATTCATTCTTTTCCTTTTGCATGAAAAGACCTCAGACTTGTATGCTTTTTCTGACATCCACAGTATTGCCTACTGTTTCATAAAGATAATGAATGTTGCGTGCTACGTACCCCAAGACATCCTTATGGTGTGGTTTTCAGTACCATTAAACAGCTGGAGCCTGTACTTAGTGTTTGTAAATAATGGGGCTTTTTACCTAAGGATGCCAGTAATTAGCTGCTCTCCCTAAAGGATGGTATCAGAAGGTCAGCACTTTTCAGGTGGAATAAAACTGAAGTGAAGGTGCTGGGAAAAGCCAGGGGAAGGCTCTGCTCAGCTTGCTCAGCTTGCTGCAGGAGCGTTTTGGAGGTGCCACCCCATTAAACTGGACAGTGTAACCTGGGCTAGGTAGGAACCCTCTCTGAGTTGAACTATTTTTTACCCCTCTCTGTACTTTGTCCTTGCACTTTAATATTGCAGAACAAAAGACAACTCTGAGCTTTGAGTCTCTACTCCTGAGCACATCATACATCACGATTAAATTTTTGATTGCAGTATGACAGTAGTCTTCATGGGGGTGAACAATTTGGCCTGCTGTCACCCTATTTCAGAGGTACCTGACCTACGTAATCTCTGGTCTGCCTCTGGGCAAAAGGATGCACCCAGTGTGAGGTGTATCTGGGGATATGTTCAGAGCGAGGACTCTAGGGACTCTTACAGTGTGCAGTGTGGCTTTTCTTAGAGATGTTATCACAAGTATAATGATTTGGAAGGGGGAATTGTTTGGGTGTTTTTGGATTGTCATTCACCTGTGTAAAAAGCTTACCATCTGCCGCTAGTGTAAAAGAGCTGAAGACATTGAGGTGATTCCTGTTCCCCTGCTCTTTTTCTGCATAAAGAAATGAGGCTGGCCCTGAATAAAATGACTCACTTACCTGGGTTTCAGAAATAAACCTATGTGTTTAAAGCAAATAATCGCCACCCTGTGGTTCAGGTTTGCAGACACTGGAGGCCAAAGAGAGAGACTGGAAGTTGAGGCTGGTGCCTCAGCGTGGTCAGTGAGCGGCGGGACAGGAGAGGCAGGAGGTTTGCGGGGCTGAAGGGGCAGGCAGAGAGGAGTGTTGGGTATCAGGGGAGGGTAATGTGCTGCAAGGAACTGTAATTGAAGAGAGAAACCAAGAAATCAGTGAGTAGTACATGTCACTAGACATTTAAGGTTGGATTCTGTTCCTCTACAAGGGTGGGGAGACATGGTACAGGTTTTAGGTAGTTGCTCTCTGAGGCTTCAAACACCAAACAGTAAATATGACTCCCTTTCTGGCTCTGCTCAGGGTGTAAGGCTTAAGCCACTACAAAATTTGAAAGCAGGAAGCTTGAAAGGAGAGATTCTGACTCCTGATTTTTATAGGCACATGGTTGGCAATGAAGTATTTCCAAAGACCTCATGGGGAGGTGTTGTTCCTGAGACACCGTTCAGGCCAGTTGGTGGCTTGTGGAATTTTGTACTGGTGTCCCAAAGTTTCTGAGTTGTTGATGTCTCTCTACAATGAACCTCGACACTTTCTGAGATTTGCCCATAACGAGAGTAATTTCTTTGCTGTTGTGCACGATTGTTAGGCACTGAGAACACTGAGAAGTGTTTTAATAAAGACATCACTTTAAAGTAAGCTACTACCATCTGTTTTGCCCTCTAATTACAAATAGGACAAAAAGGGAGAGAGAATAATTTGCAGTTGCATCATAGAGACAGCAAGGAGAAAGAAATTGCATAAAGGTATGCAAGTCTCCAAATATGGCCTGCATCACTTATGTTGCTTTCATGATTCATAGACAAATGGAAGATGAAACTGTTCCCTTGTGAGAGGAAGAGTTCCCTATGATAGTGATTTGTTTCAGGATATCAGAAACTTAACCTGAAATGGCATATCTGTAACAATATATACCAGTGCCTTCTCTTTTGGTGTCAGTTACTTAGTCCTGGAGAAAGCCATATATGTGAGCTCTGTGTGTTTGAGATAAAATAAAAGATATGTTAAAAAAGATGATCTGGTAGGCAGTGGACTGAGACTCAGAAGAACTGAGTTCAATTCCGGTTTCCATTCATTTCAACCAAAATAAACGACAATAAAGTGTCTAATTCCAAGCATAACTCTGGATTTGATGTTCTGTGAGGCTTACATAGTACTTTCTTGTGCTTGTAAAACAGGAATAACAGCCCCATATTACATAGGAGTGTTGCCAGGATTCAGTAACTTTAGTGTTTGTGGGACATGAAGGCTCTTGCCTGACAGGAAGCATATATGATGCACTGAGATATGAGGGCTTTGATTTGATTCCCTGCAGCCTTTTCTGCCATGCTTATTGCACCAGTATGTGCTACCTTCTCTGTAATACTTAGACCTTTGCAACAAATATGGAGTAGGCTGACACTGAAAGATGCTCCATGCACCCTCTGTGGTGGTGAAACCACATATCCTTGTTCCCAAAGGTGCTGCCCAATGTGGTTCACGCTGCTGCAGTGGAACCTGCAAAATCTCTTGTGGTTGTAATGTTAATTATAATTCTCAGCCATGGGAGGAGTGGCCAAGCAAGGAAACAACAGCTGCTTGAAGACACTTTCTTCACCCCAATTATCTTGGAGGCATGCAAGCTCTAAGCCTCTGTCTCTCAAGGCAGCTATGTTGCTGCTTCTTGTTGGCAATTATGCACTGCTGGGGAAATGCTGACCTCCTGAAGCAAATTCCTGCAGGTCCTGCAATATGTTTATGCATTTACTTAATCAAACTATTAGAAGATTTAACCGAAAGCATCTAAGCACACTGTACAAACTAAGCAAGAACAAATTCCCATTTTGATGCAGGAAAACAAACTCAAAAGCACGTGGCAAAAAGGAAACTTGGGTGATAATTACCCTATCCTTCCAGTCAGGATCTGTTGGTATCTGATCAGTGTGGACGATCAAATCATTGTATATTCATGGACCTTGTCTTAAATATCCATCAGTGATTAAGTGGTATGAAATATGATGTTCAAAGGGAGAAGAAGCAGGCATATAGCTCTTCCTTTATTTTCCCATTTCTCCAGTTTGAGCCTGAAGAATTGGGAATGTATGTCTTGTGTCCTGGCTGTAAATGGGTCCTTTAGCAAAATATTGACAATGAGAAATGGAGCAGGATTCTCTCTCTCTTTCCCTCTTCCATTCCGCCAAAATAGTAAAAGTGAATGAGACTTAAGTTGTTCCAAGACAGTGCCATCCACCAGTGTGCAACTGTAATCAAGGTATTTGCCACACTGAGGACTCCACCAAAATCACCACTATGTTTTTGAAAAAAGGAAGGAATAAAACCCAGACCTGCCCTAACTAGCAATAATTTTCTGCAATCATATGATGCAAGGGGATTTTAGCTATGGTGAATGCTCTCACATGCTTGTTTCAGTTAATGTCTCAGGCTCAGAAGGGATTGCAAGCCTGGAATGAACTATGTCTCTCAAACTAGTTGAATCCTTAGGCCCTACAGGAATGCAAATTATTATTAAGTTTGAGTCCCAGACATAAAGCTCAGAGGGCTGTGTGCTCTTTCAATGCATTTCTCTATATGTAACTGTTGCAGATAAAAGATGGTCCATAAAACCTTCTCAGCCAGCACACGAATATATATTTCAGCTTTTCCTTTAAGTATGAAAAAACCAAACTCCAGGCGCAACTTTCCCAAAATATACTTACCAGGAAGCACTGGAAAGCTACCTACATTCATAAAAATTATTTCAGTTTTTCATGACTAAAAGGCCATCCCAGGACAGGGCTGCCCAGGTGACAGTGTGAGCTGGGGCAGGTGGTGTGTCCTCCATGTTCCTGCAGAACACAACAAAAGATACTTGCATGGCTATGAACCATCTTTCTCCTCTGTTAGATCATTGCTGCTTGGAGAAAATCAGTGGACATGGTTTAGTCTCAGAGGTTAGCATAAATTTGAAGTACCACAGAATGGATGAGGTTGGAAAGGGCCTCTGGAGCGCATCTGGTCCGACACCCCTACATAGCTACACCAAGCTCTCTAGCTTTATATTCATTGGAAGTGCTCAAAAGTTTGGCGTGCCTTGGGATTAAGGAAAAGGAGACGAATGGTTTTGTAGCACTTCTGAGACCCCTCTGCAAACAGATGTGCTCTAATTCTGCCTTGTAGCTCCTCTGAGACAATGTGCTGTCTCTCAGAAGGGAATGCCTAATCTGAATATTAATGTCATTTTGTAGCGAAGGTTCTTGATTGAGCTGTGTGAGAAATATTCCTTTACATAGCTGAGAAACCTTCTCAGTCATCTAATTCCCTAAATGGAAATTACAAAGTCAATCTGCTTCAAATAGAAGACAAAACTAGTATTGAAAATAAATGTAAATGATAAATGATCTTTCTATTTCTGTGTTGTTATATTGTTCTGCATTCAGCAGACCATAGTGAAGAAATCACCTTGGATTTAGTTTCTGGTTCTCCACAAATATAGAAATTAGTTTGTGAGACAAATACTTCCAGGACTCTCTATTGTACAGACAGTATGTGTCTAATCTGAAATATTTTCCTATATCTGCAGCTCTCTGATAAAAGAGGGAGAGACTTCTTATATCTTTCTGTGTAACAAAATACTTTCATGGTCAATAATGGCCCTAATACTATAAAACTACTTCAACAGTCCAGGTAGTAGTATTAGCAGCTTTGTTAGTTCTAAGTGGTACATTAAATAGAATGGAAAAACACTTCTTAAAATGCTCAGTAATCATACTTTTGGGATGAATTGTTTGGATCTATAAATTATGTAAAAGAGTTTAGCTTCCACAGTTGACAGGACAGCATTTTTATTATTATTATTATTACTGGTCTTTGCCAAAATACTTGCAGAATCATAAGAATTATTTCCCATAATTTATTTCAAGATTGCGCTGTGCATTTTTGAGTTTGCTCAGAAAATACCTGGAATTCTGAGGTGGCCTGTGGCAACAAAAATATTTCTATTCCTTTATTAAGGAATGAAACTTCTGGGTTTTTATTTTGATGCATATTGATTGCTGAATGTATCTTAGCACAGGCAAAAAAATATTTCAAGGACAAAAGCTAAATAATCTTTATTTTTGTTGAATAAGCATAAATGTTAAAATAATCAACATGCTTGCTCGTGGGTTGAGTATTCAAGCTGGGATTATTAGTTTGAAAATTATTGCAGGGAAAAGTGGCACCTTATTACTTAACAGAGCAGACCCATATGTGTATTCAAAGTCATAATATATTTTCACTAGGGAGAGAGAAATAACATTTCATTTATTATTTATTTTTCTATTAGCTCTGCATACTAGCTCATTTGTATAAACTAAGTTGTCTTCTATTTCTCTGTGCAACAGCAAAATAATCCTTCAAATATCATCTACATTATGTCTTCTCTTTCTATGCCGCTTTAAAGCTGTGAGGAAACCACACAGACAGACTCCATACACAGACAGCTTATATGAAACGTTTTTGCAAATATAAATTTCTGTGCCTTATGCAGTCATTTTTGATTCTTATGTATGGGGGTTTGAATCATTCACTGTCATGAATTTGTGCTTGCTATCCTCATTATACAGCAGTCAAATGAAAAAAGAAGGTAGAATATGGAGAGAAGACAAAGGAAAATGGAGAAAGGAAGATAGGAAAACTTTAGATGTATGAAAGTATACTCTAGGGATGGGCTTATTTGTAAGAATAGCAAAATGAGTTTCTCCTCAAATATTTCTGCAAAGACTTAATGGAAAGTAATAGCAGTTGAAAGAATATCATTACAATGAAAATAAAGTAAAATTGGAAGCATTTTAAGAAAAAAATCCTGACTTTTCAAAAAGAAAACCCCCTTTCCTTACCAACTCTACAGCTACTTGGCAAATAGAAGGTTGTTAATATTTGTGTTTCGGCTTTTCTCAGTATTTTTCTAACCCTCAGAATTTGACATAAATAATTGCTTTCTAAATGTGGAAAGGCTGATGGTTTTAGTTCAGTTACTTCACCTGTAATGAGCAAAAATCAGACTTTTGAAGCAAGGAAAGAACCATAACTGATGGATATTGCCCAGTCTGACCAGCTGCATAGCACAGCCTCAACATTTCATTGAGGTCTGGGAGGGAATGAAATGTGGCAATCCTGCTCTCAGGTGCTCTGACACCTGCATTATTATCTTAGAAGGTGGTGGTCCCAATACTATTCCTTCTCCTCCTCTGCTTGTTCAGTTCAGGAAGAAAGGAATAATTTTGTTCCTTTTTTAATTAAGGGCTCTGGACGTTCAAGAAAGATCCATGATTATTAATCACAGATGGAAGGAGGCATGCAGGCTTTGAACAGCAGGCGAAGCTCAATATTTAGAGAACTTGCTCTAGGGAAAATCACCCAGGTCCTTCTCCCAGATTCCTAACTCCTCCTATGCATCTGTGAGCATGACTGCAAATCAGGCCCTGGGGTACTTTTATGGGCCAGTCCCTCTGTTTAGACGCTCAGCATTTTTTCCATAAAGCCCAAGAGCCTTTTTCTCAGAGTTGACTTCTCAACATGATAATGAGAACCTTTTCTATTTCATCTGAGAAAGTCCAACAAGGAACTGAGATATCAAACAAACAGGAGAAGCTTTCATGTTTGGAAAGTTGACTGGTCTTCTAACACACATCTTCACCATTTTTTTTCCTAGGGAAAAAAAGAAGCATTTGTCTTTACAAGAGGGTTAATTATATAAATGAAGCATTTTCCATTCCAAGATACAGGCTTAATGGAATGAAATCTGGGGACCTCTTAACGTCTTAACGTAAGGGGAAATAAAACCAAACACAGCATAGGCCAATTGGCTGAATGTGTTAAGTAAAGGAGGAAAAGAGAGAGAAGATTTGACCATGCACAGAAGTTTGACTAGAGAGGTAAAAAAAAAGAAAAAAAGAAGTTGATGACGACTGAACGTTCATATTGCCAGGGCGCTCCAAAAGCAGAATGCAGCTATTATTTGGAGTGGAAACAGTTTGTGAAGAGTTGACAGGCTCAATTGATTTAAGGGGCTTGGAATGAAACAATTATTTAGCAAAAGTAAAGTATAAAGATGGGTAAAGGTTTTCTTAAGTCTTGAACAAAACCCAACACAATCTCTTTCCTGAGGTGTGGTAAATGATTTTTCTCAAACTAATTTTCAGTGTTGCAGGGAAGAGGGATACAGAGTTCAGCATCAGGCATCCCGTGTACAAACACTTCCATTACGTCCTTCGTTCCCATCTGAAGGCTGCAGAGGGGCAATCGCTCTGAGCCAGTGTTTATTTGGATCTTTCCTCCTAGGTGAGGAAGGGATGAACAGGGAACAGCGACTTTTCTATTAGAGAAAACTATAACCATAGCAAAGTCATTCTGAGGGAAAAAAAACCATCCTGCAGATTCATCCTCGGTTCTGTTGGATCTGCCTTAAAAACCCATAAAGAAATCCTCATTCAAATTCATGACTGCTTTACATAGCTTCAGTTGTGAAATTATATGTGCACCCCGAACCTCCGCTGTCATTTAAAAAAAGATTGCGCTTGTGGAGGTGTGCTAGAAAACATGAATCCTAAAGGTGCATAAACCGGGCGGGGGATATAAAAAGAATGCTAAATATATTTTATATCTTTCAAGGTCTAACTGATGCTTTTCAAGTCCTCATGTTACATTTCATGAGGGCCTGATCCGGTTGCTGTGATGGGATCAGAGCAGAGCATGACTCCACCTACACGACTGAGCTGCACGGGGATTTAGGCTGAGAAATTTCTGGATCCCTTTGGTGGTTTGGGACTACTCTGCTGTGGTCTGTAAAAGCTTCTGGTGTCCATGGCTGTGCTGAGGGAGAAGATTTATCCAACTCTTGTGACCAAGGGAAGTCACAAAGTGCAGCTGCAAGAGGATTAAATTCCTCCAGGATCAGGAGTGTTCTGGTTTTTAACTTTCAGTTGGAGGACTTTGTGTGCAGATTACTCCCCTTTTGGATCCACCCCAAGATCTCCAGTATGAAATCAAGCAAAATTTCCCTTTCAGGAGTCTTTGGATGCTGACTCCTGCCATTTTTGAATTCCCACTGTTCTATCTTTCCATTTCAGGAGTGGCCTAAGTAAATTGGGCATTTCTTCCACTTCTTCTTCATTTTTTTGTTCTTTTTTTAGGATAAAGGAATAGAATAATGAAACCAGGTGAGTTGTTTAGTGTGCTTAACTGCACAGTTGACATAGAGACTAAACCGAGAACACTTTTCAATGTGTGATTTCTATTTAGGGTTTGGGGTTTTTTTGGTGAAGTTTGGCTGATAACACTACATTTACCAATTCTTTACCTAAGAAAAGCCTTTTTTACATTCTGAAGCCTATCTTTAAGCCTCTTGAAATCACTGGAACAAAACCAGGAATCAACATCCTCTCCCTTCCTACAGTGATGGATCCAGTGCCTCCGTGTCCTCTGAGAGCAGGTCAGGATAAGCATCTCCAGCTGGCTTAATGCTGCAGAGGATTTTTCACCCTGTGTTATGATTGGCAGCACATTTCAGCCTGGTTTATGTGAACAAAGCCAGTGAGCAATAGGGCATGGATCCTCTGAGGCTTCAAAGCCAAGCTTTTCCCACTTAAATGTCAGCCGACTACTGTTTGTCAGCAGCATGGAAAGCCCTGACAGAAGGAAATTGAGTCTTTTCTGCTTGTTTAATACCTGCATGGCAGTGGGCTGTGCATGGTGTCACACTGGGAAACAAAGCATGCCCGGGAAGAGCACGGCAAGGTGAGGCTGCTGCCTCGCAAGCATCCCATGCACGGACACTGCAGCAGGCTCAGGACACCCCGACTCCCTCTTTTAAAGACCCGCCTCAGGGGCAAGAGGAGTTTCCCAATCTGCTTGCTTTTTGCCTAGAAGAGGGCATCCCAGGCAGCCTTTCCGCACCTTACCGACCAGTTCTGGCTCTTTTGATGTTTCCAGAGTGTATAATCATGCATACGAAGCTGGGGGCACATGGGCTGTCCTAGGGCAGACTCTGACCCTGTCTATGAGTTTGTCCTCTGGCCCAACACTGAGTTTGGCAATGCAGGAAACACCAGCAAGGCTCTGTCTGGGCTCTGGGCAATGAGTCGTGGGGTATTCTCATACGTGAGGGCAGTAGGGTTAGGGTTTTAAGAAGAGGAGTCTGCGGTCCTTACTTGCATCACTGACTTTTGAGGGGATTCTTTGGACATCAAGGATGCTGTTTGTGTGAGTAAGGTGTTTGGGAGGAAAAGGACCCTGACTCTGCTTGTCTGTAGCTGTGCTGAAATCAGGAATAGCGCCTCTATCATAAAAATACAGATTATAGTCAAAAGGGTTACTCTGATGAAAATTAATATTTCATCTAGTTGTTCATAAGCCAAATGCATCAGATGACTCACCACTGGGTGAAGTTCATACCACAGGTATCACTGCCTGAGTAAATAATGCTATTAATTGTTTGCATTTAGTTCTGTTTGTTAATCTCTCTTGGACATGTTATTTGCAGTTGTCATCAAGATAAATTTGCACCCTGCCAAACTGCAAACAAGGACTGCCATCCCCACCAGTTTATTCATGCCAGCAGTTTCAATTAGCTGAACTCTGAAATACATCTGTCTTAGGAAGAGAAGTACCATACCTAACAAGTCATTTTTTCTCCATGTCAAAATAACAATATCACAATGAAGATCTGATCTCAAAGACTGGAATAGAACTATGAATAATAGTATCTAATCAAGATATTAATTAAAACTTGTAATATCGTCTTAACGGGAACATGTTGCAAAATTAAATTGGATTTTTTCCCCCTTTTAAATTAGCACAGTCGATTAACAGGTGTTCTCCATATGTAATTATTTTTAGTGGAATGAAAAGCTGAGTTAAACATTACAGCTGTATAGGGGTAGATTACGGTCAGGCACTTTGAGAGGATGAAGGCAGAGAGGAGTGAAAATGTGGACCAGGGTGCTCTGGCTAAGTTCCAGTTTTCTAATCACATCCTGCTTAGTCAAAGCTGCCTGGTAGTTTCAATTAGTTTCTCTGTGCTCCTCATATTTCCTTGGGGGGCTGGGTGCTTTGCAATATAAAATTGAAAAGCTGCTTCCCCCCATGTGTGCCTGCCTTTAACTCTCAAGTAACACAAATTTCAAATAACAGATCTATTTCAACTTCATTTTTGTGTGCAGGAAAGGCTTTTCACTTTATCTCTCTCTCTGTATAGGTATATATGTATGAACATACATATGTATGTTTTTCTTTGAACGCTGCCTACAAACTGAGTCTTTCTGTGGGTAAAATAGTGCTTTTGCTTTTCTCGTGGAACATCCCTGGATGAAAATTTGTCTTATTGTTTTTGCTGAAAAATCTGGGTGTGTATTTTCTAGCTTTCTGGTTGCACAGCTGATGGCCTCACAGGCCAATTCAGCTCATCACCCAGACTGATTTTGAATGTTTTGACAATTATGGTCTAGTATTGAGCTTCCACAGCAAGAAGATTTTAGAATCAGTCCCTTTTGACAGGCTGGTGATGGCAGGGATTAAAACAGGGATATCTGGATCTGAAGGCATGGGGTAGAGGATAAAGCCATGTTTGTCCAGACAAAACCAGATTTTTTGTTGTTTTGGTATTTGTCAAGTAGACTATTGAGCATCTGTGGTTACCCACATGTCATCAGTGTGACCTGATCATGGGATTTATGTCTCATAATGCTGAAGGGATGGATCTACTGTTCAAGTAAGACTGAAGGGGGACTTTGGAATTAACTCTGTTTACCTTCTTGTAAAATGAGTATTCAACATTTAAGTGAATGAAATCTGTTTAATTCAAAATCCAAAGCCTGCCAAAATCAATGGAAGACTTTCCATGAACTTCAGTGAGCTTTGGTTATAAGTGAAAAGAATTAATTTTGCAGGAATAAGAACATCTGAGCAGCCTTTACAAGTAAATAGGAAATCATAGGAACAGCTTACATTTATACAGAAATCTTCCCCTAAGGATTTCATTCTACTTTGAAAATGGACTCCTTGAACAAGCTTTAACTCCATTTAAATATGCATATATATAGAAAGAGATTGTTTCATTTAAGAAGGTTTTTCTTTTCCCCCATCAAGCATAACGTCTGAATCATGCATTTTTTTCTCTCTTTCTGGTTTCTCAGTGTTTTTCACCACCTCTAGCCAGACATTAGATTTCCTAAGACAGGCAGATCCCTGCCTTGACAGGTTATTAATTATCACAGCTGGAGGTGGGGTGTTGTGGCTGTTCCTTGCTGTTTGTCATTTGATAGTAAAACTGGATGAATACTAAGGCTTTGGAAGAAAATAGGAATAAACCCCAACATTTGTATACAGTGCACACTGGCTGAACAGCTGCTGGGTTGTTTTTCAGACCATCTCTGATGTCTCTTATCTTTCTTTCTTGAACTTCTCTTTTCTGAACTCAGAGATCTTAAAACAGAGAATAATGTGATATCAGACCAGTACAGGATGTAGCAAATTGTTGCTAAAATATCTTGCGTTACTTAAAGATATTTCCCAGAAATCTGCAGAGTGAGGTTGAAGAAGAGTGGTGATGAGAGGATACGTTCAAAACAAACAGAAGAGCCCTTCCAACAACAAGGCTGTTTACCAGGAACCACTGGGGGACCCTAAATTCCCTACATCTAGCTGTTGTCTGAAATCACTTATTTGGGGGGTGATTCGTTCAGTTTGGGGTGATGACTCAGTCATTGATTTCATGAATGCTTGCAGTGGTGAGTGTGACTGGCTGGGTAAGGTGGGTGTTTGCGGAAGGATATTGTTTGGGTTGCCAGGAAGCTTTCTGTGAGCATCTACGCCACTTGCACACTAAGGTGAAACAAGGCTCTCCCAGGAGCATGCATGGGCCATGAGGAAATTCAGCCCAGAGAAGGACAGTTCTGGCATCAGGGCCAGGAGGTGCAAAAGCAGCCAAGGGGCACCACTAGAAGCACAGAGCCTACAGAAATTGTCCTTTCTTTAGCTTCTGAGGCACCTCTGGAACTGATGTTGAGCAAGGGCACAGAGAAGCAGTTGGAGGAGTTTGTGCAACCCACGCCAGGACAAAGCATCTCCTGAGAAAGATGAATTCATATTGGTGTGAAGCTTATCTTTTTTCCCCAATACTCCTCAGGTTCAGCTGCTGTTGTAAGGCTCTGAAGAGCAGACAATATCCAGGAGAGGGCAGTGCTGTACTCACACATCAGCTGGATCAGGTTGAAAAGCCAGGACCGTTGTGGAAATATTGTGAGTAATGAGAAATTGTTCTTCTCATGTAATCAGTTCACTTAATTAGCGACAGATTCTTCTGCCACATTTACGTTAATTTTACTTTTGTATCTATCTGGTCAATCTCTCTCATGGAAGTCACTAGATGTCATCAAGGTAAATTGTGACAGCAACACTGCCTTGCAGTTTCGTTTTTCTGCCTAGTTAGAATGAGATCTGGGAGGAAGAAAAGGGAGGGATGGTCATCCTAAGTTGGAATTTAATAATAGTGCAAAAAAGGAAAGACTTTATTACCTGAGGAACACTTTGTAATGTTTCCTGAAAGTGAACAAACTCTTGTCTCCTTTCCTCTTTCTCCAGAAGTTTTTCTGTGCCCAGATCCCTCAGCCTGGATATCCATCACCTATAACTCACTCGCACACCGTGGCATGCTTCCTCATTCATTTCAGCCCAGAGGACCCCAGCAGCCTTGGCTACACTCAAATGTAGCTATATTAGTTGAGATCAGATCCTTTCATTGCTTTGCAGCATGGTACCAAGGCCTTAAATCATGGAAGGAGGTAGGGAGTGAGCAGATAACAAAACTCCTAAAATATGGAGGAGACAGACCATGTGTTTGAACTAACCAGAGCCAGACGGTGAACTGCAGTGATCCACAGCCAACATGACAAATGCATAGCTCATCCTGGCCTCCATCTGGGAAGAAAGGGAGAATGACAGACGCACTTCGGCTCCTAGGGAAAGACGTATGAGGATCTGTGAACTGAAGTGTCCCTGGAGCCACAAGAAGTGTCTGGCACTCCATGGTGGCAAAGAGGGTGTTTTACGGCCAGCAGGATGAAAGACTGGGACATTAGCCTGTGTCCGTATAAAGGCTTCTGGCAGTACCTGCCATTTATCTCTTCTGTACTTGTTTTCAGAAACAGCTACTTCTTACTTATCTGAGCTTCTCTTGCCAACTGTGCAGACCTACAGTTGCTCCTCCGCTGAAATGGAGACCTGCATGTTTGGTTCCTGCCTCCCACCTCACTGCAGCTCAGTCCGCATCCCAGAGGTGCCCATGACACAACAGCCTCTCTCCCGCTCCCAAACTGGTCACAGCTGTGAGATCACCACCATTGCTCTGGGCATGCGCATCTGCTGTATGACTGTCACTCATCCTACTCCATGAAGCTTTAATTTCAGGGTTCAAGTAACTTGAAAGGGCTGGAGAAGGCAAATTTCCCATGTGCAGCATTTTAATGGCTCTCCTTGTGCTACCAAACCCTAAAATTCATCCCCCTCTTGCATAGCTGTATCTCACATCAGAGACAGATTTCCTTGAGGAACAAGTACAAGGAAGAAAAGGAGCAATGAGTGACAAACAAAAACAGTGAAGGCCAAGTTCAAAGCAAACAGGGTGTGATTCTTCACACAAGGTGTAGTTAAGTTGTGAAAATGCTTGATGAAGGATATTGTGGAAATCATCAATTTATCTGGCTTTGGGGGAAAACTAGACAAAAAACATCTTTATCTCTTTCATCCCTGAAAATACTGTATTTTAGAAACAAAACACAGCTTGGGAGGTGATGCTCTGAGCAGTCTCCATTTACCAGCCTTTGAAAGTCTACTGTCGTATGGGCAAAAAAGAATGAAAAAGTTGCCAACTAGATGAATTTTCATCTTTACATCGCCCAAAACTCTCAGTGCTAGTCAGTTGTGTTGCATGTTAACATCAACATTCAAAGAAAACTTCTTTGCAAATTTGTCTTGAGGACAACCTAGAGAAGATGTTCAGTGAATGACATTTTTTCAATTCACCTCCTCCCTGCAGACATTTTAGAGTCACAACAAGCCTGAAGCCATGCTACTTGAATAATGATCTCAGACTTTGCAAACTAAGCAGGGTCAGGACTGGGACATATTTGACTGGAGAAACCTCCAAGACAAATCCAGCAACCCTCAGAAGGTGACATGAGAATTTCAGGGCTGAACCAATGTCAGTGGATGATGGGTGTTACTGATCTGCTGCTTTTTTACAGAACTTCTCCCTTAGGTAATGCACTTACCTACATATGAGGATATTCAATGATGTATTTATAATTAGGACTCACTCCACCTAATGGGAAAGCTTTCAGACTTCTCTTTGGTTATTAGTCAGAAAGATCCCATCAAACCCAGCAAGGGGACCAGATGATTTAAATGTTAATGTGGGGAGAGGTGAACATAAAGGAACTATTCACAGCCAATACATTCTATTTGCTTGACATCTGCTGCAGGGTCTGAAGTGAAATTATACCCAAACATATCTAGAGTGCAAATAGCTGGGATAGAAAATGGCAGAAAATTTCTTATGCCAGTGACAGACCCTTTCAAAGGAAAGGACTGACTGGGGGCCTTGTCATCATTCTGGTTCTTGCTTTCTGAGAGAGACAGTCATTTGGGGATTGCTGAATTGTTGCTATTTTGAAAACTTCAGGAGAGGGAAAGCTGAAATCTGAGCAGTCATTGTCTGATTACACCAGTTCCTCCTGAAAAGTTAAGTGTATATAATAATGCCTTTTCCTTATGGAGCCTAAACTGGTAATAGCCTTGCTGTTAAAACGCCATATTGTGCAAGGGAAGAAGCAGATGCTTTCTGCTGGGTAGTGTACTTTTTGTCAGTGAAATTTTTGTAAAGGTGATGGGCTGTTTACTATGTTATATCCAGGAGGCTCTGTCCCTAGTTTGAATATTTGCCCTTGGGATCCAAGTACAGACGGATGCTTCTGCAGTGGGGAATAAAAATCCCTCCCCCCACCTTGCTGCCTTATTGAACTGGTTATCTCAGAGGGAAACATGTCGCTGCCAGCCTCCTATTTACCACGAGCAAAGGTCAGTCAGTACCCTACCAGTTTCCATTCTCCCTCCATAATTGCTTCTCACATTGAAAGAAACATTTTTTATTACTCTCTGCCAGTGTGTGTTCACCACATAGCTCATGTCATGGATTTATTTTCTCTTCTAGCTCGCTGACATGTCCACTTCTTAGTTCATCATCTGTTTCTTTCTACAAGGAAAGGTTTCCTAAATGCATGTGTGTGTGTGTGTGTGTATAAAAGGGATGCAGAATTTGGTTTGACAGTCATTCTTTCCTCCTAGCCCCACAAGTTCAGCTGCTTAAGTCTCAAAAGTACACTGCAGTTGGGTTAATGTGAAAGAAATAAAGTAAATTAACTTGGTTTGTATTGCAAGTTTTGGAGATACTTTATTGAGCGGCAACATATTTCAGTCGCTTGCATTTACTACTTCATATTGTCTTGCATGAATAAAATATGCTTGTGAAAATTCCCTCAGAAAGGAATAATCTGGGGAAAGCGATTGAAATTTTGTTACTCTGTTCGTGTTGCAAAGTTGAAAAGCTTTCTTCAGCCAGAAATCAACACTTTGTTATAAAAGCTAGATTTTCTCTAAGAAAACAGCAAGATTTTCTGGGAGAATGCTAATGAAAATATTGCTTGTGTGTAAGAGGAAAATCCGGTAGTGTCTTATATGAGAAATAACGTGTATTCACATGATTAAAACCTGGGGACCATATTCTCAGTGCACACTGCACAACGCGTGATCCAATACACACCAAATTGTCATGCAGCCCCAGTGAGCTTGCACACCAAGTCAAGGTAGCTACATATGCTGTCAGAATAGGTGCAGAGTCAAATTAGACTTAAAAATGTATGCATGTGTTTGCATAAAGCTGGACCATCTTGCTCATCAAAAAATGTGGCCCTTGCAGCTCTGGTTTCTGTGCACGGAAGTTACCTGCTGCAGCATCAACCTTCCTGTGCTCAATGCCCACCCTGCCTCCCAGTCTTTGTTGGCAGAGGCAGCCAGAGTGAACACGTGCCCAACACGTTTTGAAAGCTTCATTTTGGCATGCTAATATAAGCCCAGCTTCAAGGCAGGCTTAAGCTAATAAACTGTCTCCTGAATTTGGTGTCCAACCTGTAAGCACACATTGCTTTACGAAGTCCAGTAGCTGGGGTGATAACCAGTGACAAAAAGCAGAGGAGAATAACACCTTACGCTCTGGAGTTAGATTTGAAAAGACTTTAGTCACTCTGAGCCTGTCTTCCACCTGTGACAGGAGTTAGAAAGATAAATGTCTAAAGGCTTTCACAGTGTGCCATATCAAGGATCACAAATGTAACAAAACCAGACTGAATAGATGAAATGAAAACCCAAGCCAGCCTCATTCTCAGCATTGAACATTAGTAGGAAAATCTGGGTCTGTTATATTTTTCCTGGTTGTCCTTCTACAGCTAATGTACCAGATATACAAGTTAGTTAATGCATCAGTAATTTATTCCACCACTCCCAGCGTTGAAATCCCTTGCTGACATGTTGATGAAACTCTGCTCAGTTGGAGAGTCTAATTAAGTGCACAGCAGTTTATAAAGCTGGCTAAATTCAGACACAATCCACTGCAAAGCAGAGAAATGTGACCAATATAGAAAGCCAGGTTTTCTGTAAGCAAGACACTCAAAAAATGAAAAAAGTATGAGAAAATGGAAAAAAAAAAGTAAAAAAAGACCAGTTAAGTATATATTATGCATGTGTATGTGTGTGTATATTAGTACATATACATACACACATATAGCATAGAATCATAGAATCTCCTGAGTTGGAAGGGACCCGCAAGGATCATCGAGTCCAACTCCTGACCCTGTGTAGGACAACCTCAAAATTCACACCATGTGTTTGAGAGCGTTGTCCAAACACTTCTTGAATATTGTCAGGCTTGGTGCCATGACTGCCTCCGTGGGGAGCCTGTTCCAGTGCTCCACCACCCTCTGCCTCCCCTGGCATATCTTCCTGCCATTCCCTCAGGTCCTATCATTGGTCGCCAGGGAGAAGAGATCGGCGCCTGCCCCTCCTCTTCCTCTTGTGAAGAAGCTGTAGACCGCGATGAGGTCTCCCCTCAGTCTCCTCTTCTCCAGGCTGAACAGACCAAGTGACTTCAGCCACTCCTCATATGGCTTCCCCTCTAAACCCTTCACCATCTTCGTGGCTCTCCTCTGGACACTCTCTAGTAGCTTTATAGCCTTTTTATACAGTGGTGCCCAAAACTGCACACAGTACTCAAGGTGAGGCTGCACCAGTGCGGAGTAGAGCGGGACAATCACCTCCCTCGACCGGCTAGCAGTGCAGTGCTTGATGCACCCCAGGATGCGATTTGCCCTCTTGGCTGCCAGGGCACACTGTTGTCTCATGTTTAGCTTGCTGTCGACCAGAACCCCCAGATCCTTCTCCACAGGGCTGCTCTCCAGCCTCTTGTTCCCCAGTCTGTATGTACATCCAGGGTTGCCATATCCCAGGTGCAAAATATATATGTATGTAAATATATGTATGTATATATGTGTATATATGTATATAACAGGAAAAAAACGGAGTGGCGTGATTGTCAAATTGAGTGATAGTAAATCCCTTGGCTTTTGCTTAAATAATAAAGATTAAACAGCACAGTGATTTTCCAGAAAGTCCTCTCTTGTTTGGCAAACTTCTAAACCACAGAAGAATAGTTTTGAGCCTTAGCCAAATCCTTTCTCTACTGAGATCACTGAGATCCCTTTTTCTGAATCAGTGCATAACATTACCATGTGTGTTTATGGTAACAGCTCCACAACCCCTTTTGGTTGAAAAATTAGTGAAACTGCCCATGTTTTTGATTAATTGATGAGTAATTAAATATAATCTAATATCCAGTTGCTTCAGACAGACTGCTCATTAGGACTGAATTATAGAACTGGGAGATATAGTCTTCTTTTCTTAGTTATCACTGAGCTGATATTTTACTGTTGGCCATTTTTATTTTCCTGCTGCCTTTGCCTGTATTGTTTGTTTTGTTTATTTGGCGGGAAGATACAGTAGCTGCAGTTTTGCATTGGATTTAACACAGTTTAAATCCAAGCTATTCTTGAAAAGGGTGTTGCTGCTTCTCTTTTCATCCTAGACTATTTGTTCCCCCATCCTCTTTTTGCCAGACCTAATGGTGGTGTAGGTCTCTGATGAGTCAGATCAGGGAGCTGCTCTGGCTGAAAACTAAATTAAAAATAAAATCTGTACTCTCCAGAGTGTCCTGATCCCTGGCATAGCAAGGGCTGGACCAAGGAAAGGCCAGGAATTCACAACCGGGTGCCGTGAAATGATCTTCTTCAGCAACTCTGCTGATTTAGATTAGGCTTCATAGTTATTTTAAGCCATACTATCACTTACTGGAAAAATATGCTGTGCATAGCACGGGTTTATGCCAGTCTTGAATACACTGTCATAACATAAACAGGAAAGATGAAGTATTCTCTGCTGCACAGAGCATAGTTTTGAAGAGTCCTTCTGTATCCAGAATGCATATTGATACAGAAGTGACTCACTTTGGTAGTCTCAATATAAAGATGCTCAGTGTTAGATGTAGCTTTAATGGGAACCAGTGCTCAGAAATACTTTATGTACAGACTAAGGTTCCCAAGCTGGAGATAGCACTGGTCCTTCCCTGAAAATCTTGGTTCTGTATAATTAAATTTCACCTGTCAATTTTGCAAATCCTCCAGAGATGTGCAAAACTATTTGCTACTAAATCTTACTAAATTAATTGGGTTATTTTGATGGACTAAATTTGGTTCATTTCAGAAGCAGCACTCCAGTTTCTGTAAAGTCACATCATCATTCTGAGGGCATAATATCATCTTTGATAACATACATTCCTGTCATGCAGATTTTCTAGTCTAAATCCAGAGCTAGGAGAAAAGCCATTTTTTGTTCAGAAGTGAAGTTTTTTAGGGTTTTTTTAGCATAAACCATTTCTAATTCTTATGTTTTGTGTAAGCAAGCTGGAATGAATGATTGACAACATAATCATTTGGTCATAGTTATTATAGAACAATAAACATTTTGCCTTCTTTTTAGTTTTCCATCTGCAAAGTGGGGATACAATTTCTGTCTCAGAGGAGAGTTATGAAGATTTGCTGGTTAAGGCTTGGACTGCATTTTGTCTGTGTTAAGTACCATATAATTATTTAATGTCCCAGTTACAGATGGTTGACACTGTGTCGCATCCTTGGAGTATTGCTCACTTATTTTTTTGTTAAGGCTCTGAAAATCTGAATGATACACTTGTTCTGAGTGTAATACACCAAACACCAAAGCACAAATGTGGTTTTTTAATAATACTAAGAATAATACTCCAGTGCATGCAATTTTGTATTTGTTTGCTCCTAATACACATACAATATGTTTCTATCATTTTATACAAAACTGACAAAAAGATCCTGCTATACTTCTTTGTAATCTCAAGAAGCCTCTTGGATGTTCTTTCTTCTTCCTATGGCCTAGATTGTAACGTCATGTAATTGCGAAATTCACCTTTAGAGGATAGAGCTATTTATACGCCTAAATTTCAGGTGTGCTCAAAAACACAATTGCAGTGCTGAGGAGTCTAATAAAAGCTCATCACTTATTAATTAGAAACTAGTTTTAGTATGTGCACCCGAGCACAAAAAATAGCAAAACTGAGTCATTGAAAGTTCTTGTAGGAGAAAGTCTATCTGCATTTTATGACAATTTGATGGCTTCAGGCCACAACACTCCACACTCTCTGGTTGTTGCAACCACTCATAAGGAGCACTGTCATTTTGAGTGGGTTACATTTATTTGACTTCACTCACTGCAGGCTCTAAGCAGAATAGGCACCAGCCTAACATCAAATAGCCCAGTTGCCAGTGGATGGAGAGCAAAGCGAGGAAGAGCATAACTCAGTGGTCTAGAAATTGTGAATGCACTTCACATTAAATTTTGTTAGATTTATAAAAGAGATATAAACAGAAACAATTTAAAAAATGCCTGTGTGACTCAATTGCCTTTGACATCCTCTCCTAAATGTTGTGCTCTGACTATTCCACTACAGAGTCATGTTCTTCCTTCAGTACACTGCCACTTTGATTTCATATGTCCTGTTGAATTTGTCCCTGGGTGTTAGATGTCTTTATGTCCTTCCCTCAGAGCACCGTGGTGGGACACTCTCCAGGTGAAGGGGGCCTGACTTCTTGCTGTGGCAGATGATTTTGTGGTAAAGTTGACGCTTACATTGTACTTTAGGGATACCCCAGTGTCTGTCCTTGGAAGGTCTTAAAAGTCACTCTGTGCAGTAGAGTCTGATGGGGTTCGCCTGGAGACCCCCAAAGGGTAGCCTTGCACACGTTCCCTTTGCTTTTCTTGCACACAGAGTAGACAACATGCAAACAGGCTGTATGTTCATGACTGGTTAAAACCTGCCCTGGGAATTTTGGGATCAAAAATACAAATGCCTAATGAGATCAGACGCTGTCAAACTAGATTGTTAATTAGTGTTATATTACGGTGTAAAACTTAGAAATGAAGAAATCTTTCAAGTCCAGTTTCAGATGCCCAAATTTTTTTATTAGACCTGGTCTATGTGCTTTGAAGAGATCTGCCTCTTTCAGCAGTTCAATTCTGGTTGTGTCTACATTATCATGGCTTTTCATGCCTTTCTGTAGTCAGTCCTTGGACTTCCTAGCTCCAAAACTAAATCACAGTTGACTGTCAGAAATACAGCCTGCAGACATTGATCCAATAGGTCACTAAAAGACATGCTTAAAGCATGAGTCTTAAGATGTGAGACATAATAGTCATTATTTACCTGGATGTTTTGGAATAAAGAGTATCAGTTTCATGAAGGGCAGACTTCACCGCCCACCATTTAGGGAAATCCCCGCTTGGCTGAGACCCACCCCACACTTCACTTTCGCATCCTACATCCCCAAAACCAACACCCCGTGCTTTTAACTCCCCCACTATATACCTGGATCTTTCCAAATCAGGGCTATCACTGCATTTTTCATACCTTTTTCACTCTTCTGTGTTACACCTTCACCTCTCCAAGACATATCCCTACCTACCTTTGCCTCTATCTTTTTTTATCCTCTTGGAAGATATGATTGCTTTTGGATGTATTCAGTCTTATGTCTGTGACCTCATCCAGCTTCCCAATTCTCTGCTGCCCACCTTGGAGGGCTGCCCAGCTTTCTAGTCTGTCGGTCATTGGCTCGACAGAGTTCCTTTGCAAGATGCTGAACATCACGCAGTAGGAGAGCTGCAAGAGACAGAAGCTTTTGCCTCCCGTGGGAGCGAGTTACCAGAGATTGGCTGCCACACAGCGTCTTGTTCCTGCTTGAGGCAGCAGCTCCCAGCTCCTGAACTTTTAACTTCATTTCCATACATATTGCTGTCCAAAATTAATGCCTTTCACATTTCAGCTTGCTAAAATATGCAGTTAGAAAATCAGCACATTTGATAAGCAAGCAGATCATGAACTGCTCATGAGCCACTTCTTGGCCATGGCTATTATAGTCAATAAAGAGAAGCTACAGAAAAATCGCCCATAGTATCTTAATATGAAAGCTTTGAGAATGGTATTAATGTTTTCTCTACCTCTTGAAGATACAAAGGGATGTCTTTGTCTCTCCTGAAATTCTACCAGAGGTACAGCAGGGCTGAATCTACTCCATAAAAACAAAATTACACAGAAGAAAATTAAACTAATAAAAAGAGAGAAAGAGAGATTACAATAACAATAAAAAACAATAGGCAAAAGAGAAAACAACTCCCCCTCCTTATTGTTATGCATCCAGAATCAGTGTCTTACTCATTTGTTAAACCTTTATGGCACTGAGAGTCTCAAATACTAATTTTCTTCAGCATGAAAGTGCCCTTTTTAACGGGATGAATATGGCACTCCCAGTGCAGGCAAGAGCAGGCATCTGGGGGATGCAGATGTTATATTCTACTCTGCTGGAGGTTTGTGGGCAAGACATCTTTGCCTTATGGTTTCTCCCACTCTTTTTCTGCCCTAACCTGCAGATGCTGCAAGAACATCTGGTCAAAGACTACCTGTTGAAACCAGCTGTAACAAAATTTTGATGCCAAATTTTCATTGGCAGTGAGGCTAAAAAATCACTTTTCCAGAAAGTAAAATCTTTTGCCTCAAAAAGGAAACGGCGTCCATGTGGAAATGAGGCGTGCATATTTCATGGGAGGGGCAGTCGGGTGGTGTGCTGTCATGGCTGTCCTTGAGCCACCAGACTTCACTTCCAAGGGGACATCGTGGTGGGGACGCCCCTTGAATCCTGCTAAGTGAGGGTCTGATGAATCATAGGAGGGGTTATCCTAGGGACAAGGAGAGAAAGAGGCAGTGCAGCAGCATTATTTATTTGCAATAATGGGAATTCCTGTTGGAAAAAGAATGTCCTTCATCCTTCTGTGAAAAATGGAGAACTAAAGTTTTACAAGTGACAAATTGAAAAACCTGTGTACAGTGATGAAAGGCTTTGCTTCAAGGTCTTCATATGGGTAAGTACACAGCTGAACCCAATATGCCTGGAATTTCAGCACCCATAATAGAAATAATTAGCTATACTGGTTTGTTTGCAGAGGTTCTCATTACTTGCTGAGCTTTATTTAGTGCCACCGTGTGTATACTAACACCACACACAGCTCTCCAGGACTTTGAAAAAGTAGGCCATTTAAACAGGCGAACATCACAGGGTAACCTTAACTATTGGTAAGAAGATGGACCAGAAATTATGTTCATGGCCATACTTGCAAGACTCTGATGATAATAATGATAATAATAATAATAAAAGATATCATGCCATTGACAAATAGAAACAATTTTATATCTAATAGGATTTAAGTAATAAAGGCTGAAGGGCTGCAACAGCTGCAAAGAGATTAGATATGTTATGTTTTCTCAGTGTAATAAAACTTGTCAAATAAAGCTGAATAAAATCTTCTTATCTGTGTCTCTGGCTTATTTTTCCTGCAGCCTCTTTCCTTTCAGCTGATTGCAGGAATCACCATTTCTCTAGAATGGTTACACACACGACAGTTCAATTAGAGTCAAGTTAGTGAAAGTTATTGCTGGATTTGCTTTTGGTTGTGCCTTTTTTTTAAAGCAAAGGACATCTGCAGCATTTGGAAAGTATGAAGCAGATCAAAAAACCCACTCCATTAATCTGTTACCAATCTCTGCTGCTATTTACTGGACAACTGAGCTGGACTGTGTATATCACTGTAGTACCATTAAATTTAGCACTGGTTTACACCAGATCTGGATCTGATTTGAAAATAAAACACATAAAAATAACAAGACAGCCTTCCCCAATCGCACTTGATGCTGCCTTGGCTACTCCAACCCTTCCCCTGTGAGGTCTCCCTTTTCTCACCTGTCTGCTCCCTGCTCTGGGCACTGTCTAGAGTCCTCCATTCTTTCTGCTCCTCCTGCCTCGGTTTCTCCCTATCTATAAAGGAAAGCGTTATCTTTCTAGGGCTGGTGTGCTAATGTTTGCTGAGAGCTTTAGGATACACAGGTGGTATTTGCATTCAAAAGTGTGAGTTATTATTACTGTTAATAAGATGTGACAGGCTGACATTTTGCTAACCTTTCCATGAAATCCGGGGCCAAACCTTTGTCTGTGTTACAAACATGCTTGGGTTTGCCACGTGGTCCATCCTTGCATGCAGGCCAGTATTTCTGAACTTGTGTGTGTGTCTGATTTAAAGCACACAAGCATCTAAAACAGAGGTATTGTTTTAAATACTGAGTGGGAAGAGCAAATGACGATGTATGTTTGAGCAGCACCGCTGTTGCCTTCAGCACATATTTAAACAAAGTATGTATGTTACCTTCCAAGGCAAACCAGTGAACGTAGTAATAAAAGCCAAGGGATCCGTCCAAGCTGAAGTAATACATAAAGACACAAACATCATCCATAAATCAATAGGCATTGATTTAGGTAAATGAGAGCTTTGCCCTTAGGTAAGAATAATTTTACTTATTTATATGTATGTATTTAAAATGTTTCATGCAAGATTTCTGGGGACACATATCCAATATTAATTAAAATTTAAGTGTGTTGTGTCAGTGTCCACAAATCCATTATTTAAGATTTTTTTTCAAATTGAAGCTTTTCTCCTACATTGTTTTCCCCTCCTGAGAGAAAGCTCAGGAAACCAATGCATGATGACAATATGATAACCAATTAGGGAAAAAAAGCTGAAACCAGTTGCTGGTGCTGAAACTACTGTCAAAATCTACAGTGTATCTGTATTCAAAACAATTTCTGGCCAGTGTTTTAAACACATCTGTTCCTTGGGGTAGAGGGGGAAAAGAAATTTCAATATAAATTTAATCTAATAATTTAATTTAGTGTCAGTCCTAATTGCATGGAACTGTGAAGACACTGGGAAAATAAGGGTGAGTATAAACCCTATGTCACCCTGCTGAGAAGTGCTGCAGTCAGCTCTTAGCGAGCCAGAGTGAGTCCTCAGGGAGGTAACTGCATTAACCAGAGCACTCCCAGATTCTAAGCTGGCATCGCAGAGGCTGTACGTGCAGGTTTATTGGAAGGATGGGAGGGGTTAAGATGCTTCTCTTCCTTTAACAGCACAGGAAATGTGATGACTGAAAGGATGCATTACTGTGGATTTGGGGAGTCTAAAGCAACGAGGCCAGTCCAGCTGTCAGCAGGCGGTATACACACACCACACTTGGCATCTTGCTTGTCTGATCACAACTGCAGCCCTGGTCTCCAGCATGGCCAGACTTTCTGCGGAGCAGGCTGAAGTGTGAGTGTGCACCATCTCAGTCCAGTGGTCAGCATCTCTGGGGGTCTTGGGCTCTCTTCTCCAACTCCCCACTTCTCCACCTGTATGTTTCTATTATTACTACTACCACAACATTATTTTTCCTTCCTTACAAAGTAAGGGAATAATTGTATTGGGAAATACTCTTCACAGGTTTAAATCACAAGTGACTCCACTGATTTTAATGAAGTTTGTTCAGTTTGTTCCAGCTGAAGTTGTCACCCATTTGTTGAGCTGGACTTAGGTATAGCTGCTGATAAAAGGTATTATGTTAGTAGTTGGACGGGTAAAATAATGCTTTAGAACATGCACCTCTTTTCCACTTGTCTCCGCCTTCTGTGAAGTCAAGTTGTTCCCAGCATATCAGGTATAAATAAATGTAGGGAAGAGCCTACGTAAAGTTATTCCTTTCCCTGGCCTGGCCAAAGGGTTTTTCTAAAAATCCCTTCCCACCGAGATGCAGTTTTCCCAGTGTGACAGAAAATTTAAAAAGGTACCTGCATGGCTCAGCCCTCTGGACACAAAACTCTTCATGTAGGTACAGAGCCAGCTTGTTTTGCTAGGAATATGAACAGGAGTCAAGAGAGCATAGAAAATGGAGAATTACATCCTCTGCTTAAATTTCTCCACCGTCCTCTCTCCCTGCAAGGTTATGAAAATATCCTGTGTGCAAGTAGAAACTTGATTTAGCTCTTGTCAGAAGTTCACATTTTAATATTCTTTCTATTTTGTTTGGGTTCTCTCCTTTTCTTTTGCTGGTAAAGACTTAATGAAAGTTAGCCTGAGAGGAGATGCTGGGATCCAAGCTGTGGATGGTTTGCTGCCACCAAAGTCCTTTGAGCCTTAAAGTTCATCCTTATCACCGCTATTGAATATAACAGTGTCGTCAGATTACTTTCTGGCATCGGTTTTCACACATGATTGACAGATGTAACAAGCAGGTAGGCAAAAAACTTAACTTGTTGCAGGACAATAGATGTGCACATTAGAAGCTCTCTGAAATGCAGAATGTTACTAAAGGCCATAACCTGATATCAGCAGTGGAGCTGGCTGCAAACCACTGGCTGCACTATGGTTCTTAATATTTTTTTCTGCTTTGTTGCTTACCTCTTGTAATAGATCAGTACTCATGTCCTCAAGGTATTTCTTGCATATCAGGAGCCCTCAGGACATGGGAACCAATTAAAGACATTGATATTCTTGCTTCAACATTAAGCTGGGGAAAGAATTGACAGGAATTTCAAGTTCACTGCGCATGCAGGAGGTGGTGACCATCTCCATATGGCTTTCAGACTGTCTTCACTCCCAGTGAAAACCCACACCTGAAGAAGACACAGCAGGGCCTGAGGCATGATTCGCTCCAAACAGCTTTTGATTCCCACCAGCACGATTTATTGGAAACATTCTGCTTTTGCTGGAAACATTCACAGCCAGCCTGGGAGCTACTGAAATATGTCCCTAACATGTAGAACAGATTTTGAATGACAAAGCTCAGAGTAGCCATGGCCAGTGGTTGGACAAAGTGCCTCACGACCATCCTTGCAGCAGGTCCCAGATAATGTATACACTCATGCTTTCAGTCACTTGTTTTTTTTTTTTTTATATCGGACATTTAGAAGTCCCACTGCCAGGCCAAGCTGGAGTCCCAGTATCCCAGCCTTGCACAAGCAGTGTTCTCCTTTTGGATTTCACCAAACTGAACAGCTGCTGCTCATGTTCCCCAGCTGGTACTGTAGGAAATGCTGTGTGACGGTGGCTGGGGAGGAGAAGGGGAAGGCAGAAGATCCTTAAGGTCTGAAGAGGCGATGATCCATATGATCTGCTCTTAGCTCATGCTCAGTATGCTTTGAAGCCTGGCCATGTTCTTGGGCTCTGCTCAGGAGCATGACGCCCGCTCCAGTGTGGTGTTGTGAACAGCTTTTTCCTGCCTGAAAGAGGAAAGAGGCATAGTGCTACAGAGCTGAGGGGTTTCTGGGGCTTAGCTTGGCATTTCTGATTTTGGCCTGCCTCTTTTGCCCTCACCAGTAGCTTGTCAGTTCTTAAGCACACAAAGTATACAAAAATATAAGCATTGTATTCCTCAGGAGTAGCCCCATGAATTAATGGAACAAAATGATTTAAAAACATTTCAACCTTCATTTGCTATGTGTGGAAGGTCCAATAACTGTATTATAGATGGCAACCATATGTAATTACACTTCTGTTTTACCTGCTCTCATCACAGTAACAATTCCCAACCAGTTTTGACTAAACAAAGGGGGTTGCTCAGATGACTTTCAAGGTGAGTTTTTAGTCTGAGCCACCCTCGTCTTCCTGTGTTGTTTCACTCCCCATCTCTTTCCATTTCAGCCTTAGGCAAGTAAAAACTTCTGACTTGCTACCATTTCACCATCAGTTCCCTCGTACGGTTAAATGGCTGCAGGGTTTCTCTGCAAAAGTCATTGTGTTTCAGAAGGAGGTGAAATGGTGCTGGTTATACTGCAGTTTGTATTTTCGCAGTTGCCCAGATACATGTCTGAGATAAGGGACTAGGGATGTTTCTGATTAATATTACTGATGCTTGCTGTCTGTGCAGCAGTAGAGACAGACCTCCACTACTCTAAGTGCAACAGGTGCATATAATGAGAGACCATTTCTATAAAGAGTGAGTAGGCAAGCATTCATCTCTCTGACCTTGGCTATCTACAAGACATGTGTCTAATCTGACCCCCTTGTCCAAACTCCCTCTGTACTTGGTGGAGAGGGTGATAAATCCCTCCAGTTTCAGACATCTCTCTCAGGCTGGGATTAATCATCTCAGAAGATAATCTTTCTCTGTTGGCTCTAGTGGAAGCTAATGTGACTAACATGGATTAGATAAGTGTGTTTTAGGTTACTGATTTCCTTATCCCATTATGCTTGGCAGACTGAAGCCTTCTTTTCTGTACAGGTGGGAAAGAAATGGACAAAGCCACCATTTCATGATGCATGGTGCCAGGTAGTGTGACTGTCAAATACCCACACTTATCTTCATTTCTTGTACACCCAACTTGCGAAGAGGAATAAGAAATTGGATTATGATTCTTGCTCTCCTGTCATTTCCTCAAGTAGCAGATTAATAAGTCAGCACAAAATAGATATTCACCTAGAATAAATATATAATAAATCCATTATATAACAAGCTATAATGAATGGATTCTTTTGATTGGGGTTTTCTTATGCTTACATAGCAAATAAATATATTATGTCTGGTTTAATTGTCAAGGCTAAAGAAATACAGAGCTGCTGATTTGCCTTTTAATTGGACTGAAAATCTTCTAACAGCACTGTAATATTACCACTTCCTTTTGTCCCAGTGGAAGAATAATCAGAAAAGCAACAATACTCAGAGGCTCAAGGTGAGATTTTCTGTCTTTCTCCTCGGCAGCAGGAGCTGCTCAGAATGTTAATCAATGCTGTTTCCAAGCTTAAAGCCATCTACTTCCAGCAGCAAACACTTAAACTCTTCAGTCCTTAATGAAGTTGTCCCAATGGCACATATTTCCTTCACACTCCACTTCTCGTACCCCTACACTGCCCAGATGTAACTGTCAAGGGCTTTATAGCCCCTCTTTGCTCTTATCCTTTTCATGAGCAGTTACCCTGCTCAAAAGCGACAAAATTGAAATGAAAAATTAGGAAGGGTCATTGCTCTGTTCTGGCTGGGAAGATGCTACTGTGTGTAGATATTGGGTTGAATGCCTCCATGCTGCAAAGTCCAGGTACTTAGTATTAAAGGTTCTGCCACATTATAGGTGATGTTAGTCCATATGCCCCATAAATAACCAGGAGAATGATTAGACTGAGATCTGCAGTCTGCAAACAGGAAAAACTTGTCAAATTTGGCATCATCCTGTGGATTTGGTTTTGGCCAGTGTCTGAGTTGGTCCTGTCCTGCACAGTGTGTTCAGGGACACCAGCAGCTATAAAGTTTCCCATACTTCTGTTGTGAGATTTTATCATTCCTGTCATAGGGTCTGCTGTGCTACTGTACCGAAAGAGCACAGGGTGGCTCCTCCTTCCCAAAAAGTTCCCCCAAATGGGGAAGAGCACGGCAAGAGACCAGGAGCTCTCTGTCTGCTCCATGCAAGGAGTAAGGATTTGAAACCAGGAGCTGCCATTTGCTGTCAGACTGATTTATTTTTGTAGCACAGTATTTAAAGGAGGGATTTGACTATGAAGCACTTCACTTGCAGGAAAGGACCAACATACAACATTTTTCCTAGCTTTTAGATTTAAAGCCTGGTTTAAAGAACTTTAAGGAGGATTAAATTAGAGACACTTCTCTGGTATGAAGTGGTGCAGCTTCTCAGTGACTGATGGAAACAAATGTGTTTGCATCACCTATGGATGAAGCCAAGCAGCAGAACCATGGAAAACCAGCATGAGAAAAACCCCAGACAGAGCATTTTCCAATTTAATTATATGTTTTATGAAAAGATAACTGCTTATTTTGGGGGGACTGCAATAAGAATTTGCATGTTCTGCTTGTAAACAGTCCTCTGGGCACCTTATCTCTGTTTACAAATGATAGTTTCCTTCTAAGTATTTGCTGTGTTTGTTGAACACATGATAAACACAGGTTAGAGGGCATCGAGACTCTAACACTGCATGTGTTATTTTCCTTTTTTTTCCCTCCCCCTTGTTTTGTTTGGTTTGGGTTTTTTGACCCCCTAATGTCTTTGTTTCCTGACCTGGAACATCAAGAAACAAATCAAATCTCCACAGGGGAAAGGTGCTCATTTAAAATTTGTTTTGGTTTTCAATGCAGCAGCAGCACAAAGTCAGAGCATTTTTGACACAAATAACCTCAGTCTTTAACCTGCAGCATTGCTTTATGTAACATTCAGTAGTCTTGCCAACACATCAGGGAAAAAAATATATTCCTAGATTTTTCTTCTTTGGGGCAAATAAGAAAGCACTTGTCACGGAAAAGTATTTTAATGTCAGAATTATGGGTTTTCTTTTTTTTTTTTTTTGCCTCTTCTAGTTCAGTTACTTTAGGAAGATACTTGGTTCTAAGTGTTGGAGCTTGAAAACAGAGTATTTTAAATTTTTAATTTTTTTTTTTAAATTGGATATTACTAGCTGGAAAAGAGTTCCTGGGGGACATTTGCAACATGTATGAGTCCTATTGATCCCCCTATTGAAGATGCATTCATGAACATCATCTTTTGGCATCTGCCATAATAACTCTTTCCATCAAGACAGACAGAAGCTGCTCTTGGAGCAACCTGGAATCAGGGCCTGGTAAGCACCAGCACTGTGCTGAATCTGGGGAATGTTGCCTGCTGGTCACATAACCCCTATGTGGCCTTGGGCAAGTCATTTTAGAATGGCTCAAAGCCAGGAAATTTCACAGGTTTGTAAATCTGCAGAGAGACCGTACCGATCAGTTGTTTCCTGCTCCTGTAGGATTTCCCTGATTGAATTTCTGTTTAAGCTTTGCTATTTCTTTAAGTAAAAATCATGTAAACCTGTCTTAACTTTAACATGCCCAGTAACACTACAGCTCTTGGTAATCATTCCCCTGGTTAATTACTATTCATATCAAAGAAACCATGGTGTTCTTGGGGAAGAACAAAGCCTGGAGTTTACATATTTATTTTCTCTCTATAGTATCATTACATAAAGAATACAACAGAGGAAACAGGATTTAATTTCTGACTCACAATTGCACCTACCCCAGCAATACAGAAGTACCTGAGCTAGTTGGATGTGAGAGAGTCCAGATCCCAATGCAGTTTAATTGGATATGCTGACTATTAGCTGAGTCACAGATCCAGGTTAGGGCAGTTTAGTTTTGTGTAGCCTGAGTGATAAGTCAGAGAGGAGCTGTGCTGAACCGGTGTCACGGACCAGCTTGCGGCTTCTCTGTCCCAGAAGCCAAGGCACCACTTCACAATTCCTGTTAGTTCATGCCATGCTCACAAGGCAGGACTCTTTGGGCAGGACAAGGTTTTAGGTAGGGCTCAAGGTTTGCTTACAGAGGTCTGGAAGCCCTGTGGAATAATAATAACGCTGTACTGACTCTCAGACCAGGCTTGCAGTGTCTGGCCAGGTCCAGTATGTGGCTAGCTTTTAGGTGCTGAGCTCTCATTTAAGCCGTGTGAGAAAGACTCTTGCAAAGGCACACTCACATCAGAGATGCTGCAACATGATCAGATAAATGGTATTTGACACACTGATTCTCTGCACAGTTTGAGTAGGATTAAGGTGCCTAAACATAAGCACCTAGGGGACCCCACCAGGTCTCCAACTGCTGTTTTAAAAGAGTGTTTCTGTTTGTTTAGCACAGCTGGCAGCCCTGGTTGGAAGTGTCAGATGCCCAAGGGCATCAGAAATGGCACTAAACTCCAATGTATGGATATTTCAATCACAACACCACTGACAGAAGAAAAACTCCTAAATCTACTTGGGTTTGATTAAGAAGTATAGTTCACAAACCTCAGTGATCCATGAAAGCATCTGCTTCACAAAGCTAGGCTCCTTAAGCCCAAACTAATCCACCCTCAACTTAGGCATTTAAGACAGGGTTAAGAACCTGGGTACCATGAATTCCTTCTGCAGTCAGTAAAAAGAGAGGTATATCTAAGAGTTTATCTAAAATCCAGCAGATTCTACATGGGATTATTCTAGTGTTTGCCAGCTATCTAATTGTTGGCCAGGGACTTTCTACCTACACACTTATTTTGATCCACATCGGATGTATTTTGCCTTTGTGGCAGCTGTTTCCTGAAGGTAGAAGGTCTGGATGAGTCCAAACTTGTGGATGAGTCCAAGCACGTCAGTAACTCACCTGCAGCCAGTGGAGCTACATCTGCCTTTAAAAATGTGTGAGTAGAAACAGGTTCCCCCTCATTGTGTTTAGAGAAACAATCTGGGTATCAGATAGCATCCAGTATTTGTCTAACTGAAAGTCCCTACTGCAGCTGATGAAATGTATACTCTAGTTAAGTCTCGTTACCCTTTTGTCATATAGCTCAGGACTATCTAGATTCAAAACAGCTCTGTTAGTGAAAGGGAGAGGGCGGGGGAGAAGAGGAAGCCTAACAGTGTGTGAAATGACATTTCAATGAGAAGTTTGCCATTCAGCTGACAGCTGAAATCTAAATTTCAGGAAGATGAGGAGCATGGAGTCACGTGGGAAGACCTTATGTACTGCAAGGGCTTGAATTTTTGAAGAAAGAACTGATGTGGACATTTGAAAACGAGAATTTACAGGGCATCGGACCCACGTAGTGGGAGGAATGGCTCAGCCAGGGGAATATCCATAGGTTGTTGCCGTGCTTTGTTTTATGATATGAAGGCTTTTGAATGCATTCATGTAATAAATAAATAAATAAATGAAGTACATCACTGTCACCAAGGGCCTTTTCTGATATTTATCAGAGAGATATGCTGTGTTTTCCTTTTGAATAGCAATGCTGTTCACTGCTGACAGATTCCTGTAGGAGACCCTCAAAATCTTAAAGGAGAATTGAATAGGTTTTTCAGCAGAATTAAAACATAGTGAATGAAATATTACAATGTTTTTGCTGACTTAGCAGCTTCAATAAAGTTGGATATAGAAAGATGCAATGTGTGTCTGAATGTCTTAGAGCAAGTCTCATTTCCATGACATAAGAATCAATACATTACATCGTCACCTCTGTTTTAATTAGAAAGGTATCTTTTATGCTATTGAATAACTACTGAAATTGGTCTGACATTTATGCCACTTTTTATACCATTCTATTGGGTCTTACTACTGATCACTTTAAATTGCAGAGAATAGTCATAGGTCATCACGTTTTTTCATCTGGAGCATGGTCCAATCTCTATTTTGAAATTATTTGAATAATCAGATCCTGAAAAAGTGAAAATTTCCTCTGACATACCTGGCTCTGCCTATAGATATGTAAATAGCGAGGCAGTGGATGGTGGTCAGGACTGTGTAGGATTGTTTAAGAACTTAGTAGGCACAGTAAGTTAGTTCCTGTTAGTTATTTCATGTAGCTCTTCAGCACAACTCTACACCAGCTTTCCACCAGCAATCAGCCTGTATTCCTCAGCTTTGTCTGAAGACTTTCCTGCCCCTTATTAGTGCCAAAAAGTTGTTGGTTTTGTTCTGCAAGGTTGTGCTTCCTGACATACAATAGCACTTCAATCTCAAAGAAACATTTCTCAGCCATTCAAGTGGCTTAGGGCTTGTGGGTTTGGGTTTTCTTTTTTTCCCCACTATTTCCATTCTTGGCTTTCCAATGTGGGCTTAACCTCTGACAATTTGTATAGTTCTACCAGCACAGGAAAATCATGCTGAGGATTTCATAATTGAAACCGAAGTACAACGTAGGGAAAAGAAAAAGAAGAAGAGGTGAGAGAGTTGAGCTATTCAAGCATGAGTGAAAGGATAGAAGTTAAAAGATGGAACTTGTATTGAGCATGTTCAGATCAGCCAGAAATTTTTCCTTAAAGGAGACAGAATGAAAACAGATGGGAATATTCAACATTAAAGAACTTGAAGAAGACATCCTTAACCTGCTTCATCACTACTTGGGAAATTGATGTTGTACAACTCTGGACAAGTTGCTCCTTCTTTCCTTTGTCTCTTTCTTTAGTCTCGTTTGCCCTGTTTTGTCTCTGTGTTATGCAAGCTCTTACAGGAGATTTTAAAAAGTAGAACTTTCCATAGCATGGTTATAACAACTGTTAGATACATTTTCTGATCTGAAACAAGCCAAGGATTTATGACAAGAAAGTCTCAGAGACTCAGATCTAGCATCATGGCTCTGAGTGCCCTCCATCCAAAGGTGATAGAATGAGGTGCAATGCTCCATCAGCTGCTTCCAGCATACATATAGGATAGGAGATTAAGTGAAAACATGCATTTCTGAATTAAGTTTCAGGAGATGTGGTTTCAACTCCCAGGCACTAGGACAGGCTGCCCACGGAAGCAGTTGAGTCACCACCCTTGGAGGTGTTTAAAAGATTTGTAGACGTGGCGCTTAGGGACATGGTTTAGAGGTGGACTTGGCAGTGTTAGGTTTACGGTTGTCCTCGATGGTCTTAAGGGTCTTTTCAAACCTAAATGATTCTATGATTCCATGATTAATCACAGACTTTTTGCAGGACTGGGAAACCAATTTAATATAATGAAGCCTCAGTTGACCAGTGTTAATCTATGTGATGATGCTCTCCTGTGTTCCAGGAAAGTTACTGTGGCCAGAATCTATCACTGTTTAAAGGTATTTTAAATAATATGGGTTATATTCATCCTGTGGACCTGAATCAAGTTAGGGGGGGTTAAACCCTGAGCCTGGTAAGGCTCTTTCTTCAGAGAACAATTTACTGGTCATAACATCAAATGAAAACCTGAAACATTGTTTTGAATTGAAATCCAAATAACTTTGAAAAGTTAAAAATTTTTAATCTGTGTTCTTCTTCCTCATATTTTCCATACAAAAACTGTGGTTTTCAAAGAAAAAAATCTTTATTCAAAAGATAATTTATGTATTAGCTAAAATCATTGCTCATCATTGAGTAAACATCTCACTTGTTTGTAGTTGCTGAGCTCCTGGCTTCCCTCTTCCTTCCCAGTTCCATATGTGTAGTCATCTGCATTGAGTTTGTATGATGCAGAGAGCTCATGTCACCATTGCAACTGTTTTAGGGCTTCACTTAGGTCATTCTCTTCCTCGTCAACATTATTTTTTATCAAAATTAACAGTACTAACAGAAAGTGGGTTTTTTTTTCCCCCTCTTTCAGGTAAACAAAGGAGAACTTGAACCTGCTATTTATTCCTGCTTCCTGGAGCTAAACCTTAGGTTCAAGCAGGTGGCATTTTTTACATTTGGAGAGGCTCAACCTCTGCAAGCAATGGTTCCGGACAGACTGGGAGGGTGTTAAGGGCAGAAAACAGGACTGTGTTGCAAGAGCTGATTTCCATCCTTGGCCAGGGTGGTATCGGGCTGTTATTTATCCTCTCTGTGTCTCAATTTTCAGAACTATAAAATTCAGTAAGAAGCTGTGATCAACTCTTCTTTACTTCCTTCAGTCAAAACCTCTTTCCTCCTTGCTCTTTCTTTTAAATGATCTGGGTTAAAAGAGGACAGGCAGAACTTTTCTGCTTTGCACTGCCTTAGGACAAGAGAAGGCTTCAAGCAGTGTCCATGGAACCCATTGTGGTGGGTTGGTGTGCTCAAATCCACCAGTCTCCTGCTGTGATAAGCACACTGGTCATTGTACCAGGTCTGGCTGAGGTGGAGCTGGTTTTCCCCATGCCAGTGTTTTGGCTGTGGCTGGGCGGTGCTTGCACAGCCTCCAGGCTGCCTCTCCAACATTCCCTTCCGTGGGCTGGGGGTGGGCGGGATCTTGGGAGGGGGGTGGCCAGGACAGCCGACCCGGGCTGACCGGGGCTATTCCATNACGTCCAGCCAGGGCCAACCCACCACAGTCTTTTTCGTGCCTAACGTGGGGCACGACAACGGCAGTTTTGTATTAAGTGTGCTATAGCCATGACAGTTATTTAGTAGCAAGCTCCTGTGCGGGTCACAGAGTTTGTTGGCTGCAGTACTTGTCTCTTTATTTTGTGGGAGGATGAAGGAACTTGGGAACATGCTAGTATAAACAATGGCTGTGTGTTTTGCCCTGGCACTAATGTCTTTGCTGTACTGGGGGAGCTATCTGGAGGAGAAGATGAGGGAATACATCTCCCTCTCCCTTCGCGGGACTGATGTGGATGGTTTTATTATGCAGGCTCACAAGGTCCTTGCTCACCTTTATGTGAGCTGTTTAATACTATTAATTAATACTGTTGACATATTATGGGTTTTGTGGAATCTGGTCTCGTCCTGGTGTAACAGAAGACAACTTTTGGGTGAGGCAATACTGAAATGTACCTTGAGGCGGCCGGTCCCTGGGTGGCAGGGTGTGTGGAAGGATTTGGGCAGATTCCTAGGATGGTTATCACCTCCCATAGCCTGGGACTTTACACCTGAACAGGCACGCAACCCTACCAAACTGACACGCCACCTGATAGAAGGGTGCCTTGCCTACCCTGATGAAAACCAACAGCTTCTAGCACTGTACTGGGGCCTGGCCTCTGCCTATCGAGCCACAGTTCAGTACTCTCAGCGGACTGTGGTTGAGGCAGGGACCCAAACTGAATTTGAGGGCAACATGGTTGAGAGAGGGACCCAAACAACAACAGCTACAGTAATTGCCCCAGTAGTGAAAAAGAAGCAGTGGACAAGGAGAACAACGGGTCCGGATCACCGATTAGTAAGGGAGGAGGAGGAAGAGGAAGGGTTGGATCAAGAAGCCGGTCCTTCAACACAGAAACTGGAGGAAGGAGTGAGAGAATTCAGACAAGAAGCAGAAACTATCCGGTCCCTGACTTCATCAGAACTCCGAGACATACGGCAAGATTACAGCCGCCAGCCAGGTGAGCGGATTGCTGCCTGGCTGCTCCGATGCTGGGATAATGGAGCTGACAGTCAGCAGCTGGAAGGTAAGGAGGCCCAACAGCTGGGATCCCTTGCTAGAAACCGGGGAATTGAGAGAGGAATTGGGAAAAAGGCAGCAATCTGCAGCCTCTGGAGACGGCTCCTCTCAAGTGTGAGGGCAAGGTATCCCTTCAAGGAAGATCTTGTGAACTTCCCAGGAAGGTGGACTACTGCAGATGAAGGCATTCAGTACCTGAGAGAATTGGCTGTGCTGGAAATCATCTACAGTGATCTAGACAGTGATGAGGTCTCCAAAGATCCAGAGGATGTCCTGTGCACACGGGCCATGTGGAGGAAGGTGATTCAAAGTGCCCCAGCATCATATTCTAACAGCTTGGCAGCGATGTATTACCCGGACATGGATACACCAACTGTGGAGAGAGTGTCTTCGTGGCTCCAAAACTTTGAAGAAAATCTCTGTACCTCCTCATCCCTACGGGCCAGTGCCCTGGCTGTCAGGGGCGCCCCAAGAAATCAGTCCTCTCCTGCCCCAGTCAGAGGGAAAGGGAGCCCCAGGCGCATGCCACGTGGCACACTCTGGTTCTTCCTGCGTGACCAGGGGGAGGACATGAGGAAGTGGGATGGTGAGCCCACCTTTAAGCTGGAAGCCCGTGTACGTGAACTGAGAGGGAAGACAGCTGTTAAGAAGGGGCCGCCCAAGAAGGCTGTTAGCTTAGTTGCTGTAGAGACACAAGAAGGCAATCAGCGATCTCCCAGACACAGAAGAACTGAAATCACCTCCCTTGATCCTGCTGAGGGGACTTCTGGTCTTGCACTGCAAGGGTCAGACAGTGAATACTCTGACCAGGAACAGGCATAGAGGGTCCCTGCCTTCGGCCAGGAGGAGGAAAGGGATGACCGGGTATACTGGACTGTGTGGATTCGATGGCCTGGCACATCAGATCTACAAAGGTATAAGGCTTTGGTAGACACTGATACACAGTGCATGCTGGTGCCATCAGGGTATAGGGGCACAGAACCCATCTGGATCTCTGGAGTGACAGGGAGATGCCAAGAATTGTCTGTATTGGAGGCTGAGATGAGCTTAACAGGGGACAAGTGGGAAAAGCATCCCATTGTGACAGGCCCAGAGGCCTCTTGTATCCTTGGCATAGACTGCCTCAGGAGAGGGTGCTTCAAGGATCCAAAGGGGTACCGATGGGCTTTTGGTGTAGCCACTGTGAACACAGAGAAGGTCAAACAGTTATCTACCCTGCCTGGCCTCTCAGAAGATCCCTTAGTTGTGGATTGCTGTGAATTGAAGGACAGCAGGTGCCAATTGCCACCAGGATGGTGCACTGGTGGTAGTATTGCACAAACTGAGACTCCCTGGCTCCCATCCATGA
>WAAD01038801.1:956-31754 GCA_013389945.1 Fregata magnificens
ACTCATAGTCTTGGTATTTGCACGTGCTCTGCAGTGATTTTATCCCCGGCAATCCAAAGAACCTGTGTATCTGTTGCTTTAATAAACTGCACTATTCATTAATCTAGCCATGATAGTTCTCATTGAACGTGACCCAACTCTTTAAGGGTGGCCGTGGTAGTTCACGGAATGCAACTAGACTGAAGGTGTAGTACGTTATTTGTGCATCCGTAATCGTGATAGTTCAGTGCACCGAATGACGCATATATAATCCTTTAGACATAAACCGTTGACCAAGTCTGGGACTAGGATTGGATCTAGCCGCCCCTAGACTCCTCTCTGAGAAGGAGTTTAGAAAGCAAGGGGATCCTTTCTGAACCTCATGACTCGACGGGAGGGTCTCCCTGACAGTTTTGTATAGTTCCGTGCACTGGGCGCGACCAGACTTATAACGACAACTTGGGCTACTTTAGCCTTTAACGCAACACTCACACCCCCCCTGCCCCCAGTGGGATGGGGGAGAGAATCAGAAGAGCAAAAGTAAGAAAACTCCTGGGTTGAGATAAGAACAGTTTAATAGTTGAAATAAAATAATAACAATAATAATAATACTGTAATCAAAAGGAAAACAATGAGAGAGAGAGAGAAGGAAAAGAAAAACAAGTGATGCACCTGCTCACCACCCACTGACCGACTCCCAGCCAGTCCCCGAGCAGCGATCGCTCCCCCTGGCCAGCTCCCCACCATTAATATACTGAGCATGACGTCATATGGTATGGAATAGCCCTTTGGCCAGTTTGGGTCAGCTGTCCTGGCTGTGCCCCCTCCCAGCTTCTTGTGCACCTGGCAGAGCATGGGAAGCTGGAAAAGTCCTTGACTAGTGTAAGCACTACTCAGCAACAACTAAAACATCAGTGTGTTATCAACATTATTCTCATCCTAAATTGAAAACACAGCACTATACCAGCTACTAGAAAGAAAATTAATTCTATCCCAGCCAAAACCAGGACAGTTTCCTAATAGTCTCCATTGGAATAACTGAGTATTTTACAGTCTTCAGTGTATTTATCCTCAGAAAATACATGCAAGTTTAGTTAGCTATATTGTTCTCCTTTTACAACTGAAAAATTACAGAAATTAAGTTACTAGTTGTCCTGGTTTCAGCTGGTATAGTGCTGTGTTTTGTGTTTAGTATGAGAATAATGTTGATAACACACTGATGTTTTAGTTGTTGCTGAGCAGTGCTTACACTAGTCAAGGACTTTTTCAGCTTCCCATGCTCTGCCAGGTGCACAAGAATTTGGGAGGGGCACAGCTGGGACAGCTGACCCCAACTTACCAAAGGGATATTCCATACCATATGACATCATGCTTAGCATATAAAGCTGGGGGAAGAAGAAGGAAGGGGGGATGTTCGGAGTGATGACGTTTGTCTTCCCAAGCAACTGTTACGCGTGATGGAGCCCTGGCTGAACACCTGCCTGCCAATGGGAAGTAGTGAATGAATTCCTTATTTTGCTTTGCTTGCATGTGCGGCTTTTGCTTTCCCTATTAAACTGTCTTTATCTCAACCTACGAGTTTTCTCACTTTTACCCTTCCAATTCTCTCCCCCATCCTACTTGGGGGAGTGAGCGAGCAGCTGTGTGGGGCTTAGTTGCCGGCTGGTTTTAAACCATGACACTCGTCCAAGTTCACAGAGGAGATCTGTGCTGCAGATTAAGTTTCCCATTTGGAAAGTGCCTTTTGTAGCACAGCAGCCTGTACGAGACCCTCCGGTGTCACCACACAGAAGAAGGTGGCTGGACCAACACTACATGGCTAAGGCAGGCTCTGAGAAGCATCTTTGTGAGCCATCACATTTGTATTTATTGATCTCTGTTGTGGGGAGAGGAACAAATGGTCAAAGGCAGATGGAAGATGCCTTACATACAAACATGTATGTCACTGAGTCTTCAGTGAAATTGTTTTGAAATGAGTATTGATGGTGAATTAGAGTGTTAAAAAGAGTGAGTGTTTTAAAAGTTTTGGTAACTGAGTAAGAAATTGGGTCCCCTTCAGAACTGTTCTTTTCTAATGAACTTTTAAAAAGTTTTTGTCAATAAATAATTCACACTTAATGGCTTGAAGCTTCTTGTGCTGAACCAAAACAGTAAAAACAGCAACAACAAAAACAGGTGTAGTACTGTTTTAAATACATTTACAAAGAAAAACCAGAATAGATACTAGATTTTTATGTCCTGATAACATGCATTTGTAATTGAAGCAACATAATTTTAAAAGCTTTGTGTAGCACAATAACATACCTCACTAGTACTGTGAAGAACAAGACACAGCACAACAGTTTTAAAGAAATTGTGCCAGAAGAGGTAAGGCACTTTATTAATAAAAGATTAGCTCAGTATTAGATGTGGATAAATATTCTATAAAGTAAAGCCATTAGAGCTAGCAAGAAATACTACTCAATTGTACAGTATGTAGACAGTTAGCAACCAGTTCAACTAACAATGTAACTGCTCCTGACCGAAATTTCAGCCAAAGTAGAATTTATTGCAAGAATTATAGAACAGAGGGCTAGTAAAGGAGTTCTGATTTAGAACCAAAATTTTCCATCATTTAGAAGGCTGTATTTTACAATAGTGTTTTAGATTTCTACTAAAATTCTTTCAATATTTAAACAGATGTAAGTAAGATTGGAGAGTTTTAGTATGACTTACAGACTAACATGATAATTGTGACATTGTAAGGTGTATAAAAGGCCTTTACAAATATTTTTTACCAATGTCAGCAGCTGTAGGACATGCCTCCAAAATGTTTCTTTTGGGTGATGTTTTAAATACAGATTCAGTTACTGAAGTAAATTGACTGCAATATGTAGCTCTGTATCTTTATAGACTATATACTTCTATATTCTTGAAAAAAATGTATTACTTCCTGAAGTCATAAATGCTTTAGAGGTTTATATGTTTCTGTCATAACCCCATTTATTCCTGGAAAAAAGGGTTTTTTTGACACAGTTTTTGAAAATACAACTACTTCTTGTAAAATGAAACTTTATTCTAAAATGTGTCCAAAATTGCAAGACACAAGCACCATTAAAACAGATAAATAATGATATATTTATGTAGAGAGAGTATTGAAACACAAAACAATTATTAATATAATTCTTATACCATTTTAATGAGTATCCTTCAGTAAAGCTTTACAATTTAAAGACTTTTCAGTTGCAAAACAGTTGTAAAATCATATGTATAAATTATGTTTACTACAATTCTAATAACAGAGGCGAAGTAAAATACAAAAATAATCAATACTGCAAATTCAAATACAAAACCCAAAGTAATGCTGCACAGATACCTATGTACACTGGATGAATTCATGTAGCTAGGTAGTGCAACAAATTAACCCTTTACTTTAACTTATCACAAATGGAACCACCATGTTGGCAAACAGAAGAAAATATATTTTTTGAATAATTCATAGTGCATTTTGAAGTTAGACTTTATAAAATGATTGATGAGTGATATACTTCTAAAATGCCCCATATGATCTGAGATGCCCCAACTCCTCTGCTGCAAAATAAAAAAAAAACCAAGAAAAGCTAAAAAAGCCATTGTAGTACAGAGTCTGATATATTGGTACCATCTTGATTTTTTTATTCTTGGTATCAGACTTGTTTGCAAGTGTCCATGTCCATAGGGACATACATTACTCCTTGCTATCAAAAGTAAATATTTCCTGCTCCAATGCTATCTCTATAAACTGAATCTCACTTGATTCTTAGACTGCACTGTTTTACAGAGACACAGCTGAGCTTTGAAAAAAGAACTCTTAAATCCCTATGAATTAGAGAAAGTAAAATGGTAGATAGAGATATCTCTTTATTCCTGAAGCTCCTATCCCTAATTGCTTTAATTACATAAATACAGAATACTATAAAAGGCTTTTATGGCTTGGATGAAATTTCTGCTAATTTGTTGGGCAAGCACAAAGCCCATGTTTCTCCACAGAGCTTACCTTTCACAGTGTAGAAGGCTACAGATTATTTTGGTTGGTGAAAGGAAGCCAAGCCTCAGGTAACTACATAGAAAAATACTTCAGTGGTGAAAATATTTCAGAAATAATGAAACAAAATCTAAAAAGAACCTCTTGAAAACTGGTATCTTGTGTAGCTGTGATACTAAAACATGGCTGTTCACCTTTCAGTTTTTGCATTGGTTGGTATATCATAATCAAACATGTAGATACAACTGAGATTCATACCTCATCAAATATTACTCGTTAAGTGTCAAAATTAGATGAGATACAATTACACAGTGACAGTTTTATCTTAAAATCTTGAGTGATAAGCCCACTCAGTGTTTTCACTAGGAAGTCACTGCTAAATTGCTACATTTCTTTGATTTCTGAAAAGATATTATTTTACAGCAGCCTGTAAACTACTACAGAGTTGCTCCCTGCTCCTTTGTGCTTCCAAAACTCCCTTTCAAGCCAGCAATAACTTTTAAGTTAATGGGAGTTTTGAGCAAACAAGGGATGCAGAACACCTGAATTGGGTGAACAGCATAGCAATTTATTTATACAGCAGCATTTCTAAATTTTCATTATGCAATCACATAGAGAGAAGCTAATAGACAGTGTGCACTGCAGTGACATGACATTGTGCTTGTATCTGGTGGAGAATACTATAGCATTTTCACCTGGGAAAATATAAACATTAGCTCCAGAAGACTCAAATATCCAGTATTAATGAAGCTATCAGCTACTAGGTAGTAAAGAATACCCCAAAAGAGGGAAGAAATTTGTATGCTTATAGCTTAGATACTGAAGCTGAAGAGAATTACAAAAGCACAACACAAGCCTATATTTCTTGTAAATTATGTGTATATTCATATACTTTTGCTCAAACCACCTCAAAATGCTGAATGATAAAATAATAACTGAAAATATGAATGTTAATTGAAAGTTAAGCCCTAAAAATAAATGACTGCTGGAGAAGGTAACTCATTAATTCCTACTTTTCTATACTTCCTGGGTGGTAAGCATGTCCACTTCTCTGTTCACTGACAAAGCCCATTAAGATATTAAAGAATATCGTGATCTACCAAGAAAAGTGGAAGAATATCAGATGATAGACAGAATTGTTTTATGCATCTGAAAAGTAGTCAGTAAGTGGCTACCACAGTAATCTTTCCCCATTGCAACAGTTTTACCTTTGTCCCAGAGTTGTATTTTAGTACAACAGAACTAGAATCACCAAATCTCTCAGCGCTTTAATAGCTGTTGAAAATAGTTGTATATTTCAAAAAGAATGCTTAGAAAAGGGAAGCCTTCAGTGGAAGGTCTGTTTTCTGACACAGTCAAAGGGCTTCAAATAAAGACAGTACAATTCCTTCCAGGGATTGCAGCTGGCATAGTGTCGATAAGTCATTTGGAATATGATTGTTGTCAAGCAGCTTGTTGGATCTCATCAACACAAACTGCTGCCCTTCTGAAATGATTTAAGAGGCTGTTTTTAAAAGTTACAAACATGGTCTGGAGAAGTTTGCAGTTGGAATCATTACTCATCCTAACACAAGACACACATGTTGGCATATTTATGAGGTTGTGGGAATTTTGTATTGCCATACTTTTGAACTCTTTTGGTATGGCATGGGTTGGCTCTTTGCTGTAGCTGTCAATAATGAAGCACTCACTGAGGACAGGTAACAACTGTTCTGAAATACACAAAGTTTGTGAGACTCCCTCAATATTATCAATATTATTTCTTAACATCAGAGGCAGCATCAAGATTTCTATATATTTATATATATTAATATTTATATTGACAAATTTAATTCCTGCTGATTTGGAATATCACTGAGGTTTTCTTTACTTTTAAAGACTGAATTTGTACATTAGTTTCACTTATGATGGTGAAAGTCATTCCTTGTCTAAAATACACCTTCCTAATTGTTTAAATGTGACCTGCAAATACTTCTCTTTAATTGGGATTATGCCCTGTTGTTCTCCATAAAGGGCTCAAGTAATCTGTAAGAATGTTTTTTTGACCTTAGCAATACAAGAAATTCATCTACAGTCTGTCTTGAAGGTGTGAGGAATATTTATTGTAAGTACCCAAAGTTTTATGTGAAAGGGTGAAGGTGCAAAGTCACTAAAAAAGACTGTCTTTATTCAAAAGGTTAACCTAGTCGTTTAAACTATCAACAAAAACAAATAAAACACAGAACTTCAAATGATCCAAGTAAGAATCCCTTTCAACTTTTGCAGGTTGTGTTGTCAGCTTTTTCACTTTTTTCCAGTCATCATAAAGTCTTTCAGTTTAGATGGGATTTGAATTTCTGATGTTAGAAACAAGCAAAGAACTCGTATATATTTTCAGGTCTTTGTTGTATATCATAAAATAGAAGTATAAATGAATTCATAGTTGGAGTTCTTTTCTTTCTGAGTAAACAGATAAATAATGAAATTCTCCTTAAGACTGCCTTACGTAAAGTCTGTGGTAGCTGGAGACAAGGGCACAATAGAGAGAAATTGCTTCCTTACCTCCTGCATACCGCAGAGTTGAGTTTCTGTTCTGGCACCAATGTAGAAGTGCAAAAAAGAGACGACAGAGGAAAAGCTAGTATATTTATGCTTACTTAGTGCAAGGAAGCCTGTAGGTTGGAAAATTTCTCTGAGACAGTCTGCTGAAGTTCTGTAGCTTGCCTTGGGCAGGGGACAGTAGGAAGAAAGACTTTCCTTGTTGTGTAGTTCCCTGCACAGCCTGATTACTCAGGCTTTACATAGGCAGCTGCAGCTTGAAAGCATACACTGCACACATTGCACTGAGTCATGAAATGTGCTAAACTGCAGCTGCCTATCATCTGCTAACCCCAAGCTCTCAAAAAGGATATGAACTGGGTTGAATTTTCTTATGTTACATTTGATTTAATATTCCTGTAAATGGCTTATATATTTGCTGTTTTAAATAAATTATGAAACCACTAAGTGTGCTTAACAAGGCTTTAATTATATGTGAACAGCAAGTTTTGAGGACAGAACAAGTACTGTTGTAGTATATAATACAATCAAGCCACCTCTTGCTTCAAAACAAGAATTTACAGTATTTACAGCAATGGTGACAAGGTTTCTTACACAAAACCTTCAAGAATTTACAAAATATGCATGGATCACTGAGGTTATAATGCCAGCAGTAAAGTAAAAAATAAATCTCTACATAGAATATCTTGTGCAATGTGAACAAAGTTGACAATAGTTTACCAATGCTTTAAGTAATTCAGATAAATATGATAACCCATCAGCTATCAAATCTTCTTTCTCTCCCCACCAGAAATGAGCGTTTGCCAAATGCATGTATGGCAATCCATAAAAAGTTGTTTTGTTTTTGTGGTTTTAGGCAAACATGCACAAAATAGATGCACTGCAATATTTTTGCGAGGGGTTACTTGCCACAAAAAAGCCCTCAAATTTGGTCTTTAAACATATACAGCATAATCACTTATACTTCTCAAATAGCCACTACAAGGCTAAGAAAGTTTCTTGGAAGGATTCTTTTTGTCCTGAAAAAAAAAATGTTACTTGATTCTCAAATAATAGAAAGCTCCAGCTTCCACTTTGCTCATGCCACTGTTCAAGTCTGTATTTCAGGCCTTGTTTAGGAATTTGTATTACTCTTCCTTAACCAACAGTGTAAATTGTAAATCAAATCAAAACTAGGAGTTAATTAGAAAAATGAAAATACATCTGGGAACAGCTTACAACCACTTTTGAATGTCATGTTTCTAGACAACAATTTAACAAACTCTGCTTTTTCTTTTCGCTAAACTTTTCAACATTCTATGTGTTCTTGTTAGAGATGGACTTTGACATCTGCTGAAAGGGTATTTGTACTTTGCTCATCTGTAACAAAAGGTGTGGTCTGTGGATATTGCAGCCCCTTGTCCATAACCTTCTGTCTAGATCAAGAAACCTCACCCTCATGCAGTCTCTCGCCTGGGGTGTACAGACTGCAGGCTGCACCTCCACATTAAAAAATAGAGGAACTACTGAATCGTAGTTCTCAGTTTTGTTGCTGTCTGCTGCTAACAAGCTTATATTTGATAACATAGCTTTCAAATTCTCCTGGTAAATTATATCTTTAGTAAATTTCTAATTCAATTAAATATGCTTTATGTGGATTTTATTTTCTTCCATTCTGCATGGCAAATATCAGCTTTTGTTTCAAGTCATTTTATGTCATTGTTAGAAATCATCTTGACTAATGCATAAGCCTGTGTGATGCTAACTTTCCTAATATCTAACACTGAGGGCTCTCAGGATCTTGCACAGCCACTCCTTATTTGCTGTTATGTGCAATGTCTCTAATGAAATAAACTATCTGTAGTAGGACTCTATTTACAGATGTGAAGAACTTTCCATATGTTTGGCATGGTATAATTAATGGGAAAATCCAAATGAGAGAGAAGAAAACATGAAGATTAAACAACAGAAATAAAGCCTGCAAATATCCAGTTCATCCAGTTGATAATTTGGCTCCTCACTGATTGGAGCAGGATTCCATAGCAATAATTCTTCATATCAAAAGTGATTACCGATGATTTCACTCTATAGGGACAAACATAGTTTTGGTCATGGTTATTGTTATAATTCTCTCCTATTCTGAGGAACTGTATATATCTCTGTAACAGACCAAATGTTTAAATTGTATGGTCTATTTTCGAGTTGTGGTGGGTTGACCCTGGCCAGCAGCTAAGCACCCACACAGCCCCTTGCTGACTCTCCCCCAACCTGCCAGCAGGATGGGGGAGAGAATAGGAAGAACAAAAGGGAGAAAACTCATGGGTTGAGATAAAGGCAGTTTAATAAGTGAAGGAAAGAGGAAAAAAACAAGTGATGCAAAGGCAATCACTCACTACCTTCCACAAGCAGATCGATGCCCAGCCAGTCTCTGAGCAACAGCCACCTTGGAAGACAAAAAAAACCAACCCTCCCTTCTTCCTCTACCCTCAGTTTTTATTGCTGGAATATCCCTTTTATTGCATGGAATATCCCTTTGGCCAATTCATATCAGCTGTCCTGGCTGTGTCCCCTCCCAACTTCTTTGCCCACTCCCAGACTACTCACTGGGGGGCAGAGTGGGAAGAAGAAGAGAAAGCCTTGATGCTGTGCAAGTACTGTTCAGCAATAGCCAAAACATTGGTGTGTTATCAACACTGTTTTAGCCACAAATCCAAACCAGCACTATATGGGCAGCTATGAAGAAAGTTAACTCCATCCCAGCCATACCCAGTACACTAGTACACCAGGGTATTGAGAAAATGTGCAGCCTTTCAAAAAACACATTATCAGATGATTCCCTATGAAAACTGGTGCTAAACTACCAGAATTTTCTGTTAGTAAAATTAAGCCTCTTGTTTTGTCATTGTAAAATCTTATGGGAGTCCCTAGACCTAATTGCAATACTGTAGAGATTCTTAAGAGAATAGCGAGGTAGTGTAAGAATACCTTGTTACTGAATGAACAGTTGGGTACACTTTGCAGATATATTATCCAGTACTTAATTACCAGACTCTGTGAACAAGCCTGCTTGACCACTCAATTACTTTTCTGAGAGATACAAACACAGAAACTTACACAGCTGAGGGGCACACCGAATCATCCATTAGATACAATGAAAACAGAGTACACAAATCAAACTTGACTTTTTGTGAATTGAGCTCTTATAAAGTCATATGTATCAGATGTTAGGAAATCCAGTTTTGGGGATGTGGAAGGAGCTTTCAACATAAAGTCCACTTTTATTATTCATAGAAGATATGTAGTAAAGCTTGTTTTGATCTGATTTCCCAAACCCCATGTCTTTCAGCAAGTATTTACGATGCTGAATTCAAATGGAAAAAAGGTAATTTGTTTTCTTAATTTCTTATGCACATAGAAATTAAATAGTGGCTAGAAAGTGACCATTTCAAATTATAAATGAAAACTGTATTTTTATTAAATGTGAAAACATGTTCAAGAAAGCCTTTATACATTTTTATGGCAAGTTTTCCCATTACATGAGAGGCTTCCTTACATATTTCAAGCTTAAATGAAGAAGAGTGACCAAACAGAAGTTTGGACTAAAATTGCAAAGCTGTTAGCTCTGTTGAGGGAAACTATGACTATACAATTTAAAACAATATGAAAGGATAAGTTCACAAAAATAGTTCATGTAGTAGTAAACAATGCTCTAATAAAATAAGAAACAGAAGAAAGCCAAATCTGTTCCACATATCAATACTTTCAATACATAAACATATTCCTGCATTGGCAAAATCTTAGAAATAGAATAAAATAAAATAAAATAAAAATAAAATATCTGTTTAGGGAAGACTTAACTTGAGCTTCTAGACTGTCCATGCTCAAACATGGTTTAAGCCTATTAGCAATCCCACTGTTCTGAAAGAAAGTACTTGTATTCTTAAAATATGTTTAAAATTAAGCATCTATAAGCTTTATTTCAAATGAATGTGAATGTGTTTGCAGGATCAGAGTTTTAATGTGCTGAGTAGATCATCCATTTCTGTGCTCTAAATTTGTTACCATAATGTAATATTTCCAATTTCACAGCACTGGCAGACAACCTACATGCATGCACTCAAAGCAATATTTTAGATAAGGACTTTTTGCCTCTGTTTTTCAGGTTGAAACATCATTTTGTTAATTTTTGCACACCTTTTGTGTTTTGCTCTATACTGTATACATCTGCCAAATAATGTCATGCCTCAAACTACATATTTTGTTCCGTTCAGGGTGAAATCCTGCAAAAAATGACCTTATGCTAGTGGTTTCACCAAAGTTTCAGTAGGACTACTGGAATGAACAGCAGCTTATAGGATCAAGCCAATAATGTCTGGAAAGTAGAGGAAGTTGCACACGCTAAAAGTTTAAATCTAACTCATATATACTTGAGTATACTGAATTTTTATAGTTGTTTCATACCATTAAATCCTGAATTAGGTCCTTAGTGTGATCAGTTTAAAGAGAAATGAGCTGTCACTGTGGTAAGAGTTTTTTGGGTTTTTTTATTTGAAAGACATGCTTCCTTCCTTAGAGCTCAACCCATCCTTAGGGCCCAACCAAACCCATGCCTGTTTGCAATGGGAACTGTGGTTATACCATCACTTACAGTGAATTAAAGAAAAATAAATTTACCTATACAGATCTTTTTTTCATCACTAAACTCTATTTTATGATATTCTTCAAATGCAAATGTGTAGGGTCAAATCTTGAAGAATTCAGCCCATATTTTGCAACAACAACATCAGAGATATCTAGGAACAAGAGATAATACTTAAAAATAATTAACTGATCTGAGAAATAGAAAGCAGTGCAACATTTATGAGCTGAAAATTCATTTTTAGTAAAGGGGAAAAAAAAGAATAACATGTACAATGCTGAATATAGTAACAGCTGGTCCCTCATTAAATTACCCATCTAATTCCAAATCTTCTTCACATGCAGTATTTCATTTGCTAGCTACAGAACAGGGGGAAAATTCAAATGATTTTTAGCCAGTTCAAGAAGCTATGCTTCTGATGCAGAGATTCTAAATTGCTATCCATAAAGAAACAAGCTTCTATTCACTTCTTCCTAATTTGAAGTATGTAAAATAAATAATTAGTCTACACATTCCCCATTGTGTTTTAAAGGGAAAGTGATGGCTGGGTGTCTTCAGAGGACTGGTCACGGGATATGGGGAACAGGCTGATAAGTCTGAAAGATGTTACAGTATTTGAATATATAATACATTGGTGGCCTAGTCTCCAATCAGAAGGCTTCCAAATAAAAATTGACAAATGTGGCCATAAGAAGACTGCATGACAACTTACTGATCTGGGAACTGACCTGTTCTGTCACTTTGAAAAACCAGTCACTCCTAGTCAAGGTTGGGGCACATTCCACTGGGCAGCATAAGGTGTGTCAAAGACTAGACTTGAGGCTATTGCCATGTTTTTCACATGCACCAAATTCAGTCTACAATAAAGGGGGGAGAACACTGAGTTCAACTGCAGTTCTTCCTCATGCTCAGGCTATTAATAAAATAATGCAACCTCTGCATACAAATATCCATGTATTTTTTAAATGCACATCAGGCCACATGTTTTACTTGTGATTCATACAGCTTCTTCCTTGCCCTGTTCTTGTCTATACAAAACTTACCTATGGAAATAAAATCTTGGTATGAATACTCCTTTTTGTGGGTTTATGCAGTAAGCAAAATACTGGATTCATTGTAGCAAATCACGACTTCAGCTGATTTCCACAAGGCCAGAATTTTTGCCGGAGTTCTTACAGTAAGAGAGATCCGTTATTACACTATTATTTCTGCTATTCTAAGATTTCATCACTTCTGTTTTAAAAAGCCTTATTTTAACCTTGTATGAAAGATCCATTTAGAGAATCATGATCTATTTATTTCTACGTTAAAGAGAGAAATCTATTTAAAAACCCAATGTGGAAAAACTATCCTGTACCACTTAAATTACCATTCCTCACAGAGCTGGACAAATTCTGACATTATCAATAATGTTGTTGCATAAACACAGACATAAACAGCAGTTAAATTACATGTTGATATCTAGTGCATTAGAAATGTAAGCAAAAAAATCAGTGCTTAGAAATAATCTTTCTTTCCATATTAATACTCCTATATACAATGAAAATCCTACAGGATTTATAAGCAAGAGAACAAATGAACAAATAAAAAGCTCCATGCAAATTCAAAAAAACAAAGGGTTTACTCATACTAAGTGGAATATTTAGCACATAAAATTGTTTTCCATGGTTCAGCTGCAGAACCTATGTATAGTTATAATCACCTGATCTTACCAATGTGCATGTAAATAACTTTACTCATGTATGTAAACATAGGTTCATTCCCTATAAAAAGCAAGGTGATTAGGTTTACTTACATCTGATAAAAATTCTAATAATAAGATATGCACTGAATATTCAAGCAGATGTCCCAAAACTAAAATTTTGCAAGCTTACACATATGTTAAATTTAATATAAATGTTTTGGAAAGGAAATGGAAAGGGCAAACAAAGATATGCTGGCAGTAAGAAAAATTGTATAGAAGGGAGTTCAAAAGAATTACAGAAGAAAAATTATGTGACTGAAAGGATGTTATGCTCTTGTAGTTAAATTAGGATAACATATTTTGATAACACTATTCAGTATGTTTTGGCAGTTCCATTTTAAAGGGCATATTATATTCTGTGCTCTTATTTGCCCAGTTTTAATTTAATGATCAGATTTTTTTTCCTTAACAGGTGCCTATAAGCTAAACTATTGCAGATAGCAGCAAATTAAAAAAGAAAAAAGTTCAGTTTCTGATTAGTACTAGATCCTGATTCAGCTTAATTTTGCCAGTGTGAGAAGCTCCAGTGGTGGCATGCACTCTGTTTTGTAAGATAGCCCTCAGTGATGCCATCAAGACCAGTTGTTGTGCGGTCACTGGACACACTGCTTGCCTGCAGGAGCCCTGGCTTGGCTTGGGACAGTACAGGGTGTTCCCCTAGGGATACACATCAGACCCCAGATGTACTCAACAGTTTATGAGCTCACTTGAGGGCATGCTTCCCTGGTGTGTAAATGGGCTTTGGCACTTGATGCATACTCCAGACATATCGATCTATCTTAGTCAAGTTGCGGTAGCATCATATGACTGAAACTGGGCAGAACAGAGTCCTAAAGTCCTTCTTAGAAGGCTACCAACAAGGATAATATAGATGCCAAATGTAGGCTGCAAGCACACCTGAACTTTGCACTACTTATGGTAGAAGCTGGGATGCACTGAAACCAATGGTATTAGTGACAACAGTCAAGTTCAGGATCTCAGGTACTGAAATCTCATTTTATCTTTTTATAAATCAAATCAATAGTAGGGGCTTCTGGCATCTTTTGAGACAACAACAAACTGTTTTCCAAAGACAAACGAATTCAACCTTCATAATCACTGGGAATAAAGTCAACAAAACCATATAATGACTATCTATCTAGTTTATGATTGCAACTGATCAAAGTAGTTATTATTAACAAAAAGTAATTCCACCAAAATCTTTGACATTTTAACATAATTTTAAGTAAGACCCTGTCTCCAAGAGTTTAATCTTTGAATAGTCCTAACAAGAGTAAAAAGTATTACATCTTTTTATTTTCATATATATATTATATATAAAAATAAAAATTAGTTAGGAGACTGTAATTCACCTTACACATCCAGTTATGTGCATCTATCTTCACAATGAGCCCATTGCATACACCTCATCATCACAATTTCATGAAAAAAAAAAAAATCTCCTTACAAGACTGCACAGACATATCTCAGAACTGTTTCCCCTATGTAAGTGGCTCTTCTGTATGCAAAATCCAAGGTAAGATCTTTGCTCTTTGTCTGTGGCATGAATTTTAGTTCAGCCACTTTGTGTCTGCATTGCTGACCATCAACCTTTTGACCACTACACAATTGCGAGCTTTCATTTTCTTGGGGGAGCTGGAAGTCATTAGGAACTAAATTTACTATAATCTTGGTTTTAGAACGTTGCTTGAGGAGACAGGGGACTGCTTCTAGAAGCTTTTCCTTTAAGGCCATATACCTTTTCTCCATTCTATCCCAAGCTTTCATCTTCAATACGCCAACCTCTTTATGAAATGGCTCAGACCTTTGTTCCTCTTATGTTTATAGCAAAAGATAGGACCCTCACAAGGCTAGTAGTCATAAAAAGTTCACCCGATCATTTTGGTTCACAAAAATGACCACTTACTGGAAAGTTACGGGGGTGGGGTGTTTCAGCCTGATAAACCTAGTAAAAAATACATATTGAAGTACCAGGGTGATCTGATTTTCTGAATGGGCTTGGGAGATGCTGTTTATAATCAGACTTATGGATTGTTACGATTCAGTTGAGAATCATTGAAAAGGGGAAACATAATGGTAAATTGTTTGAAAATATTTCAGTAATAAGGACTCTACTGTATTTCCACTACCAACCCTATGGAAGATCATGCTAAACAGAAAACTCATTTCCAAGGGCAGAAGAAGCCCTGATACTTTATTGCTAGATTCTACAGCAATTGGAGCTCACTTACAGTAAACTTATAGTACTCTATATAAACTGAGAAGCTTGTATCAAATTCAGGCTTCCATTTAAAATAGATATTGCAGATATTAGGCTTCAATTAAAGAAGAAAAATAACCTTCAGTGCTTCTTTTTTTAAAGGCAAAGTATAAAAAAATCACCAAACTAGGTGAAAATTATTAAATTTCTCCAAAAATTATGCTTTCTTCTATTTCTTGAGACAATACAGTTTGTGATTCACAGGGTAACTGGTATCAAACACAAATTAATAAGAGCTCTTATAAGCAATTTTATTCCTATGGCAGACATTTACAAAATCAGAAGAATTTATCATTTGAGTTCACCTTAAAAAATAACTTATAAAGCAGTGATATATGCAACATAAAACAGTTCAGGAGGGAAGAAGGAAAGCAAACTTTAATAACTAAAATGTAAACATGAAAAAAACAATGGAATAAAAGTCCCTACTCATTTCTACTTAAGATGTCATGTGACAATATTTTACAATGTCTTGCAGGTTTATATATGTATGTGTGTATTTCTATATCACACACATACACATACATATACATTAACCCATATATTTACATAGACAGATAATTGCTTGCAGTTCCACCTTGGGCAATTCTGTTATGCCACTCTACCGTTGTCTCAATCATGTTTGGGACCCAATTTCCTGACAAAACTGGGGAGATGGTAGGAAAAAAATGGTGGTTCTGATTGTGTCTGAGATCCTTTTGTTAAACTGTACACTGGGACAAATAATCTTCTGTAGTAGCTCTCTGGAGAGAGCCAACTCACTGTGGTCTTCATGAGGAGACTTGGTAACAGATCACACGCTCATTGTCATGCTAGGGGAGTACTGAAAAAAGAGGAATCCACATTTTAACAACAGTTCTTTCCCAGGTAACTAAAACCACTTTTGGACAAGAGCAATGAGTTGAAATGTCAACATGCTATTTGAATTTTCTCCTAAATTTGTACTACAGCACATGCTAAGGCTGTAGTTCATTTTGTGGTATCATAACTTCTGTTATACTTCTATAATTATGTAAAAATATAGCTATTGCTGATGAAATCAATTCACTTGACAGTTTCAGTGTTGAACACTGCTACCTGGGTAGTGTGATGAATCAATATTTCACTGATGCTTTTCATGCCTTTTACTGGTCAATGTTGGCTACTGGAGGGATTTAGCTGGGCAAGATAGCTAGTCTCAAACAGACCAGCCACATTTGTGGTCACTGAACCACATAACTATTTTGAAGGGCTTTTTACTACTTGATGGGAAAAAGGTGAAGATATGTCTGACTGGAATTAACTAGGTTTTTGCCTTATTTTTAAATTCTGTATTACAGATTTTATGAGGCAAGCTGAATCAAGTATCAGTGGTTATTCTTTATGTAAACTGAAAATTCAATCACCATATTACATTATTATTGTAACACAAATTGAACTGCAGCCCTTATACAAGCTATAGTTGCCCTCGTTAGCAATACTTCATTACAAGTAATCAATGGGACACCACAATGCCTAATAAAAATGCACATTTATATGTTTATTTTAATTTGTATTTCAATTGAAACTTATAGACTGCAGAAATACTTAATTGGTCTAAAATCTTCTAAGTAGAGGAAAATGTTCAAATGCAAGAAATATTAGTGTTATAAAAACTGATACAAGAAACAGAAAGATATTCATTTGCCTTGGCAAAAACAGATATGGAATTAAAAACCCTACCAAAGCTAGATTTTTGAGGTGGCCATTTCTAAGTGTTAAAACATATTCAGAAAAAGCATTTTGGATGGGTCTTCTCTGTCATATAAGCTGCATAGAATGGACCACTTGGGTAAAATCCATTTTGTCCCATATCATGTCTCTGATGGTTTGTCTGCTTTAGGGCTTACTCCTGTCATGTGCTGAGCCCTCTCATAGTGGGCCCAGCAAAGCTTATCTTACTAGTTGGGTCCCAGATTCATTCAGGTAGGAAAACTAGGAGTATCTAGAATCCAGTAAGTAGTAAGTGTCTGAGAAAACTAATTTTCTTTTGAGTACAATTGATGTCCTTCTTTTAATGAGTTTGGTTTGGTGAACTGGTCTGCCTGCTGAATCACTGTTTGTCCTCAGCACAAGTAAAGCATGCTGAGTTGAGAACTAACATGGACTACCATGACCAAGGGTCACGTTTAATGGAGATTTTGTGGTTACTGCTTTTGAAACATCAGTCTTTTTGCTTTGTACAAATCAATTTTCTCCAATACTTCAAACAATCTGAACATGTGCCCTCTTTATGAGGACACAAACAGCTAACATGCAGAAAATACTCCCTCTTCCTATTCACTAGTTTAAGAAGCAACCACCCCCCCAATCTGATTTTCATGAAATTTGCTGTGAACTTTGACTGTTGTGTGATCTAAGAGAAACTGTTTAGTCTTCATAATTCCTGAGCTAAATATCACCACTGGCATAGTTAATGGAATTGCACTCACGTCTGAACAGCAGTGATTTCCGGTAAGAATAGAAGTGTTGAAGTCACTCAGCACTTCTGAAAAATCAAGCCACTTCTATATAGGAACCTAAACGTGGATTTAGAAACTCAACTAAAGGCACATGAGTATTAAAATACTAGTCCTGCTTTGTAATGTATTTTATACCATGTTTTGCTGCCTCAAACATTTTCCATTTTAAAAAATATAATTTTTCCCAGGATGAACACTAGAGGACATCTTTGCTTTCTCTGCTCTGAAAGCATGCTACATCTTTTCAACTTAAGATCTCTTGGTGCTCTAATTATATACTTCAGTGTGAATCCTGTTCTAAAAGACATTACCACCCTACTAAATACATGGTTCAGGAGTCAAAGTTTGAAAAACCAAAAATTGAAACACTCAGATGTAAAGATCTGCCAACTACGTGTATCTAGGCTGTTCAGATATTGCCTGACAAATGCCCATTGTGCATTACTGAATATGTATGGTGTAATTATTACTGCTTGACAGATTTAACTTTCATTGACAATTGACCTCTTAATCTAGAAAAAGAGCTTCTGCAGTAAATCTACACCTCCCACATTTTTCACTTTCAGCTCAACTTCTAACAGTATTTGGCACAACTTTTTAGTGTATCATTGCTATAATTTTAGAAGCTAGTAAAAAAACACATAAGGCACAGCATTGCATTACAGGTAGACTACAAAACTGTTCTGGCTGTTATTTTTCTTTTTTAAAATAAAAGATCAGGGATAAAGTTTTGCCAAGTAAAAACCTACTTAAATACTTACGCTCTCACTCTGAAAAGGGTTTAGGAAGTTTCCACCCATCTCACCGTCATCCCTGGGAGTGCCAGGCTGATTACTCATGCTCATATTACTGGGAGAGTTCTGTTAAACAAGATTTTAAAATACAGATGAAATGCTGAAGATTTCAGTTCCTTTCCCAGCTTCACCTAGCGTGTCAAAAGAGTATCTATACAATGCACTGGAATTAGAGATAAGTCTCTGTAGAGTTCTGTATGTTTCAATTACTAATTTTAACCTGCAAAGAAGTATTTTCTCCTCTGAAGTAGCAACTATTTACCTGTAATTCTTGTTTTCAGGCTATAGCCAGCATGTTCTCCTACTAAAGTTGGGAAAAAGTATAAATGGTAGGAATAAGTATTAGCTCTGAAACTACATTAAATCAGTATGGTCAAATCAGTGGTATATGAGCATGTGCCTTGAAATATGTGAGTTCAGAATACGTACTTAAAGGTAGACATGTGGACAGATCTGGTCTATACAGACCTTTGCAAATCAAGGCCTGTATTTGAAATATTTGTTCATAGCGTCCAGTTTGTTGAAATAACTTCTAGTTCAAATTTTGAGTTGCTAAACCACTTCACCAAGAGCAGTTATATACTGAGTTTATAGATAAATGAGTTAACAAGAGCATTAGATAAAAGACTCATGAATAACAACCAGCCACAGGAATGGCCTTGCAAACATTTTCAGGAGGAGCTGTACTTTTGCTATTTGCTTGCACAGAGCATAATGCAGTAGGGTCTTCATCTACTTTTTGAGTGTCTAGGTGCAAGTGAAATGCTAATAAATAATAACAATACAAAGACTCCTGAAGGTAAATTCTTTTCTTATGGAAGTGCTCCTGCACAACCACCTCTATAATGTTCAGAAAATGCTTTAAGTTAGTCACAGAAAGAATAAAACTAGATAATTGTCACAGAAATTATTCAGCATCAATAATCAATACATTATTATTGTAAATATTACAAGTAGTTAGATGTGTTTACAAAGTTGATTTGTGGTACCCTACCATGCCTAGGGCATAGATGATTCTCTTTCCATCACAGTTGGATGGAAATTAGACTCCTATTAATTAGAATTAGACTCCTATTAATACAGGCTTTGTGATGGAATAGGAACAGTCAAGGAAAAGGGGGAGTGAAATTATGAATTTCATCATAAAACATTTACTATGTCTATCACAGTTCTTCCCTTGAATTTTTTTAATCCAGAAAAATTAAACACAAGATTTAAAAATACAGCATATACATACATACATATCTGTACATATACAAATGCATCAGGCTTAAAGTTTAAGCAGGCTTAACACAAACCTAATATAGTCAATGGGTAGGCTAACAAAATGCAACTCAAAGTAGAGCATTTGATCAAAGTGACCAAATGATAACATCTGTAAGAATCATAAATTAATTTCTCCTCTTTTTCTTCTGTTAGTTCTCAATTACAATCCTAACACAGCATTTCTGTTAGCTTACAGATTTATGAAATTTCTTTAAAAAAAGCAAAATATATCATACTTTGAAAGTACCTGCCTGTAGTCTTCATTTAGTATAACTAAGGCTGCAATGGGGCAAAATTCGAGTGAAAAATAGGAAATATTAAATTAAGAGAAAGTCTCCTTACTGAAAGGCTGTTAAGTTTTAACCATATTCCCCTGAAGGAAGATTACCATTTCCACCTGAATGGGCAAATATGTTTGTGGGTTGTGGTGGTTTTGGCTGGGATAGAGTTAATTTTCTTCATAGTAGCTTGTATGGGGCTATGTTTTGGATTTGTGCTGAAAACAGTGTTGATAACACAGGGATGTTTTAGCTATTGCTGAGCAGTGCTTACACAGAGTCAAGGCCTTTTCTGCTTCTCACACTGCCCCACCAGCGAGTAGGCTGGGGGTGCACAAGAAGTTGGGAGGGGACACAGCTGGGACAGCTGACCCCAACTGACCAAAGGGATATTCCATACCATATGAAGTCGTGCTCAGCATATAAAGCTGGGGGAAGAAGGAGGAAAGGGGGGACGTTTGGAGTTATGGCATTTGTCTTCCCAAGTAACTGTTACACGTGATGGAGCCCTGCTTTCCTGGAGATGGCTGAACACCTGCCTGCCCATAGGAAGTAGTGAATTAATTCCTTATTTTGCTTTGCTTGCGTGCGCAGCTTTTGCTTTCCCTATTAAACTGTCTTTATCTCAACCCATGAGTTTTCTCCCTTTTACCTTTCCAATTTTCTCCCCCATCCCATTGTGGGGGGAGTGAGCGAGCGGCTGTGTGGTGCTTAGTTGCTGGCTGGGGTTAAACCATGACAGGGTTCAGCCTGGTATATTTTCAGTTATAGATGAAATGTAAAATTAATTACATAACTGCCATGAAGACATAACTGTTTTTAATTGGCATCTGAAATGCAGCTTATAGAGTAGGGTCAAGACCCCTCCCTTAGCCCTGTTTTCTTCACAGTCTAGTTCACTGGTTTTCAAACTGTGATCCTCAGATCTCCAGGAATCACTGGACAGCAGGTGAAGGGTCCATCAAAGGCAACTAATAATTAACTAGCTAATTAACATCAGACAATTAAGTTTGCTATTCAGTAAAGTTATACCAAATATTTAGGAATCTACAGCTTGAAAATGTTGAAAACTATTGCTTTAGTTCAACCACAGCTATTGCACCTGAAGCAGGAATTAATTCAGGGAAGTCCTGTTACATGTGTTATGCAGGAGGTCAATCACATCGGTCCCTTCTGCCCTTAAAATCTATGAATATATTGTTTAAAACCCACTAAGGCCTTGTTGCATTTATTTTATATGATGCTTTGTTCATTCCTTGGGGATTTACTCCTATTTTATCTTTGTGTAGTACTAAGCTTTGAAATTCTGCAATTGCTACAGTGCGCCAGGCCCAAAGATTCAAATTCCTGACATAAATGCTTTTATAGCAACTCTCTGGGCTCCTTTTATTGCCAGTATGGGGTCTAACATCGTAGCACTAGCTGAGTTTTTCCAAAGCAAATATTTCTTTGATGACTGCAGAAATTCCATGGGCACTGCAAGAAACACTGGTTATTAATGTTTATTTAATATGCATAATTTCAGTTCATTTACTTTCCCCCATCTCAATCTACTTTATGTCAATTCATCAATTCATATTTATAGACTAAAAAAAAGTCATGTTTTGTCATTCAGCCTATTAAATTAAAATCTTCTCTGGAAAATGTAGCTATGAATTCTGTCAGCTGTAATGATTCTACCAAGACTGGATTCATTTTCTTCATTTCTGTGGTAATAGATAATCTGTTCCTCTAATATGCATTTTACTCCATCCTGTGCCTGGCCTTGAGCATCTAGCAACGTGTACCCCAAACTGTGTTAACTTCAGTGAACAATTTCTGTCACATTAATTAGTAATCTGGAAATCTACTTGTGAAAAAGCCAGTTGAACAACTAGCTGGTGATGTATAAAGGGAGACTGTTGCCTTAGCAAGAAGAATCCTGGTAAACTATGTACAAAATTGGAAGGCAGCCACATATTAATTTTGCATGCATCAGACTCCAGAAATCTACTATTCCTTGCATGCAAAACTTTTCCAATCAGGTTCCAAAAGTATTATATACTATTATCTACCTGAAATTGCTAATGCTATATAGAAGACTCTACCCACACACTTTTACTAGCATCAATTAAGGCTGCATATTGGGCAGAGTGCTACTCAGAAAAAGATATTTAAAATCTATTATATATAATGGTATAACAATACAACACTTAGCTCCCAAGTAAACATCACTTTTCTTTTAGCTATTTGAAAAAGACTTGCATCAAATATGATTTCCATGATGTATTTATTAAGGTTCACAAATTACAAGACTTCCAGGTAAATTTTTGAATCCAGGTTTTCTAATAATCATATCAGTGCATATGCTGATACTTAATACCAGTGGGCTGAATACAGGTTTTAAAAAATAATTTTAGTGGCAAGCTAATGGAAATGTTTTCTACTTTAAAAATGCTGCATTTTGAAAAAAAAAAATCTGAAGAAAAATTATAGACACTGATTAAAAATGTGCTGTATGCTTATTATCTCATTGGAGGTGTATATTGAACCTACCACTGTACACCTGAGCACAGCACAGCTAAGGCAACATGGTCATTTCAGTCCACTGTTGTACTCTTCAGAGGGCCTGAATATGATACAGATCTTCAAAACTTACAAAAATGTAGCACTGCTATAGATGTTTTTCCCTCATAGCCCCAAAATGGCCTAAGAGGCATACTGCTGTGGTCCTACTCTCCATGAAAGGCCATGGAAGGTTGTTCTGAGGCTATAATCACCTATGTAATTTTAAAAGGACTATATCACTAATTGAAGAATGCTTCCTGTTTTTTGAACATTTGAAAGTGTATTTTAAATTAATTCATACTACAAACTTCTATTTTAACCCACAGGAATTTAGGCCAATATTTTCTTCCCTTTTGACATATGTTTGTATCTCATCATATCTCAGCGCTAGCCTGAGAGAGCATCTAAAGTGACATCCTTAGTATGACCAGAACAAGTGCAGACAAGCCTTAGCCAGATTCAAAGTGGCAAAGTCTGTACTGAGAGAGATCTAGCTACAGCGCTGTAGCACTTAGTCTTGGGTCAACCAAAATATGCAGGCAATTAATTCACTCAAACTCTTATTCTTTTTTTTTTTGGAAGATGGATAAGAATTTTGTTACAGCAATTTCAAATGAATGAGTTATAAAATTTTAACTGAAACAATCCCTTCGGCAATTCCATATTTATAGATCAAAAGCACAAAAATACAGGGAGACAATTTTAGTGATATTTTTATTAGTTTTAGTCAGTTACATCTGAAGATGCTGATTACAAAACAAAGTATTTTACAAGGACAAATTTCTACCACTTTATCAACACTGAATAAGCTCATTAATTCCTTATTTGAATAAGCCCCTAAATTAATAATGATTACAGATGTAGCAGATTTTTATTTTTATGGAAGAAATGACACATTCAAGCACAATTCTATTTTTGTAGCTGCAAAATCCCTACAGGTTAAACTCACATTCATTTTGCATATACTATTTTATGGTTGTGTTTACTATTTAATGTTTGTTTAACAGTTGTATCAAAACAGTGCTTTTTTTTGCAATTACTTTTTAATCTAGCTTTTAGGGACTTAGACTAGTGATTAAGATATTAATGTTGCCTTACAGAGGTGACAAAAGGAATCATGCAGTGCATCAAAGTAACATCCTAATGACATTTTCCCAAATTTGCATTCAACTAGAATTGATTATTAGAGCTATATTCATTTGTCTTAACAGCATGGAAGATTATAACATGATCAATCAGATATATGTTAATCACATTCATTAATAAACATTGTTATGCAGTAAGAAATAAGTCTACTTATACTCCCCATTGATTATAGATATTGTTTTTAAACTCTCAATTAATGCTAATTCTGTCTGCACAGCCTCCAAAGAGTTGACAAGCAGAAAATGTAGATACATAATAAAAAGTTTAACAGAGGCAATGAAAATATGTTTAGAGTGAAATATTATTCTAAAAATTCAAAAAATTTTACTAGATACTCACTTTGGAAATACTGTCCATGTCTCCTGAGCCTTAAATTAAAATAGATAATTATTCAATTAGTTTTGAGCTGAAATTAATCTAAGAGCTTATTTTTCATACTAAAATATATAGTGTAACAGCAGTATGTTAAAACATAACTGTGCTTGATCTCCCTTCCTTCCCACTGTCTCTCTGAGTANCAGGTACTGCAATTCATTTTGGGTACATACACCTGAGGAAGATGTTGCTTCAGCTTGAGGGGAAAGAAAAAGCAAAATCATGGATAACTAGTACAAGTTAATGTTGCTGACAAAAATGATCACCATTTTTACTGAACTTCAACTACCCAGAACTCCATAGAAGACTGTTAATGAAATATCTCTAGGGTCAGCTGGGGGGTGTTTCATCAATGTCTTTGCCCCCAGAAGCAGAAGCCTACTACTGAAATTTGCTAAAATGACATCAACTTTGGATGCATTACAAATACTGATGATGATAATATCTTTCAGAAGAAAGTAGGTGATCCTGAGGACTGGAGTAATAGAAACCAAAAAAAATTAAATATAATGAGTGCAAGACTAACAAAAAGATTTTTTTCTCATATGCTGTAGCTCTCACTTGGTTGAAGCCAAGAATAAATGAAATATAATTTAAGGATGGATGTATCAAGAAAAGCATTTCTAGCAGCAACAGACAGTAAACAATTCTGGTCACCTATTTTCAGGAAAGACAAATNAAAGAGTTGACAAGCAGAAAATGTAGATACATAATAAAAAGTTTAACAGAGGCAATGAAAATATGTTTAGAGTGAAATATTATTCTAAAAATTCAAAAAATTTTACTAGATACTCACTTTGGAAATACTGTCCATGTCTCCTGAGCCTTAAATTAAAATAGATAATTATTCAATTAGTTTTGAGCTGAAATTAATCTAAGAGCTTATTTTTCATACTAAAATATATAGTGTAACAGCAGTATGTTAAAACATAACTGTGCTTGATCTCCCTTCCTTCCCACTGTCTCTCTGAGTAAAAGTTTACAGTCAGTAGTGAATAATGTTNCAGAAGCCTACTACTGAAATTTGCTAAAATGACATCAACTTTGGATGCATTACAAATACTGATGATGATAATATCTTTCAGAAGAAAGTAGGTGATCCTGAGGACTGGAGTAATAGAAACCAAAAAAAATTAAATATAATGAGTGCAAGACTAACAAAAAGATTTTTTTCTCATATGCTGTAGCTCTCACTTGGTTGAAGCCAAGAATAAATGAAATATAATTTAAGGATGGATGTATCAAGAAAAGCATTTCTAGCAGCAACAGACAGTAAACAATTCTGGTCACCTATTTTCAGGAAAGACAAATTCAAACTGGAATAGTGTCAGAGAAAAACAATCAAGAAAATGGAGTTATGGGAGGAGACTGAAATAGCTTGGTATACTTAGCCAGGCAAATTAAGGCTGAGAAGGAATATGATTTCTCACTATAAATACACTGGATACATAAACATTAGGAAGAGGAAGAGTCATTTTGTCATGGACAAATGGAAAAATTTTGGTGGAAATCAGAAAAAGATTTATTTCTAACCATCAGAGGCATGAACAGATATCCAGTAGAAGGGTTGTGGTCAAAGAAGCTAGAGAAGTTCAAGATGGAGCTTGACCAATTTATGCCTGTGATTGTGAGACATAACTGCCTACTACAGCATGGAACTGAATGCAGGAGATCTCTTCCAGTCTTACATTCCTAAAAGAACTTAGGTTCCATTTTAGAAATTAAATTAACCTTAGAAAACAGTTGTTAATCTGACTAAACATGACATAATTTTCACTAGAGAAAATAATTAACCAACTAGGTACATATAAAATCCATCTGTAACTGTTTCAATGGTAAATTTTCTTTTAGCTGAGAAATAATTCTTGGGCTAATATAAGGGACAGAAAAAGATGCAATTGTCATTTACAGGTTTTCATTTACTTGATCATAATGTGCATCATTATTAATTAAAGCAACAATCCATTTTAGGGTTGTAATATGTAAAGAAAAGCTATAAACTCACAAGATGGCCTTATGCAAAGTAATATAGGAATTTGAGAGACCTGCTTGCCAAGAAAAAAAGACAGTTCTATTGGGAGCTAGATGCATTTTGTTAAATTTTAATTGCTCAGAATATATCTCCTAAGTGAGGTTTGATGGTTTAGTTTTTTCTCATCTTGGCATAGCCTTTTCCAATTTCTCCCTTCTTCTTACCTGATTATACTTCCTGTCTCACAGTCTCCAGCTTCTAGGCTATAACTGTGCTAATTTTCCATCCACCATGGTAGTATGGATAGAAGCAGGGGGAACAGTGACAGCTTGGCTTCTGCTTGCCCATCATGTATTTAGCTTGCTTGGGTTTTTCCACATAAAGAAAAATGCTATTCAGCAGTGTTGCAGGTGCCCTGTGTCATAGGGCCAGCTCCCAGATGTAAAAGAGAACCTTGCTGGTCAACAGTGGGGACAGAAGAGGAAAGAGATCTGAAGTCTTTGCAGACTGAGGTTCCCCCCTGTTGTTGCCCATATGAATGACACTCCTTGGTGCAGATAGAAGTGAAGAACAGAATACAGAAACTGTATTCAGAGTTACTGGCTTGGTGTTATGTTATGAGTACAAATAAATACAAGGTATTTATTTACCTTGTGGGTATGGAAGAGGAAGGCATAAATGCAATTTATTTAGCTGCAGATTGTTGCTTAAATCCCTTTCAAGTGTTTATCATCCATCCAGCAAAGAGTAAGAGCAGAGTTTGCTAGGATAGTCAGGGGATAAAGCAGTGCATGTTTTGTAGAATTGTGTAAGGCTTCTCCCTTAGATAAGAGTCTTTTGAAAACCATAGTGTCAAAAGACAGGAAGTACTCTATTCTTCCTGCCTCTGCATGCCCTGACAAGAATGCATGTTCTTTCTTGGTGCACTAAAATGGCAACTGTCTGAAGCTGCTTATGGGGATGGAATAATAAAACTAATACTTAACAGACAGAAGGCTAATTATAGAACAAATAAGGATATCGAAATATGGAATAAAACCAGTTTAACACATACATCAATATATGTAATAACTTACTTCCATGGACTTGATAAGAACTCAGACCAGCATGTCATAATGACACCTTCTCAAGTTTTTGAAAGAGGAAGAGAGGTAAAAGAAATGGGTCTTATGCCATCAGTTCTACATTACTGTAATGGTATGCTTATAGAGTGGTTTGAAACAACTGGATTAAAATTATATAAATAACATACAGTATTTTTCTTCCAGAGGTGTATTATATAATCCAATTCATATGCTTAAAAAGTATCTTAATATTTCTTATTAATGTATATACAGCTTTTTTAGTTTTTAAAAGATTTTAACATAACTTAGAGAACTAGTCATAGAAAATGGCACTGGTCATTGTAAATTCACAATGTTCATAACATTTACTATTATTACCTAATGATCCATTCATATGATGTGAATCCATTCCACCCAGTCCACTCATAGGTCCATCTGACCCTGGCCCCATTGGAAACTATAAAAGGATCAGACATTAAAAAATATTGCTGCACATTTTTTTAAGATAATCTAATAAAAAAAAATTCCTCAGAAAAAAAATGGTAAAGGAAAAATGCACAGTCCCATCTCTGAATGTGAAAGTCAAGTGAAAGTCTTCCATGTGATGACTGCAAAAAGTGTCGGGTTTTTTTACTTTTTTCCAATGCTACCTTCATCATTATTTGAGAAACTCATTTCTGTAGGCTGGCTAATCTACTCTAATACTTTGTACATGATTTTCAAACCTGCAGGTGCTGACCTAACTCTACTCCCACTGAAGTTACAGAGAATTTTACTATTCACTTCAATTAGTAGGTGATTAATCAACAGTTTTCAAACCCCACCCTATCTATACTGACAGTCAGACTACTCTGCATTACCTTTTCAATATGATCAGTTTCTTACAGATTTAAGATATTAACCTTAAATTCAGTTCTTCAAAAACTTAAAGGCATTAGAATTACAGAACATTTTCTAAAATTCACTGCATACCGATTTAGCAATATCTAAATATCTATATTCTTAGTTTTATTGTCCTTCTTTCAAAAGGCCCACAATATGGACTGTAATTAGATGAAATATGGTTGCAATCAGATAAATACAACAAAATTGAAGGCATAGATAGAGATCGGAAAAGAAACAAGTTCTATCTAAGAATTCCATTTTTGTCAGTTCTAGAACTCCTGAAGTTTGGGATAAAATAGTCACCAGTCCAGTAGTTAACGAGGCAAATACCTAAATGTTATCATTAGCTTTCATTCTTGACACCTTATTTAGATGAACAGGGAAGTTTGTTTCTTCTTAAAGGTATTAATTTTATCCTTTTTTACAGAATAGCGGGGAAACATAATACTGGACCACTTTCAACAGTTTTCTTCTCTTCAGTAATAGAGACTTTTTTATAATGAAAGTTTAAAGCCAGCAGAAACTAATGCTTGGTGGCAGCTCCTAGGATGGTGTCATATTGTACAGAAATCTATTGCACTGCAGTATGACAAACTGAGTCATCCCTGATATCCACATGCACATGCTTCTCAGGTCTTTCCCGTGTAGAAAAATAGGCACCAATCATTATTTTGCACGTACTGGCATGATCGATTTGTGAAACATTAAAAACACTACAATGGACATAGTGTGATGGAAATGTAGTGGTTTGGATATTATTATTTGGATACAAGGCTGTATAATTAAAAAAAATATAACTAGATTCATATTTACATTAGGTCTGTTGGGTCCGGATGGTACTGCATTCATTAAAGTGTACATGTTGTCTCCAGAGTTGGTTGAATCTGTAATAAGAGATTATTTTAAGTGCTAATATATACCTTTCAATAAAACTACTCACCTAATACATTTCTTGTCATTTAGTTCATATTATTTATGTTCCTGAATCACTGATACACAGTAGCAATATAATGGAAGATTTAATTCCCTTTTTATCTATTTCTACCAACACAATAGAACTATCAAAAGAAATAATTGCAACTGTCCCTACGTGACTATTTCTAGACTCTACTTTTATGCATGACTGTTAAAAGATTTATAAATCACCAAGTATCTGTAACTATTTAATTCCTTAAACCTTTTTCCTGGAGTTCCAAATTACTTCACTCATCTTCAATACTCTAAAACAGGAGTTTCTCTCTTATCAACACTTCCTGTAATTTGTTTTCCATCTGTAATAACCAATAAATAACTTCTTTTATATAGCCTTCAGGTTAGTGCAGTGAATGAAAATCTTTTATTCTCATCTGTGTCAATCTATTAGATTTTTAATATATCTAACTATTCAGTGGGATATTGTGCAAAGATCCCCTCTCTAAGGACAGCTTTAGCTAATGTATCTTCATGGTACAGTGTGGTGCAATGCTTCAAAACCAACCTGAATCCAAAAACAACAAAACCATGTTGGCACAGTGTGAAGCCTAAGCTATAAGTTCTGCCAAGAGCTTCACTGGGCCTTGCCAGAAGTTGACGCAGCTATACTGCTGCTCAGTCTGGGATTACTTCACATAGAACCAGAGGAGAGATATGCCCTTTTCCTCCAACCAATGTACATGAACTTTCAGACTGGAGCACCTCCAGAGTCAAAATGCAAGATTTAAATAATGGCATATGGAATACAACCCACATAACTCTTCTGGTTGAACTTAGGAAATCAATGCCTGAAAAATACTAGTAGATACAAATTATTAATTCCCAGATCCAACTTATCCCTACTGCTAACACACACAAAGTCTTAATACCCATCATCAATATTTGTAAGAAGGCGGCAAAAAATGCAGCAGATGGATAGGTAGGCAAATTAGGAAAAAACCTTTCACAAGGGAACTTGACAAGAGATAAGACATGTAACAAAAGTTTACTGAGAGGAGAATGACCTCAGAAAAGTCTAAATAAATCCCTAAGGGGACAGCATATCTTTAAAAAGTATAGGCAACTCTGGAAAAACACTACCCTCTATAGTATCTACAAAAAGAGTAAAAGAATAGCTAAGTAGTTCTGTACCTAGTTCCTCCAAAACACTATTCCATCTCTTTGAACCGTGAGTTTTGAGCTTAACAGCAGACACAAAAAAACCACTGCTGAGCTGTAAATCTTTTTCCAAAACAAGGGACTTTTGAGTCAGAAGTAGTGAAAGCAAGAAAGCCTAGACCAGACTGATGTGTGTTGGAACTGGGAATGCAGCCTGACCTCATGCAAGAATATATTTGTACATACTCGGGGCAGTTAAAATCAAGGTCTTTGTCTATTCCTTTATCTTTCTGATACAGTTTTCCAAGCATTAATTAATGTAACCTTGGTGAGTAAATAATTCCATTATATACAAAGAACTATGCATCACTAGGACATTCAAATATATTATTTAAAAAAGAGGGAAACTAAAAGCTTTTAGCCTAAAGTTAGCAAAAGTAAAATTAGCATATAAAAAGTTATTTTTAATGTTCAAGGAGGTAGACGATAAGTTTGTTAACCACCAGATCCTTTTGAAACATACAACCCTGGCTCACCCTAACTTCTACTGCCTCTTGTAAAAACACATACAGATTGATTGGGCCATGAGAACATTCAGAGATGGAAGGGTTTTTTCAGAGGTGAGTGAGTACCTTTGCAAAATTCTTAGGTGGCCAATATCTAAGTGTTTTTATAGTTTGGAAAGCAGAGGCCTTAAAACACCCTAGAGTCTCTTTAATTGAAATAGAAACAGTTCCTCAATAGATGCTGTACTGGGTCTGGCTGAGGGGGAGTTGGTT
>WAAD01038804.1:0-37950 GCA_013389945.1 Fregata magnificens
TCCAACCCCTACCATTCTGTGATTCTGTGATATAAATGTCACCACAGATTCTACAGCACAGGAGAACCAGAGAAAATAAAATGCATAATATGAGCACTGCTATTTGAGAGGTTGGTGTTTTAATTTATTTCACCAATGGGTGAAGAAGTCGTATGCTTAATCCTATACATAAACATGCACACATCGCACTCAGAATACGAAATAATACTCACTGAGTCAAAAATACAAGTTTAGGCTTTGTTGGTTTGAATGCTACTCTCAGGCTTTCCTGAATGTAATTGTTATTTGTAAGTGTTCTCAAACACTCCAGAAAAAAACATTTTCATGCTGTGAGTTGTCTGCAAATGTTCATTTTGACAAGTTGCTGTCTGTTACTGGTATTGGACTAGTCACACAGTGTATCTTATGTTCCCTAACTGGATGACAAGCTTGTAAAACAGAAGAATAGCAAGTGACAGATTTCTGGTTATTTTTTATAGTTCCTGATTTCATGGGCACTGGAAGCTGTATGAATATCATGAACAGGATATTAGGAATGAGGAGGTTATTGGAAAATATGCCAGCAGTGGCTAACCTTGTCAGAAAGTGAAAGACTTAATGATGAATCAGGTAGCTTCCCTTCATACAATTAGCATTCAGTTGCTGAGATGTACAAGGAAAGGTTTAGAGGAAATAATGGGTAGGATTAGTAAGATTTGATATGTGAAAGACTTGTCTAAAAACTTGTGGCACATCAGAGAAAATGTTTCACTGATGTTTCACTCATATTTAAACACAGGGGAGAAAAAAGGGAAATATCCTTAAAGCTCAAAACAACAACCTAGCAGCCCAGAGGCTAATAATCTTCTTGCCCTCTCAAGATGATCTCCATACCACTCTCTTTCCACTCTAATGAATTCAACACAGTTTCAAGCTAGAACAACAATCGTACAGAAGCATCTTGTTCTCAGGATCTTCTACCTAACATGTACACAGCAAGCACCTGGTGTCCCAATTAATTCTTGCACAGAACTGCAATAATTAACCATCTGATTCCTGGATTACAGCTCAGTGCAAATTACCAGTCTAACAAGCAAACATATGCCATCCATCAACCAAACAAGCTATTTAAATTAACTATAAGAGTACAAACAGCTTGGAATTTTAACTGCTTTTTTAAAAAATATATTTCTGAATAAAAATTATGCTTAAAACATTAATGTTTAGCTGAAAGGATTATAACTTGTTCCAAAGAGAAACTGCAATATGGGGTATGTGGCTTTTGTAGCACTCTTTAGCCACAAGAGGAGCCAAGAAATTCGGCAGGGTATTTAAAAGATTGTAGGATATTCCTCTGGAGCGTCCTTTGCAGTTGTTCCCCAGACTCAGTTCTTCTCTGCTCAAGACTTCATGTTCTATCCTGGCACAATTATGGAAAGGGATTTTGAAGATGAAACATGACCTTGAAGTCAACATATGAATGTGTCCAAGTTGAGACATGGATGCTAAAGGAAAATGTTCATTTCAGTCCCTTTTTCCTTAAAGCTCCTTAAAAAGAAAATCGGCCTCCTTAGGAGGCTTTGGACTATGGCATCAGCACAAAGTGATGTGAACTTCTGGTTGGTATCAGTTGGTCCGAAAGGTATAATGCTGTGCACAAGCCCTTATAACCTATATGGTAGTAACAGATTTGGACTGCATTAGGTGATCAGAATAAGAAAACTATTACCACAGTTGAAAGGCAATATCCGTATTATCCACACAGAATAAGAAGCATTCTTCCTATCATCCATGCAATGAGGTTTCCTGGAACTCAGACTTTATGTCTTTTGGTGGTTATGGGAGATGAAGGTCAGGTAAGAATATCCATAGACGTCAAAAAGGTATTCAAATAAGTAAGTTTGTGACCATAGTGGTGAAGAGCTTTGAAGTCGCTAAAAGAAGCTAGCTGAAGGACAACACAAGGCACAGGAAATGCAATGCAGATAAATGCAAGAAAGTACCTGCTAAAAGGAAAAAAATCAGCACCTGCCACACATTGCAGGGTCCTAAATGAAAACATTGACTCTGTAAAGACATGTGGGCATAATGCTAGCTTTAGGCAGAGGCCAAATAAGCAGCATATAAATTAAAAGAGAAAGTCTGCATACAAACAGAACATGGTTCACATACTGCATCTCCCCTGCCAGCCACACTGAGTGTGATGAGAACCAAGATGAAGAAAGCACCATGGGCCCAGCAGCAAGGCCAGCCTCCCTCCCTTGGCAGACATCAGCAATTTAAAAAGGACTTAGGAGGGCCCAGTAAAGAGCAGGTCTCTCCTGTAAACGCTTTCAGTTCAACAAACACTTCCACAGGCAGCTCTTGAAGATGAGCAGCACAGGCTTAGAAAACTGAAGGGATTCAAATTCCTATAAAAATTGTGAACAGAAGTCAAATGAAAAAAAAGGTTCCCCAAGGAACTATTTCAGCCTCAGTACTATCATTAAATTCAAATCTCATTAATCACTATGCCAACCATCCAGGTTTAAAGGCAGAATGACCCATTTCTGATGGGGCATAGTAACTGAGGGACTGCAAGTGTCATGCCCTCTCTGCAAAGGAAAGACAGAAAGGCCTGAAAAGTACAAAATTTACCTTGGTTAAGGTGGTTCTGGACCTCATTCCAGCAACCGGTGCTACCTTTATCACCCCACATACTCAACAGGGAAGGACAGAGATGTTATTCCTCCCTTGCCACCACCACAGACGAGGTGGAGTCAGACACTCATCAGCTGAGGCAGAATTCACCTAACACCGATCACAGAGAAGCTGGGTGGCTGCTGTGTGTCGGCTGTCTCTGTCTCCTCTGCAATCAATGGAGAGAGATAGGCACTCTCATGGATGACTCACCACCTCCTAAGTGAGGTGTCTAGAGTAGGTGGGATGACTCATCCTTGGGGTGGTCCTCTCCATGGATGTTCACAGGATCCTAGATCACAGCATAAATTATATGCCTGCTTTTCAGATGGGAGGCAAAATGAATTCCTGTCTTGCATGACAAGCCATTACTTTCTCTGTTTTCTTGCACATACTCATGACCTAGGACTTTTGGAGGAATGCACACCGTGTCTGGGACCTGGTGCATTTAGTTAAGGCCTTATGTATGCAGGAGGCTAAAACTATAAAATGGTTTTCACAACTTTAGACAATTCGTGCTTCCATTATATTATATCTCAGGCCTTTTCTGTCGTGTGGTGGCAGTACCATAAAGGCCAGCGTGAGAGTAAGGTCCAAATTCTGGCAGGTGACCAGCATAGGCAGCACTACACTGGTTGTCATGTTCTAACCAGCAATGCAGAACATTTTATCACTAAGGTGGTAAAACATATGGGACATTAAACACAGAACATTTTGACATCCTGTTCTGTGTTTGCCGTCTTCCCATGAATCCACAGCACCGTTAGCAGACATGCTGAGAACCGGATCGTCGGAAAGTCTGTAGTCTTATTTAAGAGCTCATTATGTAAAGACCAAAACTGAATAAATTAGAATAGCTTAATAAGTAGCCATAGTGTAAGGATTTTGTTTTTCTTGTAACATTATAGCCAAGGAGAAAGTTCTTACCTTAGGTCAGATGCAGAGAGAAAACGAATAACTGCCTGGAACCTGCACCAACTCCTCAGCATGCCTGGGCGCCTGTCAGGCAGATGTCTCCTCTCTGCTTGGAGACTGACTGAACTGCCTGCACAAGACCCAGAAAACAAAAAGCAGGACTCAGAAACAGTATTAGGATTTCCTTTCAGGGAAACCCAGAGATCTGCCAGTGTGCCATCTGGTATGCCACCTCTGCTCTCTGATCTTTGTTAACACATCTCTGGATCAAAAGTGTAAAGTTCTCCAGAAGGCAAAAAAAAGTTTGACTTCATCGTTTATGGAGTCAGGCCACAAGGACGGGATCCAAAAGCTTTGCTTTGCATCCAGAAGCATCCCTAAGGGGATAAACATCTTCCTGTCTGTCAGACTGTGGTTATGTTAAATGATTTAAAACCATGTCTCATAATGAACACTACTGAGAGCGTCAGCAATGTACAGCAGATGGCTGCAGAACATGAGTGCCCTGAGACATGCAGGGGACGGTCCTGCGCTGTGCTTTTACGTTATCTGCCTTCAGCTGACACCAGTAAACCCAATACATCACTTTGACACTGAGGGTGCTAAGCCTCCACCAGCGTAACACCCTAGCAGAGGTCCTGCCTTCCTTGAGATGTAGAGTTTGGAAGCGTGATTTCACTTCTTGTACATACAGTAGCCATTTTACACCTGTAAGAATACCTTTTGTGCATCTCATGACTAGCTTCTTTTTCTCAGCACAATTTGAAATGACACCTTTCTGGGCATCTTGGAAATCTGAAGGATTGGATGAAATTGCCAGTCTTCCAGTAGAGGAACACAAAATGAGCACTGTATTTCAAAACTGGTTAATAATGTTCATGGAGGGCTTGATTCCACCGAAGTTAGTCATGCTGAGTAGTTTCTCATTCTACAAGTAGCCTATTCATCTCAATTAGATTAGTCACAGCACAAGGAGAACAGAATTGGACTTGAATAATTTCAATTAATTTTCTGCTGTAAAAAGCGCTATTAATTAGTATTTCCCCTGTTTCCTCGGCATTTGGCAAATATGTTTTAATTATGCATAAATATTACTCATTTTATACATTTTCTTCACATAAAACATATCTTGATGGTTTGTCAAGTTCCACTTAGCTTTTTAATACACTTTTTGTCTAAGCATAATTCACTGCATAATCTAAACAGAAGTGTCAGCCCAGAGCAGTCACAGCTTTGCTCTGCTAGAGTACTTGCAATTAGGGCCACATTTCTTATGTACAGAATTAGGAGAATTATATGGCTGATCTAATGCAATTACTAACATTTAATATTATCTTTTCTATGTAGGAAAGTGCTTAGTCCTGTACTATTATCTTACCTACGCAGGGAAGTGCTAAGTTCTGTGTTTACTCCTCATGGTTGAACACCATGCAATTCTGCAACTGGTAAATCAAAACTCTCCTCCACTCTTTCATGCTGCATTGGTTCTACTTCTTTGTAGAATAAGATGTCCTCTTCTGATAACTACGGTGTTGGTAAATACATTGCAGAGTATCAGTATGCATGTATCTCTAAATATGGGTGAAGGGGGTGTTGTGGAGAGTCTAAAGCATACATATGGCTTCAGGGTCAGAGCATAACTGGAGGAAGGAGCTGTGCTTCTAGAAAGAGCTGCTACAGCTAGATGAAGTCCATCCATTGGGGGTAGTGCTTCCCCTACCCCAAGGGTAGGAAGGCAGGGGCATTGGCCTCCAAAAGCAGGGGTGGGAGGTTGATCCTGAGTTTAGCCCTGGTAGTCCCATGTGCTAAGAGCTGTTTCTGTATCAGTGCTGATCATAAGCAAGGGTATAACCAGCTCAATGAAAGATTCAGCATGAGCTTCCAGAGGGAAATGGAGGGACATTCATCTGCCACCAACAGCACCAGAGGGAGACTGAGGAGGCCAGGGCAGCCAGGTGAATTTTGGGTTTGAGGTTCACCAGCTCCAGTCTGACAGAGACGTTCCTGAACCATTTCTACAGACAGAACTGTTCTGCGACTCGGTACCGCGGGGAAGGGGAGGGGGCACTGTTTGTTTGCCTGATCTGCTGCCGGGTAAATGCCAGTACTTACTGGCAGTTAGACAGGTTTCCGTCAGAATTATCTTTAGCTGATGAAAATATCTGGCTAGCTCTGCCTTCTGTGAGAGCCTCTGGAAACATCTGAACAACATGTTCCGTCTGCTGGCCCCTGTATCCACAGTGTTTTTAGGTGGCATTTGATGAGGTCCAAGTCTGTCCTCATGTCTAAGAGCTTGTCTTTGACACGCTACAAGTCAGCTATAAAGGTTAGAGGAAAATCTGAAAAAGGGAGCATCCGTATCTGGTTTCGTTGGATGCTTAGACATTTCTCTTTTTTACTTCTCCTGTGAAACTGATACCTGCCAGAAGTTTCACTCTGTCGTCTTACATAACGATACCAATTCTCTCTCCTGTACCACTGCTCCTGACAGATACACAGTCGTCTCCTCCCATACAAGCAGCTGATCTCTATGAGGCTAACCCGAAAATTAAGGAACCAGATCGAGAACCACAAAGCAGACAGACGCCTCACTTCCATTAATTTCTACAGGTATTAGGCTGTGTTATAGATCAGGACCTTAGTCATTCTGAACACAGAATGCAAGCAAAAGAAAAAGTCATGTTATGAATGCAAAAGAGGTACATTTGTTTCATGATGCTGGGCTGGGTTATACAGATGACATTACAGAGGAGTAGCTTTGGGGAAAACAATGTTTGTCAGCATCCTTGAATACTGAAAATTTAAAATCCATGAGCACAGAAACTAAAGAGATGATCAGACCTCCTCAACCAGTCATCCAGAATGCAGTATTAATTTGCTGCTCTACCAAACCCTGAAATGCCATCCTTAATAGATATGGACTGATTTGCTAAGTTCAGTGTTATTTTCCTCTGGGATTTATAGGGGTAACAGCAAGATCAGATAGAATTAACACTTTATCCTATAATATCTCATTTCTCTGAGACCATCAGAAAACACTTTACAAATAGTAGTGATCCTTCACCAATGCACAGTATGCCAAGTACACTGTCATTCCAGAAGAATGGACGAAGGACCATGGTGGCTGTCTTAGCAAATTTAATAATAGGGGAGAAACAACGACAATGTTCTATGACTGGTTTGCTACATGGACATTTCTTTTAGAGCATTAGTTGTAAAATAATTAAAAATAAATGGTGCGCATAGGTACTATTTTTCCTTACCATAGAAAAGATCTTCCCATAGGACCAGTAATGGCATACTACAGGAGCAATACTCGTTTCCATAATCTCAAAAGCTGCATTTTGTAGTTGCTGACATTGAACAGCTGGTCTGATTTGTTTCACATAACAAAGACAGTATAAATTAAGTTGCCATGTGAATCAAGAATGAATCCCACACACAAAGAGATATGCAATACCTTTTATTTAGCTTTGTGCGCTAGAAGTGTTCACATTACTGAAACCTACCATCCTGCAGTGAGGGAAAGATACATATTGTGCCATTTCTTTGAACACCAAAGGCATTCCTTTAGGCTTTGATTTTAAGAGTAGGTGAATCCATATGAAATATATATTTTTATTTTAACAGCTTGAAAGAAAATTTCTGCAGTGTGGCTGTGTTTTTCTTCAACAATTTAGGTCTTTTATCCTATTTGGCATTCACACAAGTGCAGTTATATACAGGGGTTAATGAAGATCCAGTTTGCTGACGGTACCCCAGGGAGCTGCGTTTTATCATAGTGATGGAACTTCAACAGATATCTCACTTACCTGTCAACCTGGAGGTGTAAGACTAAGGATTTTTATATTCTCACTTTACTCTTACAAGTACTGCCTTTAAAAGAAATTGTTTCTGGCAGTGGTCAGCTGGCACTTCTGAATTACCTAGTTCCCTCCTGAGGGATGATTCCTAAAATCACTCAATTCAAAGGCAGTGATCCCTACTTCTCTAAAAACACTTTGGAAAAAAAAAGAAAGAATACCAAATTCAGCGTTATGTTTATCTGGCCAGCTCTTCTGTGCTGGCTCAGAAATACCATACTTTCAAGAGAAAGTTCATTTTTGGTATATCCAATCAAGTAAGGGTTAATGCCTGTCATGTGGGAAAAAATATCCAATAGGCAGCTTCGAAGAGTCATCCCACCACCTTGTTCTTTGCCCATTTTTCCTTTAGAAATATTGGGTTTTGCCTGTCCTTTCAACTGCCAGCACGGGGAGGCAACTGGGAACCTTGCAAAAGGGGCAAATTCAGCCTGGTTGGGCCACCTTCTCCTTCCTCTTCTTTGAGCAAAAACCATTCTGAACCCATTGGAGGGACAGGCCCTTTTCCTCAGACATTTGAGTGTATCTCTACATCATTTCCTCTTCTGGAATAGTACCCTCACGTTTCCCTTCTTGGAAGAGTTTTCCCAGTGTGCAAAGGCCCTACCAATGTGCAGCCCCCAGTGAGGGATGTGCTGATGGCTGTACTGTTTGAGGAACACCACCACTGCAGTCTTGCCCACAGCCATAACCTGCTGCACGGGTGCCCCCAGCACCCTGCAGGAGCACAGGGAGCTTTCATAGGGTGAAAATGCTGTCTAAATCCTGCTTATCTAGCAAGAAGATTTGCAAAGGAGGAGCCCTCTGCCCCCTCATCTTGCACAGACAGTCTGACTCACTGGACTCAGGATTCCCATCTGGATGTCTCTTTGAAAGATGGGTGCAAGCCAAGGAGTTCGTCTATTCTTAGCCCTATCTGTTATAAAGATAGTTTTCTCCATAAAAATCTACTTTTGTTCAGCCATCTCAGAGAACACCTGTCTCTAAGCAAACACAGCAGCGGTAGCAGTGTGAATCCTGTTCCCTGCTCATTTCAATAAGGTGTTAATATCAGAGCCTGCTAGAGATTATATAACATTGCTAAGCAAAACCCTGAAAGGAACAAAAATAAATGGAAGTCAAATACTTTGAACCCTGTCACCATGCAGTGCCAGTTGCAGGAATGTGAACTGCATTTTGAGGCAGAAAAATCTTACATCTCCTGTGCTGCAGAAATGACACCACTTGCTGGCCAGCTTCTCCGACCAGCATCTTCCCACTTTCTCCCATGCTGCCTGAGGACATGGCGTGCCCACTCTCCCATTCTCTGCACCCCTTGCACTCCTGATTCCTGCAGGAGATCGGCACCTGGCAGCAAAGCAGCAGCAGAGAGGAAAGCCAGAGGGGGCAGTGTATATTAAAAAACAACTGCACAGCCTCTTAAACTGTCTGGAACAAAATTGTGCAATAACTGGCTTGTGCACCCATGTGATCTTATCACTGCGAGCCAGGGTTTTCAGAGGGACCTGAAAGGAGTGAAACACCCACTAGATTCTGCTTTAGATCATCTGAAAAGCTCAGCTGTTTCCTTCACCCTCCTCTCTTCGCATTTTACATTTGCTCATCATGGTATTGCTCCCTGGGAGCTCCTGGGAGGCCAGGCTCGTTGCCAGATCTGTTTGTACACAGTCCCAGGGTAGGTTTGGGTTGCTGGCCAGTTTCCATGTCCTGGCTTTCCCTGCAGCTTGGAGCTGGGGCAGCCCCGGTCATCTTCCAGCAAAAGACTCGTGTGGCCAGGCTGGGTCAACCAAGTGTGGGGTGGGATTGGCCCTGGCTGTAAATGGCTCTGCAGGCTGCCACCCTAACAGGGCTAGGGGTGCAGGGAGGACCTTGAAAGCTGGTGTGTTGGGATAGACAAGATGTGGAGACTGAAAGGCCTGAAGAGAGTGGGGAAAGAGAAATCTTCCTCACTAAACAGTTAAGAAAAAAAAATAAGAGTCTGTAAAAATAGGAAGAAATCATAGCAAAGCATACTAGTGTGTGCTGGTTCCTGTGCTGTGTTCATGAAGAACGTTCAGGGTCATCAAGTTTCTGGTCTCTTGGCTGTCCATGACAAATGCCCGAGCCTTTTACTTTCCCACAGAGGTACCTTGCAGCTTACCCCACCTTCAGATGGGATCTCTGGTTGCATCAGTCTGTGTATCAGCCAGGATTGCACTGTGGGGCTGACTGTGTTTGCTGCCCACATGTGCTTCCTGTGGAAGCTATGATCAGTCAAGGATGCAGGGAGACATGAGTGACACAGGGAGCAGGAAGGCTGTGGTGCTGGGACAGCAGCTCCAAAGCAAAGCGCTGGACTCCTCTGATAGTCCAGAACCTGATTCCTCTCATCTTCGTGCAGCTGTCCAAAAGAGATCAGGCAAAACACCTTTTAAGTGCCTGTTTCTCTCTGACTACAAAGAGAGCCCCATTGCCTAACTGAGAGAACAGACATGGTAAGCACTGAAATCAGGTGTAATCAATCCCATCACACCTTTAGAAACCAGGGCAATTTCACACAAGGGCTTGACATATGGCACTTATATGTGGAGTCAATTATACATGGAGACACCTGCGTGTGTAACGTTATACCAATGTGCACAAGAAAGTATAATCCTTAAGATTATATAAACTGTACCCTTAATCCTACAGTCAGACAGCTGTAACACCATAGGGCCTTTTAGTACTCAGAACTGGGTAAAATACCAGAGTGACCCTAAATAGTCACCAGGTTAATGCCCAGAACTAGTTTGGGACCAGACTGACCCCAGAGCTGCTGAGCCCCACATTGGCAGAGTGTGTGACACTGGGCCTCATCTAGAAGTCACGCATGTGCCACAATTTTTTTTTTTTCTTTTTAGTACAAACTGCCCTTGATTAGTCATCGACCTGGTTTAGAAGTTGCACCACTACTACTCAAGCTGTGAGTGGAGTACGTATTTAAATATAATAGGCTCTGCGATCATTTCAAAACTGGCCTAGATCTAAGCCCACAGGGAGCTATAACTAATTTGATAGAAACTGTAGCTTCTAAATAGAGCCATCTGAGACCTCTCCAGAGTTCGGCTACAGGGTTCACTGTTCCAGCACCACATGTCAGCTGAGCTCCCTTGATTGCTTCACAGCCCTTCTCAGCAAACCGAGGCCAATCTAGGGGTGCAGCAGGACCGAGTTCCCTGATGGGTATCCTTCCCCATGGGAATTATGAAGCAGACCATGGGAGGAGAGAATTATGGTTTCAACTCCCAAAACCACTGAAAGGCTGCATTTTTGCACAGTTTTGAGTCAAAACCATATGTAGCTCCACGGTTTTGGCTGTGTTTTGCCTTGGGTTTTTTCCAGCTAACTGCAATAGTCACTGATCCAAAAGGTAGGAGTAAGTAAAGTCACCGTATGTTTTAAACCTTCCATACTGGAATGTTTCGTGCAGTATGCAAGTCCTGTTTTTAATGTCAGAAGCACTTCCCACCTGAGCTTTTTCACTTCTTCAGCTTTGACTGAGTACCTCTGCAACCTCAGGACTAAATATCTGCCTTTTATCAGCAACACTGTCAAGCAATAGGTGTGCGTATCTGAGGTGAATTTGTTTGCATTAGCAGGTGCTACCTTTTTGCATTAGCTGGTACTGTAGCCTCCAGACCAGAACATCACAGGTGCTGGCTCTATATAAATAGTGAACAAAACTTTGGCTGATGGTGTATGGCACTTAGGTGCTACTGAAGTAAAAGCATCAGCCTTCAGATGGTACCATAGCTGAGATTCCCTTGCCCATCTCTGATGTCTGCTGAAGTGGAAATCAGCCATTGCCGCAAGCTTTTTTTTTTTAAATTTCATCTCTTTCAAATTTCATCTCTTCCATCTCCAAAAAATGTTTTAATGGAAGCTTTGAGTAAGAGTGTTATAGCTGCTGTATTTGCCTCCAAAATCACTTTGACACTTCTGTAGTGTAGTATAAATGCCATGAAACCATGATGAAAGGGACAGTAAAGCGTTAGTGGTACTGAGTTTTAGGATCATTGCAGAACAATAATAAAACATACATTCTGAATCCAGTGCTACACAACTCACCGAATATTCCAGTGTAGGTAAGGCTCACCTGTAAAAATGTAATAAATATCACGTGCTAACTAACTTTCTTGCATTAAATGAAAGGCAACGTTCATAAAATGTTTATTATTTTACGCCTCCTCCATACCAGCACAATCAGTATTGCAAAGTCTGCGATATTCATAATGAACTCCACATTCCCCTAGATCCCAGTCATTAGAAATGTATCGTGCCCTTTCTTGCCTGGGGCACGGGAATAATGTTCAAATCTTGAACAAACGTGGAAAGGGAGTCTTTCCCCCAGGATTTGAGCGAGGGAGGGACAAGGGAGCACTTTGCGTGCTGACAGGGTTAATTTTTCCTTCTTCCTGCATTCTTTCACACAGCCATCCCAAGGGGAAGTGTCATGTTACCTCACCTCTCATTCCTAGGTTTCTAAGTTGGACCTGGATTTGAATTTCCCTGGCGTGGAGTCGCATTCAGTGTTCTGGTTTGGATCCACCTTACAATGGTAGGTGGGACCTACACACGAAGGGAGTTTGATTTGCTTATTCTAGTTCCAGCCCACCTCATTTTGCACAAATCCTGGTGTGTAGTCTCCCCCCTTTTGTGAAGACACTGGGACGAATCACTGCTTTAAAGAGGAAATAAAGCATTCCCTTCCCATGGGAGAATTCCTGAAGACAGAAAGACAGGGTGGTTAGCACTGCAGCCTTGTCCTGGCTCGTCTGCACATGAAAGTTATTCCAGAATAAGCTAGGGGTTGAATGTAAAGCAGGATAGGCGTTCCTCAACTGCTTGTGTGTGTTGCTGAGATCTCAGCAGAAGCAATGGGTCAGGGTAGCTGCATGTTGATTCATTGGGACTGCTCTGTGTCTTCTTTAGCTATATCCTCTAAAAAGAAAACAGGCAAGGATTTTGAGGACTTTGTATGCAGGATAATGCATACAAAAGCAGAAGTAAGCTATTGCAGAATAGTTAGAATTAAATAAAGAATTCTTATTTTCATGGCTTCATAAAATGGAAACAATGAGATATTTCCAGGACTTCTTTTCTTTACCTTTCATGTCCTTGGCTCAGAGTAGGATGAGAAAGCAAGGAGAAGGTGCACAAAAAGGTGGCTTCAAACCTCCCTGGGCCTCACACCAAACATAGCTCAGTCCTGCCTGCATCCCCTTCAGCTGCACCATGCCCAGCTTCCAGCATGGAGGCTGGGAAGCTCACGGGTGCTCCTTCACCACCACACTGTGGTGCAGGATAGTTCAAAGGAGCAGGTTCCCAGTCTGGAAACCTCAGCTTCAATTTCCACACCAGCACAGATGCAATCTGATGACAAACACTGCCTGGCACCAGTTTAGCCAGATTTCACCCAAGTATTCTACATTAGGCCTAAGCACCAGGGGTACGAAGAAAGGTTATTCTTTACGGCCTTTTATTGAGACTTCGTATCTAACGTTTCCTTGAACACCCTGGCAGTATGCCTTTGGCTTCATTTTCCCTCCTCCACCTCCATCCCTCCCTGCTGTCCGCTGCAGGACAGAGGCAAGGCAGTCGAACCGATATAAACCCCTCCTTGATGGCATTGGCTGCCCACCTTTTTCTAGTGCCATGTACATCTTCTGAGGCGGTAGGCATCAGATCTTTTCTGAAACTAGATTCTGGTGATAGTTACACTGTCTGGACTGTTAGACACTCACTAATACACCTAGTCTGACGATGACAGCAGCCAAGCGTAACGATCATGCTCTTTATTAGACTCTTGTTTGCTCACTTTGGATAAAATTCTCCTCGATGCTCATGTCATCCTTCTGCTGCATATTCACAGAGCTCCCCATGGAAGTGACAGCTGCTGGCATTGCCTGGTATTAAACCAATGTCGTAGGTGCCAAATGGGCCTTAAGGGCAGGAACACGTGAGGGGCAGAGGTGACGGGAATGGCGGGTGGGTTTGTTATGGCCTCCGCACGTTCCTGCCACGTAAACAAAAAGCCAGCCTCCCCACAGCAAGGTGGCGGACGTTGTACGGGTGGGTGGCAGGGGTGACTTGGATTTGCCACTGTCACTTGCTCTGGATGCTGTAGTTTTCCCCAGCTACCTCTGCCCAGAATTTGCTAGAAAATTCCATATACTTCCATAGGGAGAGGGCAACACCAGTAATACCTCACAAGAGAGATGAAAGGAGGAGGAAGAAGCATCCCTCTAGCATTTTGACTGATTTTCTTTGTGTGCGTGACAGCAATTTGAAGACAGTCGCTTTACTTCTTGCTCCCATACGTATGAGGAGTTGCAAAGGACGGGTCCTCGCACACGTGCTGAGGCTGCTGAAACAAGCGAGGCACACGCTTTCCTCTGCTCCCTAGAAGCCTCTGACCCCCACAGCCTGTCGTTCCTCATCGCCAGGTCCTTCCTGTCTCCGCTAACCCCCCGCCCCGGGGCTTCCCCCTTGCTCAGCCCCACTGTGTTGATCCACTCTGCTCAGTGGCCTTCTCCTCCCAGAAACAGGATGGCCACCACCTTCTCCCCCTCCAGGAGTTTCTTCCCTTGCCAAGCGGAGCCGCTTCGGTCACCGGCCCAGCCTGCCACGTCCTGGTGCCCACCGGCGTTGCCCTAAGATGGCGGTGGGGCCCTGCCCTCCCCCCGGCCCCGGGGTGGCAATGGCAGCCGGACCTGCCTGTGCCCTGCCAGGCCTTGCTCTCAGGGCTGGCCCTGACCACGGCGCTGTGCTTCAAGGCTCAGAACGCCAATTAACCCAATTAACCAGCACCCAACTGAGGTGCTAATTAGGGCTCCCCCAGCCCTCCCCTGACGGCATGCTCTCCGCTCCGGGAGGTGTCCTGGTGAGGGCAGCGGTGTTGCCGGGCCGGTGCAGGCAAAAATCCTCCATGTTGCTCAACTTGACAAATTACCAATATTTTACATTCACCTGATGAAATAAAGATCCGTAAGGTCTTTGGCTGGTCTGGATCGGAGCTTGTCGACCCTTTGGCTGAAGTGGAAAACCAGGAAAGAAACAAAATGTGGGAAGCGGGCACGAGGGCAAAAGCTGGTGTGTTTTATTTGGGGAGATAGGCTGATTTTTACTAACTTAAATGTAGGTCAAACTTGAAAAGGCTTTTGGATGTGAAAAAACAAAGGTTTCATTTTGAACGTGTTGGAATAAAATATTTTCAGAAAGGTGATTGCTGAAATGCACACAATTCAGTGCATTCAGCATAGACTTAAATATGTTTTCAACATCCTCTCCTCCCCCCAGTGTGGTAGACTCCAAACTCCGGAGCTGGCTGAAGTAGAAACACTTTATGCCCCCCAAATTTAGGAAATATTTCCCTTGGATTTAAGAGGATGCACTGCTTTGTCTTCCCTAGACTGTGATCAGAGACTAATGAACAAAAATTACTTTAACAGTGGTTTAAACACTTTCTTTTTTTTTCTGAGAAGCCGTAGTCCTAGGCTATGTCTTTATTATGAAAAAAAATGTATTTTAACGTAGCTATAAAATCCAGGTTGAGACAGGCTTTCCTACTGTTCTGCCACAAACTGACAGATGAAGCAGGGGCTGGGTTCCATTTTTAGAGGGTCTTTGCAAAAAAAGCACTTAAGCATTATTTTGAGCTTCCATGGAGAAATCTGGGAAACTGCGTTATATTACCTGGGCCTCATTGTGTGAAACACCTCCAACTGTGAGCAATAAAGTAAAAAATGCATTTAAACAGACATAACATCTTTGGAGGGAGTGAAAGAAAAGCACAATAAATCACATCAATTTGGTAAACCTGAACAACACTCCCTAACACCTTTCACTCAGTACGTTGGCAGCAGTCCTGACATTTTCTCCTCTAGCTGGGAGTGCTCTCTGCAGCGAGCAGCTCCTACCCTCTCCTCTCCCTGCTTTCCATAGTACTTTTTCCCCAGCTCAGAGGAATGCAGTTAGGGAACAGGCTGATGTCTTGCTCCTGTTTTCTGCAGCAAGGATATAATTCTTTAGTCAAACACATCAATTCTATAGAGGTAAAGCTTCAAAAACAGACATACGCACAGTGCTCCAGCAAAGAGTTACCATCTGCCTTCCCCCCTCCTCCTCCTCCTCAAAGGAAGGAAGAAAGAAATTTAGCAGGGGCTTAGCTCTTCATTACCTGCTTGCACTGACATTCATGAGATTCCCTGCAGGATTTGTCTTGCTACCCAGGCAGGATGAACACCCACAAAAATTGGCAAGGAGATGACTTTTAACTCATTTTCAAAAGCTGGCTCTATTTCAAGTAGACAGTGTCTCTCTGGTATCAAACCAATTCGGTTTTGCTTGCCTCTGAAAAATAGAAAAGGCAAGTAGCCATCCTACTGGTTGCCTTGAATACTAACAGAGAATATGATGTTTCAAGGATTAAAAGGAACACAGTTTCACCTGTCAAAGCCTGAGGATGGAGTTCCATGTTTGCCTGATAATATCTTTTAGCTGAGCATCCTAAAAACCTAAAGCAGAGTTTGCTTTCTGCATACAGCAGGGAACACTCAAATGTCAAATTCAGAGCTCATCCATCGTGTCAGGAGAGAGCTGTTACTGCTACACCAGTCATTAGTGTGCAACATTACACATCCAAATGATATTTGTACACTGGAAAAAGTTGACTCTTGGTACAGAAGCAAAAAAGTAATTTTGTTGGGCCAGTTTTTTTAGATTGAGAAAAGTTAAACTAGCTCCCTCAGCAAAAAAAAACCCAAAACAAACGAAAAAAACCCCAACCAAACTTTTTTAGCCAATGTACCTTGAATAAGGAAATTTACTCTCTTGGCAGAACTATACAAGTCTTGACAAGGCTTGAGATAGACTTGACTGATGACTGAGAGTTTAACAGAAACGCAGAGAAGCAGCAGGTAAGAAAGGACTGTTGTAGAAGGTGTGGCTGCAGAGTTACTCAGCACAGGAAGGCACATGTATTCTCAGACAGTATTAATCTTAATAAGCTTTAATTTAAGTCAATTTATAGTCTGGACACTACCAAGAAGCGTTATCCCTAACAGACACGATCTTGGAACAGTTACTTCCAGGCTTTGAGTTACAACTCAGCTGATTTGGGTTTCTCAGGGCAGTGAGGTTCTGCGATTGCACGTAGGAAGTGGCATGTTGGAGAGACATCAACCAGGCTTTGCTTGAGCCACATTGAAAAAGACAAACTTGCTGTACAGTTCATATGCTGCAGATAGGGAATGTGTTTCTTTTGTATGGCCCCTGTTGCAAGCTCAGCAAGCAAAGCACTGTGAGGAACTAGCACCCAACAGGATTACATGACTGAAGCTTTTATCACTTACTGGAAGTCTTCCACAGCCTGAAGAAACAGTTGCAGTTTATTGCATCAATAAGAGTGCAATTTACATTAGAAAGTAAGAGTACAGTGTTTATTCCAGGATATTATTGCCATAGCTTGGTGCCACTTATTACTTTGAAGGTGAAGAGCAATATCACTACCTTGTAGTCATTAGCAATAACTATGAACAGCTCATCAACCTTAATACCTCCTGTGGCAGACAGGGGAACTTTGACTGCAATCTCTACCATCCACCAGGATAGAAAGCAAGTAAACTCATGAATATTTGCAACAGTGGGATGGATGACCCTCTCATGTTGCCACAAATACATGCTTTCCAATGCAGCACAGGAGTCAGTTACCTTCCACCACTTTGTCTTGATCAAGATTTCTTATAGGCCAAGCATGAGATTTTTACTTACCTTAGGAACTTATGTGTTTTCCTTTCACCTATGCTTTTCACATATATTATAAGAAATATTGATGTATTCTGTTTCCTGGCTTATCTTATGTTCCTCCCATGCGACACCAGGTATGGAGTCTTGCTCCATGTTAACACCAATTGGATCAACTTATCTTCAATGTGCTTAAGTCTAGATGTTCCTACCATTGCATCTTGCTAGCCTTCACTTCAGATTAAAGATGGATTCAAGAGTGGCTCCTCACCACTGCTGGGCTGGACACAGTCTAGCAGCAAGAAGAGACTCCTTCTATTTCATTCAGCTGTAATGAAGAGTCTGACCCAAACTCCAAATCCACATACTCCAGTTATTGTAAAAATTTGCATTTTGATCCTTGTTGAGAACCCATCTACACTACAGAAGTTTTGCTAACAGCTACACACACAAATCCCCTGCTGGCTGGAGGAACATTTTATGCTAGCAATGGAGACCTGTTGCTGATACAGTTAAACCACCTCCCTGAAAAATTCAAGCTATCATCTAGCCAAAAGGCTCTTTCGCCTGTATGTGTTGTGTCTGCTTTGGCTGTGGGTTCCAGGAGAGGTGCCGGCAAATCTTTGTCAGTGAGAATATTGTTTTTCCTACTCCTGAGCCAGTGGGGCTGTGCCAGGAAAACTCGGTATCCAGAACCTGCCTAGCATGACTCCAGTCCACTTCCACCTCTCTCTGAGCAGACTTTACGATGAATGATCTGCAATATCTCACTTCAGGCAACTCACCAAGAATCCCTCCCCAGATTGCCATAGCTGCTAGGAAAACCAGTATCCCTCAAATTAGACACCTACTTTAAAGAACAGTGTGCCTCACAGTAACAGACATGATAAATGCTGTGAGTAATGACAGATCCATGTGTTAACAGTACTCTCTATCAGCCACCTACTGGCTCATTTCTTCTTTTGATAAAAGCTTTTCTCCTCTGGTTATGTATGAAATGCACACTTCTTGTGTGAAGGTGGATCTCTCTGCAGAAGCAGTGGGAGCAGAAGGCAGAAGATCTTGAGTCCTGGCTGCGGCTGTGAAACAGACTCGGTGCTGATCAAACAGCTGGTACTCTTTGCCTCAGTTTCCCCACTGGTAATATGAATAACATCTATGTTGTAATCACACAGCAAGGCATAGTTAACATTTGCACAGTGGTGCTTTGGAGATGCCAAGCATCAGATAATCCCAAGAGATACCGGTATCGTCAGTATATCAATTGTACCTACACAGTGAACAAAAGCAGGCACAGATGCTAGCATAATGTTATGTATTTTGGTACAAAATGAAATAAAAATCTTGCCTTCTGTCCTTAGATTTCTTGTCAAACGTTCATTGCTTCACATGCTGAAGCAGTTAGTAATACAAAGCATATTTCTATCCTACTTGATTTGAATCTTTGAACAGAACTCTACATAAAAAAGTGAAGAACCATGATTGAATCTTAATACAAAAAAGGGCTTAAGTTACATTCTCCTGGGATCATCTGTAGCAAAGCGTAATAAGTTTCTCAATATCTGACCTAATTATATCTGTCCTTCTAAGTTTTGTTTCCCATAAGAGCTAAATGTCTATGGTTAAAAATAACATTTGAAACTCCTCCAAGTTCCAACAGGACTTTTTCAGCCTCTCTCAAATTTAATATCTATTTTTAATTTGTTTTAATTTTCCACCCAACTTTAAAAGTTATGATTTTGAGGGTGGCATTCTGCTCTATTATCCAGATCCTAAAAATGTTTGGGTTAGATAAACTGGAGAGCTGGGGGGAAAAAATTATGTTACATGTGTTTATTTCATGTTGGAAAAATACCACAGCTGTCGAAACAAGTAACACAGAGGCATGGGGAAGGAAGGATGCCTCTGTGGTTGAAAAGGAATTGGCTGTGTTAGAAATGTGTCTTCTGGGTCATGTCGAGGTCTCTGACAGACAACACTGGGCAATTCTGCGATGGCTGTTTGTATCGTTCGTCCCTACCTGAGCACCCAGCACTGCCAGCAGTCACTGCCCCAGAGCAACAGTGATGGAAGGTGATACAGGCTCAAGCCCCTGCGACCCATCAATCCCATTTAGAGCTCCCCATATCCGTGGAAAAAGCTGGCAAATTGGGCTAATATTGGGATGGCAGAATCCTTCATACTCATCTCTTCCTGCTGGCCCTTAGAGGCTGGCACAGACCTGAGGCTGGGAATGCCTCACATCTGGATCCACTTCACATGATAGTTAGAGATCTCAGTGGCCATTTAAAACCTTTGTGCCTCAATTTCCCACCCATAACCCACAGATAACAGCGCTTACCTTCCTGATCAGACTCTGCGAGGCTGAAGTTCTAACGTTTGCCAAAGGCTAGGAAATCAGGTATAAGGTGTTTAAGAAATACAAGGGATTATTATAACCAGTTACACTCCATTCCTAGGGAGGTTGATAATAAATAACATTTATACAGCGCTGTCCATTGTGAAGAGGCCAGGAAGAAAGGGAGTCTGCAAACAGAGATGCAAGCAGGATTTTTGCATGGGAAATTCAGCTCAGCCCTTCTCTGTTGAGAGGCTTTTTTTGGCCTTGTGGAAGGGAGGATCTGGAGATCACATTGACTATTTGAATATCAAGCCTTGTCCACCTGCAGGAGTTCTGCATCCATCACTGTGGACAGGCCATAAAGCCTCATCCCCGGGCTTTTAAATGGTGCTGCCTGGTCACAAGTGCAGAGCCGGCGTGAGCTCCGTTTTCACGGTTCAGTTCACGGGAGGGGGGCGCAAGCTGAACAACAAATGTGGTTTATAATTGCCCAGCTGTTCTGCTTCGAGGGTCTGGGAGACTTAAATGTCACAGTATACAAATGGGAATTGTTGGGAGAAATAGAGCAATGCAAGGCTCAAAGTGATTTCAAAGGCATCCGAGTCCAGTGCTTTCTCTAGTTCATAGTACAGGTTCAAGGCTGGAGCAGATTGCCTAAATTCACTCAGAAAGAGGCAGCGAAGGGCTGTGAGGACGAGGCAGCAGCTCCTCAGTGGGTCCTGCAGTGAGGAGGTCCAGTTTTGTTATATGGGCAGCAGCACAGTTTGGTGATTACGATATTCCCAAAGGATGTGTGCATTCAGATCCCTGCAGGCTGAGACGGGCAAGCTCTCCGGTTTCACTGACCTTGCCTTAACTGTCAGGCTATTCTGCCGGTGCAAAAATGGATTGCAAGCTCTGAATCCTAATTTAGCTGAAGCATCTAACTTTTCCCTAAGAACTCTCATGAGGGACACGTTCATACCTTTCCCGAGGACTGCCTTAGAACCACAGGCTACTGTGAGTCCCCAGCTTCAAATGTAGCCCTCTGCTATGGGGAATTCAAGGCACAGCCAGCCAAAGGCTCCTCACAAGAGCTGGTGGCACTGAATATTGCCATCCTGAGGACAAGGGGCCAGGGCTGGGTTGCTCCTGCCACAGGAAAGGGGAAGGAAGGGCAGCGCTGTGACGGAAAACCAGGCTTGTTACCGCTGCCTCTACTGCAGAGATAGGAAGGGTGAAGACAGAAGGATGGGGCCCTCCCTTTGCCCCTAGCAGCAACTGCTGCCCTGGCTATCTGCACTCCTCTGCCGGCCATTGCAGCTGCGACCCTTGTTTCCCAGGGCTGATGCATCATGTTGCTTTGACAGCCTGCGGTCCTGCACCCGTGCTGCCTGTGCCCAGCACTCACCCTGCGTGGAGTGCGCGCAACAGCGTACATTCCCCTGCTGCATCTGCAGCACATCTTTTCTCTGTGGCAAAACACCATCCTGTCCCTGCAGAAAGCTTGGCTAATATCTAATATCTAGTTGGACTAGATGGTCATTGTAGGTCCCTTCCAACTGAACTATTGTATTGTATTGTATTGTATTCTGTTCTGTTCTGTTCTGTTCTGTTCTGTTCTATATCACAGAGCCATCTTACTTTTCCCAGTGGTGGGATCCCATACAGCAGGCAATTTGCAAGATGTCTGGAGTTAAGGCCTCTCCTCCAGAAAGAGAAACCATCACGGCGTGGCTGGGGTTGGCAGCGGGCAGAGCATCTTGCATTCATCCCCAGAACAACAGAAGCACTGGCAAAGGAGGAAAGAAGACAAGACAGCAGAGATGGGCTTTACTTACATGGGATTCCAGCTACTTTAATTGGGGACTGGAATATAGCAGTGGTACCCCAGCTCACCTGTAATGCAAAGGAGGAATTTTACATGCGAATTAAATGCAATGTGCTTCTGTTCTCCGTTTTGTAGCTATTCTCCCCTGGATAAGGTGTTGAACTGAGTTTTTTTTCTTTTACCCATCTCTTTTTTTTTTAAGGGTAAGGTAGAAATTAAGGATCCTAGACACTTCTGAAAGTTTAAATAGCCCCAATTTTGGAAAACAGTTCTTTTTTCACTAAGATGTTTTCTAATAAAAAGATTTGCAAGCACTGAGCACATGACACTCTTTGACGATATATCACAGCTCTATCACAACCACTTTGGGAAGCAGTAGATGGGAAAACTGCTATTACAGAAAAGCCAGTGTAGATCTATCTTGAAATAAAAGGTCTACAATTTTACCAACATTAGGCATCCTATTTTGGGAAGAAACTGAAGAGAGGATTTTTTTCCAGAAAATATTGACATTTCCAAAAGCAAGATACTCATAGGTGATGAGACTGATTTACAGCAATAGGTGCACACAAAGATCCACTTGCTTCTAGACTGTGCGCAGGAATGTCAGAGACTCATTTCTAAATTGGGCACTTGCACCTGCATGCGTAATATTCCAAACATAGTAGGTGCTTCTGACTGTTTTCCTATGTCTGATTTTGAAAAATCTGTTCCTTGCTAGATTGAACTCATTACTTCCCAAATAGTGTCTTAAATATGAGTTTGGATGTGATATTCATCCTGGAGTTCTCTGCAGGATCAGTTCCGATGTTATGTTTTCGGATGTTATTTGTTTTCATTGTTCCATAACATTTTTCTGTCCTCCCTTTCATTTCTATCTGATCTTCCAGTAAACCTTTATAATCCTGATATGCTGTTTTCATAGTTTCTCCAATTATCTCTTTGAAGAGAGTGGACAAGCTAGACCATCCCTCAAATGATGTAAAACATTTCCCTAATGTGGACATTATGTGTGCCAAGAAATTCCTGGATTAGTTAGAGTCTTTCCATACTGCATTCATGTATGTCAGCAGCAGTCACGGGAGCCATCTGCCCTCGCTGGAGACTGCTCGTTCCCAGAGAGGCTATTTTGCACCTCTAGGTCACTACATCTGCCTCTGCCGGTTCCAATAAAGGGCTCCCCATCGCTCACTGGGAAATATCCACCCCCAGCTATCACCTGCCAAAAGCCCATCATGACAGATTCTTTTCAACATCCTACGAAACAATGCAGATAGGCAATGTTGGTTTATTTTTATGGCTAAATACTGTCCAGATGCATCTTTTTAAAGAATGACCTTTTTTTTTTTTTTCTTTTTTGGTGTCTACAGCAAGTTCTGATCACCCAAGCAAGGCCAAAGTAAAGATACTTTAAGCAGAGAGACATAAAAATAGGATCCTCTCCCATGGCAATTTTGGATTTCCAGCAGAGCTGCTCTTCAGTTGTTGCAACAGCCTTTACACAATCGCTGCTCCTCTGCTCCCCCCCGAAGGGAGATTTCAACCAACCCAGCTCAGCACCCTGCCTCCCTTAAACGTAAAGGCTGTGCATAGACTGACGCGACATGCAGCCAAGGTGCAAAGGCAGACCCAGGAGCCTTGCAGCTCAGTTGCGCAACTCGCTGGGAGGTCAGAGCCTGCCCACAGTACCCCTTTGCAGTCTGCTGACCCCTGGGTAGAAGAACAGGGGTCCTCTTGTTTCTAACCGCTGCAGGCTTGCTAAAGGGAATGAGGGTTTGTTCTTCTATCTCTATTTGTGAGAGCGTTCAAATACTGAAGTTAAATCCAGGCTTATCCTCTCTTTTCTTTACATAAAAGCTCCCACTCAAAGCAGACGTTCTCAAATCTATTATCCTCTATATTGTTCATAGTGGTTCTAATTTTTCCCATGTTGCTCAAAGCTCTATCCTCAGGTGACTGTTCTCTGAGCTTTTGCAGCTCAGCTTTACCTTTCAAATAAGATTTATCCATTAAAAAACAATTCCATTGCTTTTTGCAGCTATCATTTTGTCACATATGGATTTATTCAATAAATGCTTTTAATAGCAACATTTCTAGGCTTTGTTTGTCAAGAGCTGCCAGGCTTTTACAAGCCAGGGTTGGCACAGACGCTGAATTGCCTCTCTGTACCCAGGGGAGAGTTCCCTGCTGGTCATGACAGAGGTCCTGCACACATAAGTAAATGAAAGGAAATTAAAAATATGAGTATCTACGTAATTCACAGCCAGTAAATGGTGGAGAGTATCAGGCTTCCAGCAACTTCTGGACCTCAGCAAAGCTTCTAATAAAAGCAGGGATATGTGATTGTAATCTGCAGTTCCAAGATCTACCCAAAGACCTAAAAGCCCAGCTTCAACACAAGTACCCAGGCAGGGAACTATACAAAGGCCATCAGCAAGAGCAAGTTCAGCCAGCCCAAGGGCACTGGGAAGCAACAGCTGGCAGGACAGAAGAGAGAGGTCAAGTTCAGTATGCCAAAAATCTTTCATTCCTGGGTTAGCCTGAAATTAAGCAGCATTGCTGTTGTCTATCTGCTGCTTGCTGTGGAGCAATGGGTATCTAGCATTTGCGTCTCGGTGTGCGTGGCATCCACCCATTCAGGACTTCCCATGTGTCTCCTGAAGAATTGTAAAAGATGGTGGTTGTTGAAAAAGAGAGTGAGTCTTTTCTTTTGTTCTGTTTCCCCAGTCCCTTGCTTTTTCTGAGGTCTTCAGATGTCTATTGCTAAATCCTTGGCCCAAATTCTCCTCCTTGAAAGTGGCAGAGTACTAAGTTTGTCTAAAGCAAAATTGAAAGAGAAAAGAGAATACATTGCCTAATATTCTTTTTTAGGTTTTCCAAGAATCATAAACTCTTTTTGGTGCCTCTTTTGCTTTCTTTCAATGAAATATTTAATACATTCAGACATTAGGAGGATTTCTTTTTGCTCATCTTCCTCCATTCTTTCCATAGTTACCCACAGTCCCACAAGGACTTATTAACTAAATTCTCTCGGTACAGTGTTATCTCTCTCTGACTATCTCTATTTTCTGTACTGCAGCTTGTGTACATTGTCGAGAGGAATCACAGAGAGCAAAGAACCAAATAAAAAGATCCCTCCAGGAATACAGTGTTCGATTATACAAAGAAAACCCGCAGTTTAGATTGCTCATCCTTATTTCCCAGAGGAGGCCTCAAATGTCTTTGTTCTTTGGCTTTTTAAAAAGAATTCCCTTTCCTGGTAAAATCATTTTACCTGTGAACTGCAGGCCAAGGTTTTGGTCACATTTACCTGCTTTTCCATTATTAGCTGTTACATATTGTTCTTCCCCATGCTTTGCCTCCAACAAACAGCTTCGGGGTGTTTTGCAGCACTCCCTCCCCATGGCTTTGTGCCCGGGCTCCAGGACCTTCCACCAGCTCTCGGTTTCCTGGGGGGGAGCCTGGCTTCACGCGAACAACACAGCGGGTTCTTCTCACAAATGACAAAGTGTCATAAATGCATTACTGTTGATAACAGTGATGATGAGATCCCTGGAGGGGCCAAGAAAGGCATGAGTGTGGGGCCCAAAGCTCCCTCTCATCTCCTGAAGTGCTGCACGTGTTTTATGGACAAAGAACAACTTCTGCTCCCAGAGTTGTCAGTCAAAGCCAGCTTCCTCAGTGCTAAAGTTACTATAAATAACAGAATAACTCTTAAAAACACAAATGGGAAGTGCAGTAGTATACATAACTCACCAAGCGTTTCAAGCTGTGAACTCCCTGCCTCCTTGAAATCCACAAATTTGTATGACTCATAGCCATCACACCTATGGTATAACTGCACGCATATACGTGTTTTGATATGTTCAGTATTTTGCTCTTGTCTAAAAATAAAGCTGTAAAATGGAAGGGGAAAATCCATTTACTTCCTTACACTTTATGCTGGGAACCTGATATTACCTCCAGTTTGCCGTCTACCCAGCTGGCTAGATATTGTATCGTTTATGTTGGACCTCCTCCAAGATTAATGGCATCATCTGTACAGTTTTAACAGTCTAATCTTGCTAAATCTCTTTGTTTTGAAATTTGATTGTGCCTGATCTTCATTATTTTAATTGGTTAATGTATTATAATTAAGGCTCAATTAGATCTAACAGATCCCAATTCAGCCCAACATATTCACATCTGTCTGTGAGCTGTGGGAAGCACAAGACAAACCAGGCTGATTCCATGACGGTTTTTCAGTCCAAAGACCAGGTACTATTTTTGCCACTGACTTATGTTTGACTGCAGGCAAGCCATCTATTTCTCCAAGTCATCTGTTTCTCCAAGGGATTCCAGCTTGCTGTGTTTATAGCCTAACTGGGTCTCAGCACAGGTTGACATCTTCACACACAAGTGTTATTGGAAGTAACAATAACAACCCACAGCCCATCCCATACACAGCTGCCTCCTTCCTAACTGGGACTGACTCCTGTTTATACAGAGCACAGGAAGAAAGACCGTGAACACGGAGGCTTGTAAATACGCATGTCGTTTCAGTGTAAAACGTGGAAACCTCCCTTTCCTCCCCACCCACCTCATATCAAGTTCTGGCAAGATTTTGGTACTTCCTGGAGGACAGGCTCTCTGCCTACGTAGAGGGATACCTTCTACTTGCTGTGCACAACGCAACCCCATTGGAGCCATGCCAGCTGTCTCCTGAAAACGCTGTTGCTTCAGTGTGCACAGGCCTGGCCTCCAGATCCCCTGCACCATCTCTCCAATGGTGCATCTTCATTCTGCCTGCATCCAGGTTGCAGTGAAGGATCTCTCTTTGCCAGGGGTTAAGAGCCAGTTGCTTCTTCTGAAGATGGAGCTGGGAGAAGAGCAAGCAGGTATCATGTTTTCCTTTCAAGCAGTGAATGAAGTTGCCTACCTTCTCTTCCCCAACACCTTAACCCAGCACTTCAGTGGAAAGAGCATTCACCCAGGACACAGGGGACCCAGATTCAATTCACTCCTCCATCCGAGAGAAGATAAACCCATTTCTTCAAGGACACACTCTTGCTATCACGCTCCACAAGGGGACCTTTAGCTCCCACTAAAAATCTGTCATATTTGCTCAAAAATTAATGACAGAACATTGATCCTGAGAGCAATTGCAGCCTGCTGGTCTGCTGGCCAGAGCTCGCAGCCAAGGCCAAGGAGATCTGGTTCTGCTCCATGCCCTAAGTACTACTTCTGTGTCTTATCTGATGATTATTACTGTGTGAAATAAATAAACTCAGATTACCTTTCTGAGGAGTATCAGGGTTCCCTAGCACGTTCCTTGCAGCAGTAAGCACTCTGGTGAAAGACTGAAACCACCCTATAGATAACAAATCAGACCTTGACTTCATCATAAAAACAAGATGGGAAGAAACAAACATGCAGAAACCTGCCATTTTCATCTCCACAAGGAAACCACGTGTCAATGACCCCCAACCTGATAAAAGGCATTCCCTTTGGCATTGCAGGCAGCCAACTGCACGGGGTCGTTAACTTGACAGTAATGAACATATGCTCCAAGGAAGACGCAGCAGATGTGACACAAAAAGAGCACACGCACATGGTCCAGCAAAGAAGCCCCACACTAGGTTACAGAACAAGCCCCCACTGGTACTACACCTCTCACTGGTTTTGCAGTATCAATGGTTTTGTGGGCTCGGCAGCCAGCCTTCTCTGAAAGTGTTTCATTCAGATTAATTAAGACCCTCCCCCAAAAACCCAAGAAAAACAGTATCTTACTTAGGAAGCTCGGTATAAAAGAAGCAGCGAAGAGGATCCCTAGCAAACATGGAGATAGAATTTAGATTTTAAAGCCCTAGAAGCAAAAAAAATATGTGCCTCCTTTATTTTTAAATGCCTTTGAACATTTTCAGATCTGTAAAAATATTCAGTTAGAACAACTGTAATCAAAATAATACACTGTGTATTTTTGTAATCTAGTTTGGGGATTCTTTTCCACTCCCGAAACATAACACAGGCTCGTTCTTAGGTAGAGAAACATTTTTATTTTTGCAATTTATTTTTTCTCTGAAGAAAATGCGCTTTTAAATTACGTGCAGGATGGATTCATAAATTTGAAGCAGCTTGCAGGCTGTTAGAGCTGAAAAAATAATTTGAGAGTTTGCAGTGTTCGGGCCAGGTATTCTCACATCCAGCCCTTTCAGCTGAGACAGTCCCGATGGCTGGGTACAATTCAGCTGATGACTTGCTCTTTGTTATGCTGTCAGCAGAGCTGCCGAGCATTTCTGACTCAGGTGGGCAGAACACTTCACACCCCAGTAGCCATGACCACAGACTGGGAGGAACCCAGCAGGAGCTATTGTTGCCAAGGGAGAATTTGTCAGAGCAAGGAGCTGGCTGGGGAGTGCTGGAGAAGGGAGGAGCAGGCCAAAATCACCAGCAAGGCTGGTCTGTGGGAGGAAGATCACGGCGGGGGGGTGGATTTTGGTTAGTGGCAAAGCACCAAGGCATAGAAAAAGAGCACTTTAGTGCCATGTATATCCAAATTAATGTATTGAAGAGCACTCTGAACACCCTTTGAGCTGCTATGCCTTATTTACTTGAAGAGGTGATATGCTGGAGATATAAATTGTTCTGTGAATGTCGGAGTGGTGCCAGGGACCGCATGAGCCGGGGCAGGACGAGCCTAGCAAACTCCCAAATCTTCCTGGGAGTGGCACGCTGCACAAGTGCCAGGAGAGACTTCTCGATTTACAGCTGAGGTACACGTATGTCAGCCTGAGAATCTGCACGAAAAGTCTTCCCTGAGTTTGCGTCCAGCTGTTTGAGGAGTAGGTTCGGTATTGTAGATCAAGTACCTGTGCACCAAGAGCATAAAAGTTTCATCAGAAAGAGAACTCCTAACCGTGTTTGCCTCATCACCAGCTATCTGTAGGAGATGGAGAAAATAGTTTGGAGAGCTGCTTGTTCAGGGCCGAGTAGCTGTAGCATATATGGCACTGACTCATGGATTTAAGCATGCTCCGTGGAGTTCAGGACCTTTCAAGAACTTCCTGCCATAGCTCTAGCTGGACACTTCTGAATCTCCACCTTGTCTTATAATCTGCTTATTAACATCCCCGCCCCATTGCTTTTCGATAGTTGCAGGATGCAGTACAGATCTTTCCATCCTTTAAGACCATCTATGAATTTCATCTGTAGTAGTGATTTTTATTGCTTCTTTTTCTTCAGCCAAATTCTGAAACTAGATATGCCTCAGACTTCTTTTAATACCCTCTTTCCGTTTTATTTTCACAGCAGGTGGAACATTTTCTACACTAGGTTTTTTGGGTTTTGTTTTTTTCCCCCAAATCTTGTCCCTCCACCTATTCTCCTTAGAAGAGCACCCAATCTATGCTTTAGAGTTCTGATCTTTCCTTGTGCAAACCATCTTATCTGAAAATAGGCACTCGTACGCATCTTAATCCATGGCCTAGCAAGTCTTCCTGCGCACTGTTGTCTCCATACAACTTTTTGCATTTGCAGGCGTGAGCTGTAACCAGCTCTGGTGACAGTTTTTCTGTTAAAGAAGAAGAAAAGTGACATTGTAAAATCTGGAGCTGATCAACAAATCTGTTGGTGAAGCTCAGAGGAACTCACAGCATTCTGAAGTTAGTCTACTGCTATTATTGCTGCTCGCATGCTGCTTATCATATCATAGAGATCACTTGGTTACAGCCTAGTTGCACTCTTAATTAGCCTAGCCAGAAGCCTGCCAAGTTTGGGGGGGAAAAAAAATGTTTAACAGAGAAGTGAGACCTTAACTATTTGAGAGATAATAACATCCATAAGCTTGGTAGTCTCCTTCAGCAGTTTAACTTTCTTCTCATCGAAACCTCATTTTCAAGTTCAGTAATAAGAAAAAGAGAATGCAGAAGTTGGGGAAAAAAAGAGTACCTGCCCTGTGAGACCTTAGGCCTGGAGTTCTTGCTTCAAAAATCTTTCCTCGAGGCTTAGGTTTCAAAGTCTGTCCAAGATAAATGACAAGAAAGATTGGCTTGGTAACTCTGGCCCTGGCTTGCAAGTGACAGGGTGGGATCTCAGCCCCTTATTTGGCTTCAGGTTTTCCATATGGCCACAGGCAAATTACGTGGACATTTGCCTGAGAGCTTTGTCCCTACAGAGCATCCTGCAGGACTGAGTGTAGATGTCAATTTGCTGCTGACCTTTAAACGACTGTAAAACTGTAACTTGGCCACACTGCAAGCACTCCCACTAATTTTATACTTCCTGGGGCTTATCTATTATGCAAAACCAGACAGGTTTCACAAGCTGGGAAGTTGTGCAGAAGAGCAGCTTTTATCACAGCCCAGTACTAATGTATGTGTCTATTCTTTGTTTTGACATCAGCTCAATTGTGTCCTGTTTAGATAATTGACCAGAGAAGAGCTACAAAAACTTTCCATGCTAGATAAGGTATCCATCTTGAGGAAGAACCTGACAGAAAAGACAAGAAGGAGACAAGGCATTTTTCTTTGTTTCTCCAGCTAAGCTAATTTGTAAAATATACAATTCTCACACTTTTTTTTTTTAGAGCAATACAGACCCTGCAGGACAATCATAAGCCTCCATACCTTATAGGAATATTCTAAAAACATTGTGATGTTGGGTTGGATATACTATTTGAAATGTGTGTATAGATTTAAAAAAAAAAAAATTTGCTTAATTCTAGTTAGCTTCTTTTAAACTAGATTCACTAGTCCCACCACACAACAGCTGGATCTTTAAAATGTCAGGTAGCTGGCAGGGGGGCACAATAAAAATCCACAAATGTTTGATGAGTATAAATACCAAAGCAGGAGATTCTCTAGTCAGAATGGAAAGGGGGTCAGTACCAGTTAGTTTTGTTACAACTGTTGATAGAACACATCCTAACAGCCCAGCTGAACTTTTTGGATGAAGGAACAGCCATTAACTGGCTCCCACCAGGGTATATCTGAGACCTCATTACTAAATCAGACAGAATTCTTAGGCCGGTTGAATTACAAGAATTGATGCCGAGCCAGGAGAGCAAGGGGAATACAAAGATAGTAACAGACCCTGGAGATTCTGGGAGGAAAAAAGGTGTTCAGGGTGGGAAGGAGGAAGAAGAGGCAGGGCAAGAGAATCGAGTTGCTCTGCAAGAAATAAAACAAACAAGGCGGTGTTTGATGGATTGTTTTCATGGACTTGTGTTCTTCGTCTCCTAAAATTTTCTCTGCCATAACAACCTCAGGTTCTCTTCCGAAACCCACTCTCCATATAGGGCACATGCTATGCTCAATCAAAAATCTTTGAGCATACTCTGGCAGGCTGGCGGCTCTCAACCGCTATATAAAGGCTGGCTTCCACCTGCCTTTTCCACAGCGCAGGCATTTAATTACACGCTTTGTCCTCTGTACAGCTGCAGTTTTTCACAGACCTTATTTATCTTGAGATTTCAGCTCATCTTTCAAATTTGGTTGAAATTGGGTCCCAAAGTTTTTAAGGGGAATTGCTGAATGTACAGAGAGATAAACAACACAATCTCATAAACCTCATTTCAAAGGCAACCAGGCTAAAAAATGCCAGTTTTTAATTTCTGATCCTGTTCATGCCAAATGTTGTCTAACATTTCAGCAGCAATCTGTGGCCCTGAGAGCCTCTTTCAATAACCTATCAAGAATATAAAATAAATTGTGATAAATGTAGTCAGTATAAAATAAAATGAGTTGAAATTGGTTGCTGGGATGCAAAACTGAAGTTGACAGGCAGTTGAGAGGAAACTTGCAAGAAAATGCTTATTTTATGTATTTCTTTGGGGCTTAGCAGCCTGGAGCTGTCAAGATGGTTTTGCACATGCTCGGCAGCAAAAACAAGGGAACTGAGCGATTTTACCAGTTGAAAATGTAAGTTCCTACTGCATTAAGAAAACCTTCAAGGTTAGAAATGCCATTAATGCCTATAGCTTGAATGAAGTTACTTAAATACCTATTTAGGGGCCTAATTTTCCCTTGTGAAACTACATTCTGAATTTCTTTAGTAGCCTGTTGTGATAATTTTACCAAGGGCTTGTGAAAATCTAAATAGCATATGTTAGTAAGTTCTCCTTCATCCATACCACTATTGAACCATTCAGATACCAGTAAGAGATTAATGAGACAGGTTTTTCTACTCTAGAAATTGTCATTTCTTAGACGACCTCATAAAATGACCTTCGAGGTGCTGTATCATTCCATTTTTAAGCAGAACTTCAAATGATCATCTAATACACAATTCACTATGTTAATAATTCCTTGGATTACCTTTAAAAAATACAGGTTCAATATATTACCCATTGATCCTTTTAACAGCAAATGTTTATAGTGAGAATTTGCATATTTCCTATAGCAGCTACGCTATTTCGTTTTTGAGGTCCTCCAGAAATCCTCAGGGCATACCCTATGAGACCGGTAACCCTGGCATTTTTCTGATGCCTTCAACTCTAACAGCTACTGTATGTTGCTAAAGAATGTAAAGAAAATAATAAATAATTTATCATTTTAAAAAATAACAGAGAAACTAACTCAGGATAAATGCATAGAAGACAAGAAGGTCTGAAATTAAGTGGCAGAACCGATCTGAAACAAGACATTACGGAGCCTTTTTCATGACAATCAACGTTAAAGTAACATTAGCTAGTAAGCTCAAATAAATAAAAAATAAGTCTGAAAATAAATCAAAGTAGGTATAATAGAATGATGTTAGTCTCAAGTTTGCTTCAAGACATTCTGTCTCTTCTGGTAACACTTTTTAAGTTTTATCTTGCTCACTCAAGAGCAGTTACACATAACGGAAATTAGTACAAGCTAAAAAGAGTTCCAAGTTCTCAAATCCCAATGGCTATTGTTTGCAAAAAGAAAAGAACTGTTTTCATCTATAAACCAACAGAATTACTCAGGATTCAGTAATTCAGGGTGTAATTCAGTCCTGTGTGGAGGACCAGGATAAGACCGATGCACAGTTAATTTATTGACACCATATTAAATTCACTCAAACTCATACTTCCAGCCCCGGAGGACCCACATTCAGTCGGTGCTCCCAGCAGCGTGGGTGGCCGACTGCCTTCATGCATCCCAGGGCAAAGCACGCCCGTTTCGGCACCATCCATCTTGCTTCCTGCAGGGAGAAATGGAGAAGAAAACATATGTGGTACGCTCTTTCAATATATCTTTGGAAGACACACAAATACCTCAGCATTGGGCAGTCGGTTAGGAATGAGAATATAATAAAAACATAATATAGAAACCATATATATTCCACTTGCTGCAAGCGTCTGTCTAGCCAAGTGGTTTCAAACACTCATGTTAAATCTCCTTTATGTTGCTGATGGTTGGCGATACTTCATTTGATTTCTTCATGGTTCTGATGACTGCAGCAGCATCCCTAAAACGCTCCTTAGCTGCATCTCAAAATAGTCTCATTAATCAATCTTATTCAAGAGTGATGAACTTTGTTCTTCTATGCAGCTTTTGAGTTTGCATCTAATATTGTAAAATCAACTCAGGTACAACACAGAAACAAACTGAATTTTCCATGGGAAAGTAGATACACCCAAAGCAATGCCAAGTTGCCCGTTTTCAAAATGAGCTCTCAGCAATTCAAGAATTTGCACACTTTTACATTCAACATGTAGGTGCTCAGATGTCACTGACACACTCAAACAATACCACGAAAGGAACCAAATGAGAGCCATATATGGACCTACATTTTATACACAACAGCCTTGCCACCCGGACCTCTCAAACCCTCCTGCCAGCTAACTGGTTACTGCAAGTTATTGCAGCCCTTCAAGTGCAGCCAGGTCCTGATGTTCTCCCCCATCTCATACAATAAATGTCAGAAATAAAAGTTATTTAGATTAAATTCAGCTTTTTAATGACACCTGTGCAAACTTAGGTCTTTCATACCTTTCTGGAGCTTTTTCTAAACAAGAAAGAACAGCATCTAGCTTCCTTTCTCAGAAAGGTCAGTAGGCAGTAAAGGGCAGTGCTGATTTATCTTCATCATTTGGTGACAAGTTCTGTGAAGGAAGTTGCCATTTTACATCACTTTTTTTCAGAATGAAGGAATGTGCTAACTTACAATTCATCACTTCTATGCCATTTATTTGGTGGGTATCCTGGATATGTCACTTTGGTGACAAGATGTTTGCCAACATTTTTAAATTTTTTTTGTGAAAATGACCTTTGCTTTATTGACAGCCGAATCTGAGGAATCATCCGTGGGGGCACTTCCAGTCATGGACTAACTCTCTAATATATATGTTTAAACTAGTCCACATCCAAAATTATTTCAGGATTTTAATCCAAGGTACAGGATTACTTAAGCAGGACTCACTGGTACTTTGATTCTTCAGCTAAATGTGTCATTTTTTTATAAAACTAGGCAGACAGGTGAGGAGGTTAGAGAAGGTTCTCAGGACACCTTCGATGAGGCAGAGAGAAAGGCTATGTGAGATCCAGCAGCTCTAACTACTTTCCACTCAGTGATGGAAAATAGCAGCCTTATCCACAATTTATATGTTTTATCACTGGCACCTGACACAGAGTCAGAATCTGACTCATTTTAGACCACNTGGGTCAACCTACAAGAGTGTCCTGAGGACGAAGGGTGCCAGTTGATCCAAAAGCACAATCAGACTACAAAGGAGAGGAATGAAACATCTCATTCCCTTGTGCAAAGCTTGAAGTTTGGCTTGTAAATCACAGGCTGCGGCCAAGGAAAGAAATAAAGATAGCTAGGACATATTCCTAAAAATGTTAATAAATGTTTTATTCCAGAAAGGTGGTAATACTTCGACAATCTTGCTTTTCCCAAGTGGGAGGCAAGAAGCTCAAAGCCCTACAGAAGCACACAAAGGCTGCATAAGAATACTGCTATATACAGTATAATCATGTAGCCTGAGAATCAGCACAGAAAGGTATGTATGTAACAAAGTCACAACAGTCAGGATTTTGAGCAAAGCAGCTTTCAGAAAAGTAGCTCCTGACAGCAGGAGAGCACACGACAGAGCTGCCAACTCTTCTTTTTTCCCCCTGCAGGCCATAGATTTGCAGAATCATCTCCTGGTCTCCGGAGAAATGCCCTTTGCTAGGGCTGCCTTTCCTCATTTTCCTATTCCCAGGAAAAAAAAACCAGTCAATCAGAACATCTCCATTTTCTAGCAGCAGCCTGGTTAGCCCTGAGAGCAACCACCTTCCAGTCCTGAACCACATTTGCCAACTTTTAAGAACTATTCCTACGGACTTCCTGGACTGCCTTCCCTGGCCTGTGTGACGGTAACCCCCCAAAAATCCTGCCGTCCTCTTCTAGTGCGTGGATAACCCTGCCTTCCTACCCATCCACTTTTAATTAAATGTGGTTAAGCACAGGGAAGAATAACTAAACACTTGCGGGAGAAAGGATGAGAGGGAAGAAGAAAGAACTAAATGCTGTGTTAGAGGGAGAATAAAAGATATCTGGGGTCATTTTCTCCCCGCTTCCCCCACCCCCCCGCCCCATCCCTCAATTTTTTCCTCTCATATAAGAAAGAGAGAAGCAATGTAAATAAACATACATATATATACTTTTATATGCAAATGTGTCTAACTCTACAAATGAGTTTTTGCTCCTAGCTGCCGACAAGTACGCCTGACAGTCTGAGATAGTGAAAGTGCAAGTCATTGAACAAAAAGCTGTGTGGAGAGCAGCAGGGAAAATGCATCTGAAAAAAAGGAAACTGCTTAAAGCCTATCTTTTTAAGAGACAAAGTTCCCTGGTCAAAACTGCAATAAGCAAGACAAAATAAAACATTCCACACTGGGGGAAAAGTGCAGGAAATATAAGAATAGAAGACAGCAGGAGAGTATCTGTTCAAGAGACAGCATATGCAAAGGTGAGCAATGTCTAATTCCTTGGATCTGTTTCAAATGGCAGCGTTCATGAAAACCAGAGGAGTGGAAATGGTGTTTGGCAAAAATAGCCCACTTAAAGGGGAAGGAGTGTAGCGTCTATTGACACATGGGGCTGTTAGCAAACAAAAACTATGGTTAGTGGCAATTAGGGTTGTTGCAGGAGACATTCCATTCACTCCAAAACCAGAAATAATGGAAAGGAGTGAATGGAAAGGCTGATGTTTTCCTTCCACAAAACTATTAACACTGCCTACAGTACTGCAGCCTACTTCACAAGGGGTTCCCCTGTATTTCCTGGAGATATCAAAAAGCAATACATACCTGTGCTTCACCTAACGTATGCTCCAGTCTGGATTCTTTATGTACTTTTAAGGATTATTATTTGTCCTGTATCACTTAATTTTTCATCATCTTACCGCAAAATATTCGAGTACCTCTGAAACCGTATAGCCTATATTTGGGTGGTTGCCATTTCAATGAGACTTTTCTACAAAATAAAGGTTTAAAGCTTATGTTAAAAATGAACTCTGTAACATAACTTGAAGCAAGTTGCAGCAAATGCTGTGCCATCATACCATCTGTGTTCAAGTACAGCTCTCAAGCTCTCCTCCTATTGCTTCCTAAAGTGGAAAATAATGATAAAATGTAAAAACAGATAAAATGAAGAATCATTGTGTATTGGAATACATTATGAACCTGAGCATTACGATGCTTGTTTCAAAAATGAGCTCCTGTGTATCTGTATACCCCAACAAAGCATCACTGGGGAAGTAAAAAGGAAAGTTATGTTCTTCTTCACATTTAAATTAAGCAACAGTGATGTTCTCACCTGACACAGCTAGTAAATTCTGGTGAGCTTTGCTCTACCCAATATTGCCCACTTCGCTTTTTTTTTTTAGCTCTCTTCACAAGCGTTCCAGCAATATTCCACAGGAACGTGAATGAAATTCATTAAACCTTGGAGTAAATGGAAGGCACTAGAACTGATGAGAAATTAAAAAAAAAAAAATAACCCACTCTTAAATGAATGTCTAAGATAACAGAAGTTGCTGGACAAAACTTACATGGAGAAAAATGTACATTATGACAAACCCCAAAAATACATCTTAGGCCATGAGAAAGGGTAGTAAGAGACCCATAAACAAACCCTATAGGTAAAATGCCACCACAGAAAACCTAAGTGTTCTTTATATGATACAGTTTTTTAAGGGCAAATGAAAAAAAGCCCTATTCTTAAAAAGTCAACTTTGTCATGTGAAGCTTAAAATAGCACCTTTCTGATATGCAGTCAAAACACAGGATCATCGCTTTGAAGATTTAGAAACAAAACCCCCGTTCTGGTCACTTTATCGCACTCTCAGGTCTACAGTTACTTCATCAATACAGGGCGGAAGGAAGACAAGGAACATGCCGAGAAGCGCCTGGAAAAGACAGAGACATGTGTGCAGGCAAGACGAGGAGGCAGAAGGCAGCACGTCTGCAGGAGAACCTGTTGACGCTGCTTTCTCTGGTACCACACCAACCTGGTCCCAGCCAGTCACTTGTCAAGAACACAAACACATTCATAACTTCCTCTTGCTTTCTGAGAAGCAAGCACCTCACTCTTCCTATGCTATTCCCACATACTGCCCTACCAACAGATTTTTATGACTCTGTCTACATAAATACATGTCCGTCCTGCACTGTGACTATTTCTGTGCAAGTTGTGTTGAGCGATCAGTCAAGCAAGTACTTGTGATCCGAGCAGGAGTTGCTCAGAAAGCTGCTGCCGCTTGATTTCCAGTTACGGCTGGAACCACAGCTGGGATATGGTAACCAACCACGTGACGAGAGCCTGAGATTTTATACGAGACCTGGCATTGAAAAGGGATAGAGCGGAGTGCTCACCGGAGCCTCCCATAGGCGCTAGAGCCTGGACCAAGCCCCTGGGGGGGGGAATCTCCCTCTCCTGCTGCAGACGCTCCTGTTCCGTGGCATTGCCAGATATGACGTGAGTCTGGAAGAGAAAATCTCCCTACCCCCTCTATCCTACCTGGCCCTTTTTGAAAAAACATATCGCCATGCTTTCTCCATCTTATTTCTAATTCTGTGAGATAGTGCTGATCCCAGAGCCCAGGAGAAAGCATATGGAAGGTCAGGACACCGCTTTCTTGAGTCAGGGAATCAGGCTGGGGCGAGCTCTTCAAAAAGGAGACGCGTGAATGCAGGCTCTGAACACCTTTGGGAAACACTCTTTTTTCCAAAAAAAAGCATTTCCAACAGCAATGTTTATTATTTTAATACTCTTCCTACTCCTGTCTGCACATTCTCATCAGCATTTGCGTGGTGCTGGCCGAAATGCCCGCTTGCCTTTCCAAGGGAGAGGCTTGCAAAAGGACCGTTTGCATCTGCAGAGCCCGGCTGCGTTTCCACCCCACCAGCCCCAAGCAGGGTCTCCGAGGGCCCTGCCGCCGCTCCCCGGGCTCCTGCCCAGGCCCCATGTGCCGTCCTCTTCTGGCTCTTTCCAACCCACAACCTCCTTCCCACTCCTGGTCCAGGATTAGGTTCCCGGCACACAGCTCGACGCCCCGCTCGGCACACGCAGGCCGTCACGCAAACCCGCGCGCAGGTGGGCAGCCCCCGTCCCCTCCGTACCTGGAGCTCACCCGCCGACCTGGCCTTCCTCACAGCCGCCCCACG
>WAAD01038804.1:39618-89856 GCA_013389945.1 Fregata magnificens
GGCCCTCGCCGCGCCTGCGGGCGGTCGCCTTCGGCCGCCGGGAACGACGGGCAGGCTGGCCGCGTAGGAAGGATGCTGCCGTAGCAGCCTGCCGGCGGCCTGCTGGCCTGATACGGCCGCGTTGGGGCCGGCGTTTTAACCGCGTTCGTCCCCATCGCGCCGGGTGGTAAATGACCGTAGCCAAAACCTAGCCTTAAAATGGCTCCTTAGCCGGCTGTTCGTGGTGCGGTCAAGTCTTCGACACACGTTAGCCGGTGCAGCGGAACAGCCACTGAGTTTGTGCCCCGGTGTTGGGGGCAGGAGCTGCTAAAACTTTCCCTTTCAGGTGACTGGAATCTTAAACCGTGCTTAATTTATTCCTGAAGGGAAGATAGTGCTGCTATTGTTTGTGGTAACTTCATGTAAAATGACAAAAAGGTTAAAGATTAAGAGGCTGAATTGTTGTGTATGGAGCATACAGAAATACGTAAAGCATACGTGACCAAAATCGGTTCTTGCTTTAATAAGCTAGTTAAACTTCAAAGGATGGTGTATCCCAAAGCACGCTGCCAGGGCCTCAAAATCATCAAGTCAAGATACGTAAAAGGATGGGGGGTGCAGGAGCAGTATTCTTTCCTAATGTACCAAAAAAAAAAAAAATACCCGTCATCTCTGTTCAGCAGAGCTTGATTTTTCTTTTTTTTTTTTTTTAAGTACTGATAAGATGCAGTTTATGAAGCATCTCAGCCAGGTTGTGTTATCTCAAATACTATGTTGAAAGTAATATTTCTAAATAGTAAAATTTCCTTTTCTCTCTGAAAGCATGGCCTCTCAGGCTGAGAAGCAGTACCTTGCTCAGAACATCTACCGTATGCCATTTTGGGAAAGGAAGTTAAGGTTGTTGAAGGGTATACACCTTGAAATTTAAATATTTGGTGGATTATGACTTTGTAACGTCCAGTGTGGGATTGGATTTGCAGATCCGTATGCCAAGTCTTTCTGCATGCAACTGTAAGATTCTGTTAAGGCACAGAGTTGCCTGGTACTGTTCATCTAGCCTTTATTTGGTCTGTTCCTGTGAAAAACTTACTGTTGGATGTTTTCTTTGTCAATTTTGTTATATTGATAATTGGATGCAGTTGATGCTGCAGCTCGAACGTAGTCTTACGAGAGGGCAATGGCAAAGAACTAGGATTGTTTATGTGCGTAAGATAGGAATTATTTGCTCTCAGTTCAGCTTTGGATGCTTTTGTTTGCATTTATTAAAATAATAACGTACTTTTAAAGTTAACAGTTTTTCAGGAGGAAGCGGTGACTAAGACTTCGATCCACGTATCTGTGTGTTAGAGCACTGAGTGTTTGTATGCCTTGTGTTCTACATTTCAGTTGTACCTCTTACAGTTCCAAACTACTTAGAGAATGGTTGCTCTGCATATGAAGTTAAAACACCTTTGTCCTTGATCAATGTCTGAATAATGCCTCACTATTTTTCCTCTTCAGAAATATCAGCATGGATAAAAATGAGCTGGTGCAGAAGGCCAAACTGGCTGAGCAGGCTGAAAGATATGATGACATGGCAAGTTGCATGAAGTCTGTGACTGAGCAAGGAGCTGAGTTGTCCAACGAAGAGAGGAATCTTCTCTCTGTTGCCTATAAAAATGTTGTAGGAGCCCGTAGGTCATCTTGGAGAGTCGTCTCGAGTATTGAACAAAAGACGGAAGGCGCTGAGAAAAAACAGCAGATGGCTCGAGAATACAGAGAGAAAATTGAGACTGAGCTAAGAGACATCTGCAATGATGTGCTGGTGAGAAATAATGAAACTGTTGATCCATTTTTACTTAGAGTCGCAGGGTAAATGGTGCTGGGCCCTCTGGGACTACTAGCCTGTCAGTAAAGCTGTGGGCTCCTATGCTGTTTGTGAAGGACAAGGTTTAAAAAAAGTCTGACTTTTCTTTCCTTCTAATGTATTGATTATTTATATACGAATCATCATAGTTACGAATGCTAGTGCATTTGGAGACATGTTGAAACATTATTGTATATAAAGTAGTAGGTATGAAAAGTCAATGTATTTCTTTGAGACTGAACTAGATAGAGGTTTAGTTTGGGGTTTTCTCCTCCTCCCTCCCCCCTCAGTGCAGTATTTGTATCCCACATTGCTTTGATTTCTGCGACTTTAATGGGCCGCTCTAGTTGTAAGAGGTAGTTCTTACTCTACGGAAATTGTGCCCCTCCCTGGGTAAGATGATGTAATGTTAGTTATGACTCAGCCATGCAGAAAATTGTCTGCAGGAAGAGGCAGTAGAAATGCTGTGGTACCTTCTTAAACTTAAATTTTTTAGTAGCGAACTAAAAGGATGTTCAAGTTGGACGTTTTCTGTGGCTTGTAGTTATGTTAAAATGTGCATGTACCTGGCAAACAACCCTATATTTTCATTAGGGGACTGGTTTATGAAATCCGAACCTCTTCCAAATGCTTATTCCAGATTGTCAGGTTTTTTCAACTGCATATGCCTGTGGTGCTTCAGCGAGCACACGATTAATGGCTGTCCAGTCCTGCGACCAGTTGTGAGGTAGATGTTACTGTCAGCAATTGAATTGTCCATGGGACTGTGGACGCTGCTGGTGGGTCATCCCATATGTGACAAGGGATCACGTACCTGGAGGTGACAGAATGACATGTGATATGAGGGAGGTGTTAAATAGCTAAGTATGTGCTTGAAGATCTGATGTCAAATGAAAATTAAGATCAATGAGTAGCATAAATTTTGCTCGCTGTGTAAGATAACTAAATGACATGGGCGGTGATCGCTTCTAGAAGGCTGGTTCTCCAAGGGTGTGTAAAAGTCGGCATGGATAACTCTGAGTCTTGGCTTCCAGTTTAGGCTGGCTTCCATGGTTATTGTAACGCAGCCAGTTTCATATGTTTTGTTACCTTGTGTACGGATAACTCTTAAACTTCCACTATGAAAATGGAAATGCCAAACTTGCACATAGGAAAGAACTGATTTACTAGTGTTGTTAAGTGGTGGCTCATCTATTTAAGCCAAGGAAATGAGGATCCAAATCTGACATTCTAATTTCTTGGGGGGGTTTTTTGTTTTGTTTTAAATTATTATTATTTATTTATTTTATTAATGGGAAAGTCCTCAGGGGTGGATGCTTTCAGTTCAGAGTAATCTGAAATTCTTTTGTGAACTACATTTGGGTTTAAGAAATCATTTTAATTAAGTCACTAGGCTTAGAAACCCCCTTTTAGAAGAACTTAGTGTTTGTAATTAATTTTTTTTTTCTGATAATGGAAACCAGATTGAGGTGAAACTAGCTTTTATTGTGCATGCTAAATAGAAAAACTAAAACAAAACCCCAGCTTTCGAGCTTGCTGCAGCAGCTAAAGTATCTGGGGGGGTGCACACGAGTAGGGAATCTTGTTAAATCTTCTGAATCTCAAAATGGACTTGAATTTCTCTTTGTGTTTAATGAGATGCATACATTATTCAAATAAATTATTATTCTTTGACATGTTGCTACTTTTATGCAGCTAACGTCATACTAATTTTTAGTGTTGCCGGTCCAATTTTTATTAATAGATTGAGGAAAAATTACTGTCCAGAAGAAACAATGCCTTAGGCAGTAATTAGCAGTAATAAAACTACTTTTTTAGACTTAAACTTAAAAAGAAAAAAGAAAAGCTTTTTTTATTATTCAAGGGATAGGGTTTAAAAATGCTTTCAAATGGCATGCACTACATTTGACATTGCTAATTGCATTGAAGAATTAGCTTTATATTTAAAAACACATTCTTGTTTCTTTGTTGGAATGTCCTGTTCACATACATTCTTACTTACCTAGAAAGATGGCTGACCGTATTGCTTTATTTGAAATCCACTTTGCTTTAACAGAGAAAAAAAGAATTGTGGTAACATATTTAGTTGTTTTTTATGAACAGGAGTCTGCACAATGCTACATGCAAACGTAGAACTTGGATTTTTTTTTTTCCCCCCAGAAGATCCTCTGTAATGTTTGTACAGCACAATCTAGTCTGTAACTGTTCACAGAAGTGAAGAAAAAAGGCTTACCAAATCTTGATTGGTGTGAAGTATGCCAGTAATAGGACCTGAAGTGTTAACAAACTTTCAAAGCTTTCAGTCACAAGCCTTATCAATCGCAGTACAAAAGCAGCTCCGAAACTTTTGTGTCGTTTATTAAGACTGTGAATCTGTTTGAGCTGTTGTTGTGTCTTCAATTGCCTGCCTAGGCTCTTAAGTAATATTTAATACCCTGGGGTGTTACATCACAGCTGAGTGTGGAAGTGACTGGTGTCCTAACTTCAGTGTTGAAGGGAGGAAACCAATTAAGAGAATGTGTTTGTGACTAGCAGAATGTAGCCAAAGCTGGCTCCTCTGCAGCTTCTCCCTCTCTTCCCTCATTTGTTGGAATCAAATTACTAGTGGATTGGAAGAAACAGTTCCTCTAATCCAGTAGATGCAGAGTATACTAAACTGTGCCTGGGTTCTGTTCCCAGCACTTCCACTAATTTACGGAGTGAGTAAGAGCAATTAATGCGGGGCTTTTTTCTTGCTTCATAACTATTAGATTCAGTGATAAAAACTTTAGGGGTTACGTGGCTTAGGTCCAACCATTTATTTTTCTTCTTTACGCTGACCTTGCGGCAGGAAAAGCCAGCATCTACATCCTTGCCACTTCCTAAGTCTTCCCTCACTTGAACCTGCTGTGGAGTACCTCTACAGCTGTACAAACAGCTCAACTCGTCCTCTTGTTTGCCGCAGCCTCAGAGCGCTGCTGTACAAAGAAGAGACACCTAAAATCTCTTGGTCCAGCACCAATTCTGTCAGATACACACTGGAGTATTTTCAGGTGTAGTATAACCAACTCTAATTTGGAGTTGGTCTGGTAGTGCTGATAAACTGCAAATAATTGTGACACATTGTGCATAGTACAAGTTCCTTGCACTGTAACAATAAAGACTGAATTTCCTAATTCTTCAAGAATAATACAGTGTGTGTGGGGAAGGAAGTACATTGCCATAATGGAGCATCTTAAATGTACTTGAGTATTATAGAAAATTTCCAGCCTCAGAAATTTTGTATTGATACAGGAAATTAAGGTCTTTGTTAAGTACTTTTCCTCATGTTAGCTGAGTGTGTGCTTCACGTCCTGTTTCACTTTCTATAGTAGAAGGGAGGGTCTGTCTAAGATATCAGTATAATGATCTTTTATTTGTCATTTCCATAATAAAAATTGTTATTAATCTAACAGGTGTGGATTTTCTTCAAAATGCTTTGTGCAGCTAATGGGAAACAGAGCTGTAGCTGAAGTGTTTCAAATTAAATCTGTAGTAAGATGAATTTTTCAGCTAATGAGGATTCTGAAGTACAGAGAAGAATGTATGGAGAGGTCTTTGAATAGCTAACATCTGATACTGCTTGCATGTTAGAAGTTCTCAGGAGCTCTAAACTACTACTAGCTTTCAGGCAGTCTCTTGACACGAGCAAAATGTATACTAATCATTTAAAACATGACAGGCTATCTTCACTTTAGTATGAATGTAATTCTAGACAGTTACACTCTCTTCCCTAGGCTGGCACATACAGCAGTAGTCCCCTGCGTGTCCTCCAAAGTGTACCGTATAGGACGGTTCCCATGTTCTTCCCCCATGCCCGGTCTTCTGGGTCATGTCTCTTCCTCCCCCAAGTTCCCCCACAGTCATACCTTAATTAAATCTCTTTGCTTGCAGTGCCCAAGCGCTCTGGTTCACTGTTTCTTTCCCCTTTTGGTTGTTCCCCTTAAGGTCTAGAGAGGTTCCTGAAACCTTGGCTCCCCTTCAGCGTTCTAGAGTTACTGTTGCGCTGCACAGCTCATTTTCCCCACTCCCTCCCTGCCAGAAAAGCTGGAGGTTAACGGTGCTATTCAGGACCCTCTCAGTAAGATGAATTATTTGCTTTCTTTGCCAGGTTGTTATTTCTTCTTAACTTCATGCTCAAACAAACACATAAAATAGTACTCCTTGTGTACTTACACTGTTTACATTTCTTTGCACTTGTTATGGATGCTTCACTTTTTAGAAGTGGTAATTGTGAGAAGAGAAGGTGCAGTTGAATCTCAACTAAGTGACTTCAGGTTTGCGGTTCTTTCATATGTATATTGTTGGGAGTAAGAGAAGGTTTAGTAACCTGGCATGGGGCTGCAGTTCACTGGGGGGAAGGGAGCATAATTCCATTCAGAATGCATCTAAAGGGCTTTTTAAAGAACATACCACAGAATTAATGCCTATTGCCATCATACTCAAATTACTGTGGGACTATTTTCTAGTTGCCTGCAAACATCTATAGGTTACTATGGTAACATCTATAAAACCTGTTTCTGCACTAATTCTTAATGACAGGATTAGGAAATTTAGTCCTCTCTCCTATAGGAAGCCATATGCTTTTTGGCATGCGCATGTGTGAGATTTTTTTTTTAAAGTCAGCCATTGTATGCTCGCTGTGTCCTGATGGTCAAAGAGCACGGCTAACCTATGGAGTGGTGCTAACAAGCAGATGAGTGGATTGCTTATGAGCTCGAGTGACTGATGATACCGTACAACCTTCTATGCTATGAAAATATCTGATACTAACAAAAAATTCAATGTTCTGACTGAAAATTGCTACCTTTAGTTCTGTGACTCCTTCAGGCTTGTTTAATTTTTTATTTTTGACTGCACTTTGTTTCTGTATTTGAGATCTGTGTCCTTCATTTGATGTTTTTGGAAAAAAAGGGGAGGTGTTTGTAGAAGCTTCTGTTTGCAGTACGTTGATCATAGAAGTGGGGTGGTTAATTTGTTGAAATCTAGGAGTGAATAATTTAGGTTGGGAGGTCATTTATAGTTCAGCTCTGCTCAGAACAGATCCAGTTAGATCACATTGCTCAAGGCCTTGTCAGTCAAATTTTGAATATCTTCCAGAATGGAGATTCCACAACCACTCTGTCCAGCCTGTCATAATATTTGGTCATACTTATGGTTAAAAGAAAAAAAAAAAAATCCTTGTATGTAATCAGAACTTCTCATGTTCCAATTTGTCCGCTGCCTCTTGTAATTTCACTGTAGACCTCCAGGAAGAGTCTGACTCCATCTTCTCTAGGCAGCTGTACGCAGCAGTAAGATCTGCTGGACTTCTCTTTTCCAGGCTGAAGAAACCCAGCTCTCTCAGCCTTGCCTTGTACATCATGTGCTCCAGCCCCATAATCATGCTGGTAGCCTCCACTGGACTCGCTTCAGTATATCCATGTCTCTCTTGTACTGCGGGGCCCAAACCTGGACGTAGAACTTCAGATATCATGTCAAGTTGTTAAAATTTCTGTTAAAAGATGGTAATTGGTCATGTGCTAGTGGTGTATGTGAAAATATGCGAGTACCTCTAGTTCACAAATACTTCTCTGAATGAACTTAGATATATCGCAGAGCAAAATGTAGCCAGGGTTTACTAACTCCCCAGGATAGTTACAATTTAAGCTTTTGATTAACTCTCCAAGTCTAGCTTTTTCAGCTAGGGTTTGGCTGGTATAATTGCTCACATATATCGAAGGTAGGAGGCTGAGGCAATTTCCATCAACCTCATGATTTCACTTTGTTAATCCTTTAATCACTTCCCTGGTTGTAGCTACACCCCTTCAGGTTTTTTGTTTTTGTTTTTGTTTTTGACTGCTGGGCTTTTAGTTTGCTGTTTTGGGATTGGGTCCCCCACCCCCACAGTGAAAGCACTGCCTAAACTAGAGCAATTTCCTTTATTTTTTTTAAGTGAATGGTCGTTTGTTTGGGGGTTTTTTTTGTGGTTTTTTTTTTTTTTTTTTTAAGAAAATTAAACTGTTGAAAAACTGTTGAATCTTGGAGAATTAAGACATCATTCATGGATCATTTCAAATATGAGATGGCTTGTGTTAGTTTTTATTTATTCTACATTGTTCATGTAATTCTTTGTAAATGCATGAAACTTCAGCTCATGTTTGAAAGGATTTTAGATTCCAGCATATGTAAGTAATTTACTGGTGGCTGGGCTGCATGAGGAAAGGTGAGGTAGTACTTAATAATCTTAGCAAGAAGTGCATCCATAATGTTGATACGTGTGTTTAATGCACCCATTTATCATAAAATCTGCTAAGGTGCTCTGCATAAATGCAAAAAAATATTTAAACATACAGTTATCTCTGATGCTTATATTAGCTACACACACACCTGTGTATACACACATATACACGTATCTATATCCTCTTGCATTTTTTGGAAATAGAACAAATCTTTGCTACAACCAATAGTCTACTGTATTAATTTCACTTGGCATTAATGTTTAATAATTGGATTTGATTAAAAAAAAAAAAGTACATGGATGTTTTTGGACAGTATAAGCACTAACTAACAACTTGCTTTATTTGACAGCAACCTTCAGTGTTCAGGTACTTTATGCACTTACTGCTGGTGTGCAGTTCTAAGCAGCAGAATAAAGTTGATCAGTGTAGTCACCTATGACAGATACTCTACTTCTTCCATGCTGTTGAAGCAAGGACTTCATTGCATCTACTTGTAATTTTGTGAAGCTGTCAAGTGTGGTTGTTGGACTGGTTGGTTACTTAGAAGGCTGTGAGTAGAAACGCTGCATTGTTAAGATACCAGCTTTTACTGTGCCTGTGAAAGCCGTAAGTGGTAGAAATATAAAATTGAGAATATGAGCAGAGTAAGTGCATTATCTCTGTACATTTGTTTAAACAGATGCCACACTACGTCTGGTTTTATCTGGAAACTTCTGTCTTGTTACCATGCACTTGACAGAAGTACATGTTTCTGAAACAGGTTCTCAAATGCTTTACTTGTTCTTTGCTGTAGGCAGACACAGTGGCTCCTGGCCCTGAATCTGAAGTTTATTGTCCGTTCAGGCAGTAGTTGACTACGATTTTGAAATAGTTTGAGAAAGCTTGTGCTATTAGAGTTGACTGAAGAGCATTAAGATTGTGATTATTTCTTAAACTTGTTTTTTACTGAATGTCAGCTCTTGTGTAGTTGCTTATTTGTCTTGAAATCTGACAGAAGATTGGCAATGCCTCTTCTAATGAGAAGGAATAATAAGTCATGCTGCTGCTCAGATGAACAGTAAATTCTTAATTTTTTTGATCAGATTCAATGCAGCTCAAATGAGGTAGGGAGCAGCTGTGGGTTGGGGTTTTTTTTCTGGATGTTGTTACCCTTTGATTATGCAAGTAACAAAATATTTAACAATTGGAATCTGATCTCTAACTGATCAGATTCTCCTAGCGCAGAGTAGGCTTACATCGCTGAAATGGCATTTTTACTAATAAAATGCTTTTATTAATATTGTATGCTATAATGAACTCCTAATAGATACATCGTCTACTTCAGGAGGTTTCAGATCTGCTCAGAGTGCAAGCTGCTAAAGATAAACGGTTCCTACTTCTGTTTCTTATTGAGGATAAAAAGTGTTACATCATGTTTATGGAGGTTTTTAGTACTATTTCTTCAGAGACCAAAACTGTAGGGTCTTAAGACAGTTAGAACGTGTTCTGGTTCAGAGTACAGCCACAATAGCTATCACTTAGACCTACCCATATAGCAGAAATTCTCATCCAACTCAATTGGCTTCCATTTTGTATTATTTCAAGTTTCTCAGAAGATGTTCTGTTTCTTTGAAGGATAATGATCAGTGCATTTGGCACCATTCTATTTTGTTGCAAGTTTCAAGAAATAAATTAATGAGGTGGTGGGGAAAAAAAAAGGGTAAAAATTGCATATTGACTTTGATCCTCAGCGGAAGCTGTTTTGTGTATTAATGTCTATAGCAATGCCTCAGCAAATTAAATACTTTAATCCTAATTATTTTTCTGTTAAATATCTTATTGGCTGCTGCCTTTTGTATGAGTTTTCTCAGAGTTGGTTACTAAACCGGAGAGGTATTTTTGCCTATGCATCAGAATTTGGTTCCTTCACCGTCATGTGTTGTTAAGCATGCTTTGATAAAAACCTGTAGTCATTGGCATGAAGGACTTTAAAAGTCTTTTGAGGGGTGACCTCATCGCAACCTACAACTTCCTCACAGGGGGCAGCGGAGGGGGAGGTGCTGATCTCCTCTCTCTGGTGACCAGCAGTAGGACATGAGGAAATGGAATGAAGCTGCATGAGGGGAAGTTCAGACTGGACATTAGGAAAAGGTTCTTCACTGAGAGGGTGGTCGGTCACTGGAACAGGCTCCCCAGGGAAGCGGTCACAGCACCAAGCCTGTCAGAGTTCAAGGAGTGCCTGGATGATGCTCTTAGTGATATGGTTTAGTTTTAGGTAGTCCTGCGAGGAGCAGGGAGCTGGAGTCGATGATCCTTATGGGTCCCTTCCAACTCGAGATATTGGATGAATAATCTCAAAGATTGTATCCTGATAGTAAGCACGTTTGCTTCCCTTGCGGTAAATACTAATTGGAAAGCAAAGTGGTAGAAGGAACAAGGTAGTGAAGGGCACAATAGTCTAAGTTGGGGAGGGTAGATCTGCAAGGAGAGCTATGTATATGGCTGCAAAAGCGTGGAATGAGAGATGCTGCTCCCCATTGCCTCACTTCCCATCCTTTTCTTTTTATGCAGACCGGTGGTGTGTCCATCCATACATGCCATGTTTTCCCTCTAGGCACCCTGTAGGCGTTTTAGGCTACCTACTTCTTATTGACTTAGTTCTGTCGCCCAGCATACGTGTCAGCATGAAGATGATTTTTCTGGGTGTCCTACTTCTTTCTCCCATGTTTTCCTCCGCCTGCCCATATGTGATACTGCTTTTGTTCTTTTTTCTAAAGAAACACATTTAGACTGTTCTAGTAGTATTTTTTTGAACAAGCTACCATTTCTTGCCATTCTTTCTGTTACATAGGATTCCCTTTTCTGCATTAGTCCTTTAGGGTTTTTTTTCAGTTATCCTCTCATTACTCAGGCCTCGTTTCCTCCAGTTTTTCCCTTTCTAGATCTTCACCAGATTGCAGCAAAGCTGCTAACCAAGCGTACCTTTTTCCTGCTCTTATCAATCCCAGGTGTCCCTATGCCTGCCACATCTCCCACTGTTGCATGAACTCCACAACCGAATTCCTCCCTGCCCCCGAAGGTCCTTTGTCCCAAATTCTGAACTTCTCCGCTGCTCAGGCACCTCGTCTCTTCCAGCTAGGCTTCTCTTCTCACCTTTTTCAAACTGCTGCTGCTGTCTGTTTGTGTGGGCAGCCATTTTGATGGGAAGAGAGAATAACTGGTACTGAGAACAGGCAGCAGGCTTGTTTCCTTCTTCAGCAGATGTTTTACCAGAGAGATCTCCAGTGCCACAGCAGCCGCTAGTATTTGACAGATACTGTGCTGGTTGGTTAGTGCAATCCACTTGATGAAACCAAGTACATGTAGCTTCCCCCTGCAAAGTGTGTACCTGGAAACTCTGATCTGAATATTTTTGAATGCCTACCTAAGTACACCTGATACTTTATATGTGTAATTCTTTAAAATACTTGTGGTCAGCTGTGCAGGTAGTCAGATATCAGCAAGTCAACATTGTAACGGTAGTCTGGATAGTTTTGTCTCTCCTGCCACAAAGGAAGGGTTGTTGCCTTAGGAGCATTGGGACACAAGAGGAGCTTGGTACTCTCTGGGTTGCAGCTGGTAAGTGTATCTTGATGCATCTGGAAAGCTGAATCGTAAGATTCAATAGACTGTAATATTATTGCTTGTTCTAACACAGTGCTTCAGCTGGATGTCCCTTTTCTTAATATCCATTACATCTTTCTTATTTTTCTTTCCCTCCTCCCCTGCTCACCTTCTTCCTTTGTAGAGAATAAAGGAAATAGCTACCTGGATGGTGTGAAAGTGCAGCGGGGACTTTCGATTCATGTTTGGAAATGGTACTGAAACTCTTCAAATAATCTGAAGTTATCTGGTAGTCTTCTAAAAGAAATGCAGACTTGAGTACCAGTGCTTTTATAAGCTAAACTTTTTTTCTAATGAAACTAGGAAGCAGGTTTAAGACAAAAGTAACACTTTCTGATGTGCAGGTAGTCAAATATCTCCAGCTTCTTTTCCGTAGCGTATTGTGGGTATTAAGGTTATGTTGCTGTAAGGGGAGTTTGGGCAATGTGTGGAATGTGGATGAGAAGAAGCCTGTTGAAGGTTCCTACATTCAGAGAAACCACATCTGGCTTGGGAAGTCCCTAGCATTGATGGAGGCTAATGGAAGCATGACATTTTCTTGCTTTTTTTAATGTATTTTCCTAATGGCATCTTCTTTTGGGCAGTGTTGCAGGTAGGTTAGTAGACAGAAGAGTCCTGTCAGCCAGTACAATCCATCCTGTGTTCTTGTAATGTCTTGGAGAAAGATACTGGCATGCTGCTTACATCATGAAAATACTAGGCCATTTTCAGTTAGCATGAAATAGGTTTCAGGCTGGGCTTAAAAAAAGATATGATGTTTCTTTCGTGTCTTCCATGAATTTAAAAAACAAAGAGTTCTTCCATGTCGTCTTCATCCCTATGCCATATACCACAGATGGATGACAAATAAATTAAAGTTCAGCTAATACTCCTGTGCAATTTGTCTTCAAAACTAGAAATAATGTCATAACTATGTCAGGTGGCTTTCAGTACTGCATGAAAACAAAAGGCCTGCTTGGTTAGCTCTGAGCAAAACTGATGCTGTTCAAATTACCTAATGTTTATCAATGTATTCTTTTGGATTTTTACCATTCTGCAGCTTGGTTCTTTTGTGTGAGAGCAATATCTTTTTGTTTCTCTAATAGTTCTAGAGTTTTAACTCAACAGTGTATCTTAATTTTTGGTATTTAAAAACAAAGTTTCTTGCTCTCAGTACTTTATGTATTACCTGCTCATTTACAACTATATTTTTCTAGAATCTGGTGATTTTATTCTTACTCGCCTGTTTGTCAGGAGGGAAATACCTTAAATAGAAAATTAAGCTGTTGATGCAATCCTCAAGTGCATTAATAATTATCTAAAGTTCCCAGGCAATAACATGTACTGAGACTGAGCCTTTAGTAAAGGGAAATATGCACAGAACTATAAGCAACAAGGCAAAACTGAGGCATTGATTTTAATGCTCTTATGATGAATTTGGGAAGTCTTCTGGCCCACATAAGTCACTTGCCAAAGGTGTAAGCAAATGCTTTTAAGAGAAGGGTAGTTTTAGGCTTCAAGTGTCAGGAAAGGACTATACAAGTCTTTATGGGTTGGCTTCCTGTCTTCAACTGAAGTTTTCACCACAACTTGACAAACTGAAGCATGTCTACTTGCAGTAATCAGCGGGCAGACTTTTAGTAGAGGGTTAGGTGTTGGGGGTTTTTTTTTGTTACACAGAATTNTTCCTTCACACTCCTAGCTGGATCTGATAACTCTTACTTTCAGACTTTATCTTGCAAAACCACAGGAACAAGTCCATAGGGCCTTTCATCAAAATAGGCTCAAAACGCATTCTGCTTAATGTTGCCATCTGTTGACTGTGTCCTGCTCTGACAAAAGAACATGCGTAAGAGTGAGGAAAGTGAATCTCTTTCCAGTTCAGTGTTTAAAATAAGCCAGGATTGAAGTTTGCCAGTAGAATAATAAAGCTGTGTGCATGCAGCCTCTGTTACGTCTTTGGAGACAAAGACTTTTCTCTAGTGCATAGTTGTTGGGGGTGGGGGAACGTACCAAATTTATGAGATTTCTTATCTGTGGTATGTGTAAGCATGGCTGACATCTTTTGAGTTCGAATGTGCTGTCTGTCCCAGTCCAGAGTACCAGAAAGCTGTTAACTTAGTCGTAATCACAGCTGCAGATGTGAAGTGTTGAAGCCTGATCTTTTAATGGCCAGCATGTTAGTAAGAGTTGATATTCAAATTTAGTACATACATGTTTTCTTTTAAAAAAGGTGGTAATTTTCCATTAAGTCTTTCTGGAAAGACTGTGTATGACTTTGCTATGAAAAGTATTAGAAGCACTTGTACAAGCTGTTACAGGTTTTGGCTGAAAAGTGCTCTAAGATGCTGCTGCATCTGCCTAATTGACTACAGTGCTATGGTTTGTTTCATAGCAGTTAGATTCTTGCTGTCAAATTAAAAGCTCTGACAATTACAGCTGAGTAGTTGTGGGGTTTGGGGGGCAGGGAGTGGTGTTTTGGTTTTGTTTAAAAAGCTGTTTCTACCAGATTCTGATTGAGGCACTGTAATTAACTGCCCATGGAGTTGTAGTTAGTGCATATTAGTATATATCAAAAATGGATGGGAATTTGGCATGATAGCAGGAATGTCACGAACAAGCATGAGGGCTTAGCTACATACCATGTAGCTATAATATACCCGTGCTGTATAGACTTCAGTTGCCAAGTATGCATTGCAGTGCTGCAGATCACCTAAGAAATTTAGTAATTACAGATCGGTTTATTGGTCCAGTCTTGGACTAGCTGTTAGCACTTCAGTGGCCCATATGGTGATCAGCTCTATACTGATAAACATTGTCATATCAACTGGTAAAGGAGAGAGAAGGTAGGCATATATTGGTGGTACTATCAAAACAGTTCTTGTTTCTGTTTCTTCTGCTTTGGACAAAGAGAACCCATCAATAGGACTTAAATATCAATATATTCCTCCTTGTGGAAAAAATTGTACCCTCCAGAGAATCCTTGCAGTTAAAGCTATTTAAACAAACAAACCAAAAAAAAAAACCCAAAAAAAACCCCAAACCAAAACCATGTTCCCCAGAAGCAGATGTGTTAGCAGATAACAGAGTGTTAGATTGGTTATGCCTTTCGTTATGCCCAACGTTTTATGTTATCTTCTGTAATTGAACTCTAAAAGGTCAGTAGTTTTATTGGTCTCATCTGTATGGCCTTCTGTAGCCACACCACCTCCATGCAGATTGCAGCTTTCACAGCCACTCTCTAGGATAAATTGGTGTACTCTGAATCCTCAGGCTAACTTAAAAGGAGTGTTCTGTGTTTACTTATGCCAGTAAAAGAAAATATGTCCTGAAATAAAAAGACTGGTACAAACAGGAGAAACTGAATATATAGTACTAGGTAAATAATAGGGGAGAGATCTCCTTTCAGTAATTTCACGTGTTAGCTTTTAAATGTTAATCTGCTTTCAGGTTTTGTTGTTGCTGTTTATGAAGTATATGGCATAAATAAAATTCTCCCAAAGATATGTGGCCTACCAGTCCTACATGTTGTTCGTATAGAATAGAGTCTTTCATCCAGATATAAGCAAGCTACCACTGCAGTCTCGGAGTCAGAGCCTCTTTGCATAGGCTATATTCTGTGAATAGCTGTTTGAAGGCATTTTCTTAGTTTGTCAGTCTTCTAAATTTGTTGTGGGTTTAAAACTTTTTTCAATACAAGGTTTACACATTGTCTGAGCTGCTGTTGCCCTGCTAGTATCTATCTGGTTAGGAAGATTTTCTCAATTGGTAGTCTTTCCTTTTCTCTGTCTGCTGGTGCAATTCACCCATTCAATTAGGTATTTGCAAACAACTTTACCTCATTTGTGACCTGACCGAAGTTTAAGTCTGGAAGTTTGGTTGCTGCTCTGGGATTGAGCAGAGCTGTACTTTTTAATCGAACAACCTTCTGTATAGATGATGAATAATTTCTGTTTCTAGAATCACTGAAAATATTTTGGTCTGACCAATTAATGGAGGGTACAGGAGGGCAACTCCCCATGGTGCCACAAGGGTAGGTGCAGACTGACACACCTGACTTAATTGCAGTCCTACAGAGAAAAACTAATAAGGAGCCTTATTTTCAGTAGCTGGGAACCTTCATTTGTCATGGAAGTCAGTTTCTTGGCACTGATGAAAAATGTCATAGCTGTGAATCTTGAAGTTCTCTAATGTTGAGAACAGAGTGCATAAGTAGTTACTCAGAGCTGAAGCACATGAGCCATATACCTTACAGCCTTCTGCTTCGTTCCAGCCACACTGGGTCAGAGGTGGCTCTGAACCCTTCTCCTTGCATAGTGGTACACCCTCCAGAAGGGTGCCTTTGCAGTGAGGCAGCTCATTTGACTGGCTCCATAAAAATACTGCTGCTGCCAACTTGCTTGTGTTGTGTTTCCTTTGTTGCCAAAGGGTTGTCTCTGCTGTCATTCAGATGGGAAGCAAGGACACGCAGTATATTTTGATGTCTCCCTGTGTGGTTATAAAATGAAGCTATATACCAACTCCCACAATACTGGAAGTATCTAATAGTAAAGGTGATTGAATAAATACCTTCCATTATGTTGAAACCAATAAAGAAAGTCCACTAACAGGTTTTTATCTCACTGGAGCATAGGCATAGCTGAACCTTGTCTGATTTTGGTTTCTGTCAGCCAGACTTCTTCATTACCCTATCTGCTGAGATAGAAATGAGAGAGAGCTGCCATAACAGGTCACTTAATTTTGGAGGGTTTCACACAAGGTTGAGGCTACCAGGCTAAATATTCATTATTTATATAAACAAATTAGTAGTACTTTAATTAAAAAACAAACAAAAAAAAAAAACCCACAACCAAAACCACCCCAACCAACCAAACTTGTTTCCTCTTCTTGCTCCTTTTGTGAATTACAGAGTTTTCTGTAGCTTTATGTCAGTTGGCCTGTTAAGCAGAATAGGTACCACGGGTACCTGTGTCACAGTACAGTGGTTACAGCCTACCGTATTCAGGGTATGCCTATCCCAGGAGTATGTCAGGTAAGATACTCACTTAACCTGCAGGGTACTATCTAGAGGAAAGTGCTGTAAAGTGGCCATCATTCTGTGGGTTGGAACTGAATTAGATTGTCCATTTCTGCAGTGTCATTGGAAATAGGAGCTAAAAACAGTGAGGCAAATCTGAAATGTCAGTTATCTAATTTACGGGGGACAAAAGATACCCAAAAATTCTTACTAAAACCTCATTTAAAAAATTGTTTGCTCCATAGCCTTAGCAAAGTATATATAACAGCTTCTGATTTAATTTTGTGTATTCAGGAGCACTTCTGCACTTTTTCTGGCTTTTAAATAACTGGCTTTTTTTTCAGAGTCTGACTTCAAGCACTCAATATCAAGAAGTTTGACAAGCTTGTACCTTAATTTGACGAAATGTGTTGGAGCTGGTGACTTCCCCCCCCCCCCCTTTTTTTCTTTTCATCATAATAGAACTCGTGCTAAATTACATGACTGCCACAGCTGGGAACTTGCTATGTTAATTTAACAAGCAGTTAGAATAATCTAGAAAAACCTGGTCTTAACTGGCAGCCCACAGGGAGGATTTGGTGGAGTGACTCCAGAGAGCTACTTTTGCTTTGGAAGATATAGGAAACACCTGTTAGGGCAGCACATAAAGTCAAATGGATGATCCTTTTCAGTGCTACACAGCTGACTGTCAGATTGTCAGCTGTCTGGAAATGCAAGAATCCAGGTTCACCTTGCAGTTTCTTGCTGCTGATGGCAGTACAGTGTTCTGGTTAACAGGAACTAGGTTAATGAGGCTTATTTATTGCCAGTGTATGTAAGATATTTGGGTCTCTGATTTGGCAGCTGATACTTCAGATCCTTTTATTATCTTCTGTGGATGCAGACTTTCTTCCATTGTATACCCTCTGCCCAGACTCTTTGGATTACCTTAGTTTTGTCAGAGTACTGTATAATGGCTTATAGAAACCCTTCCTTTGGTCATACAAGACTCATCTGCTAAATTAACACAGCCTTCTTGTCCCCATCGGGTCACAGTGTGCAGCATTCCTTTTTGTACCTAGAATTGTGATACAGAACATGTTCTCCTTAGCTGAATATGCTGTGTAGGACGTGAAGAAAATAGGCAAAAAGTAAAGCTGTCTTGACTTTGAAATAGATTGTAGCATAATTGAATTTTTGGTTCAGTGCGCTGTAAAGCATGTATGTCCAAAACACTATGTTCTTTGTTTCTCTTTTAGTCTCTGTTGGAAAAGTTCTTGATCCCCAATGCTTCACAAGCAGAAAGTAAAGTTTTCTATTTGAAAATGAAAGGAGACTACTACCGTTACTTGGCTGAGGTTGCTGCTGGAGATGACAAGAAAGGTATTGTATGTCAGCTTGTGGGTAAATATTGTCAAATTAGATTGGTTTTGGTGGGGTGGTGACATGACTCTAATTTTAGAATAGTTCTGATTTGGATGTAAATTTCTTTAGTAATAGGCTTCCTGTTTTCTGAAGAAAAATCATAGGTCGTTGGCTTTCAAATGAGTTATGAAAGTTTCCGTGTACCTCTGCTGTTTGAAGCAGGGAACAGATGTTCAGTCACAAAATCTTGAAATCAGCTCCAGCTTATGCATGCAGGCATCTGGTTTATCACTGAAGTACAGATTTATGCATCTTCTGCCTGGCTGAATATTGGTTTTTTATCTCGTCGTAGGGGGGGACAAAGTCTTGTAGCTTTTTTAAGCCTTACTTGTGCTATTTCTCCTGCATTTCTACAGAATACAAAAAGTCTGCATAGGTTCAGTGAGCAAAGAGACTAGAAACCACCTGGAGAAGAAAAGGATTGATAAAACTAATCTTACTGTTAGGAAAATTTCTTCCATAACCATGGTAGTTTAATGTCCAAATGTTTTTTATTTCCTCAAGTTTCTTGTATCTTCATATAAGCAGCTTGTCATAATTGCAGGTAAGTTCCCTTCACTTAAATTTAGTTAGAAAAGTTAATATAAGGCACCTAATATACTAGGTGGCTTAACTGCTGTAGTTGAAGAGATACCCTAACAACATGCTGATTCCATACAGAGTCACCTTCAATTCAGAACGGCACATTATGTTTAGATACAGCTCGTTGCAAACAGTGGTGTGCTGTTTCCGGAGCCAGTTTAGGACTGGTGGCAGCATGCCCTGAAGAGCAGCGCACTTCAGCACTGAGCCCAATCTGGTAACTTCTGCTAGCCCTGAGCTGTTTTCTTGCAGACTCGGTTTAGTCTGCAGAAGTGTGGGATGCTTGGGAGTGTGCAGACAACCTGAATGCATGGACTTGGGACCCTTGGGGATTATTAGAGAACCGTTCAGCTGTGCGGCTGATGCTTGGTAGCACTCTGCTCTTTTGTAGGACTTACTAGGTTCCTTGCAGTGCTGTTGAAAGTGTGGTGCCCCTGTGGCCTTGTGCTGCTCTCAAGCTAATAAGCTCTTCCAGTATGATATATGATATATGATGTCTGTGTGACTTCACAGAAACTAGGCTGAGTTTCGTATAGAGGTGAAACAGACTTGGAATAATTCCAAGAGGATAGATGTGTCTGCTTTAGCTTTGTGGCATATGTGTTACAGCCACATCACATAGGGTAGCCCAGTTTCCCCAATATGCTGGATAATAGGGAGTTGCATAAAGATACTAAGACTTAGTATAAAAGGGCTTGATTTGACTTTGGGTTCTGTACTGTGTGCAAACTGACCCAGTCTTGGTGGCGGCAGAATTGCATGTGTAACCAGTACTTTAGATCTGTTACTGTACAGAGTGTTATTATGTTTTCCTTCTAGTAATCTCTATTCACATGCATAGAAGGTACAATATTTTGAGTCCCAAAGTTTCTTTTTCTGTTGAGGACTAAGTTACAGACTCTAAAATTAGACTGTGAAAATCTTTGTTTAAAGTGGTTTTGAAGTTCATTTTTATTTAACCCAGTCTCCTGGCTGAGCAGTTTTTAGTGGGTTTCCAGATGAAGAAAATTTTTTGAAGGCCCGTCTAGCTCATAGTTGCTATGGCTCCTAAACTTAAGATTTCCCCCCACCCCCGTGTTTCATCTCACAGGCTTTTGCTGTGTGCTCTCTGTGACCTTGAAGAAGAGCAGTTGATAATTATTGTTTAGGAAATAATAGCCATTTAGTTGGACAGTATTCTTTCAGCCTTTTGCAGTATATACAGCAACAATATAAAGCTCCCAACTCTAGGAATTGGATTTTTATCTTCATGAACCAGATTGTTTATTTTATGGACTGGGGTTTTCTTACAGCAGTCTAGTGGACAGGAACGTCAAGCAGGTACCTCACCCTACTATTTTAGCCTTGAACTTTGGAACTGTACAACACTTTCTAAAGAACTCAAGGTTAAAAATCCTGCAACTTTTTTTATACGGGGTGACTGCTTTAAAAATTAACAGAATACATCAAATTTTGCACTAAGGTCCCCAAATCACTGCTCAAAAGGTAACTGTGTTTTCTCAAATAAGGAGAAAAAAATAGGCCTTTTGTTTTTTTGGAAGTTACTTATGTTAAAGAAAAATGATTAAAAAACAAACTGCTCAGCTTCATTCTTTGAAGTGACTTGTTTTTCATGCTGCTTGTTTTGCTTTTCATAAACAGTGCCATTTTGTAAGGCTCTTCCATTATGAGAAGAGTAAAATGCTTCTCACTATTTGTAAATTCAACTTAGAGTAAACCTGGTTCTTCTCAACTGTAATATACCCACTTCTGGTCACTTTCAAGGTATTATGGCAGTCGTCTGATGTTTCTGAAGCACTCCATTACTAGTGATGAGTATAGAGAGGACAAAGTGTTGAATGATTGTGCAGTGAGTGTCCTCCCTCTTCCATGTTGAAGAGGACAATATGATGCTTTAATTCTTGTGAATACATAACGGTGAACAAATAGAGATTGCATAGACATCCTGAATATTGGTGTTCAGTTACTCTCAGACTTTGAGTACTTCTGACTTAAATACTGATGTATTTTTGAGTCCTTAGCCTAAAATTCCTTTTTTTTATTTTTGAGTACTTGTGACTGGCGCTGTTGCAGAGATCATGCTGGATGCATTTCTGGTTTGATCCAGAACTGTGAGGATTGGAATCCTTTTGCATCTGAATTGAATGACTTCCTGCCCACCTTTTTCTCAGATGCTGTTAACAGTCTTGGAGAGTGCAGGAACAATGGTCCCTTTGTGCTCAGTGTCTAGGGCATCTCTTGCCTCCTGCAGTCATCAAGGGCATAGTCCAGCCTGTGGGCTGTGTTGGGCCATGATCTGACTTGTGCAGGCATAGTCTGCTCATAAGTTCAAGTGTGTTCAGTGAGAATGAAAACTGAGCTCTTCAATCTTTGTATACATAATAGAGTTGTGGTTTTTCTGCCAAGCGTTTATAACTTGTACAATTGAACCAACTAAGAGAATGGCAAAAGATTAATCTCTAAAAAAAGAGAGCAATTGTTAATTTTTCTCCCTTACTTTCAAAGTTTATAGGTACTAGAATGTTTAAGTTAGGTAAAAATGCTTTCCATATCTGCATTGGAAATGGAACTATGTTGAAAGCTTTTAAAAATACATATGTAATTTGGGTTGAGGTATGCCACACTATCTTTGCCAAGCAATTTGAGCGGGAATTCGTAGATGACTTATTGAAAGGGTTCAGCATGATAGGCAAAGGTCATCAGTGTTTTCTGTGACTAAAATGTGGATATGTAATGCTTCGCAGCATTTAAAGACGTTGGAATTGTAGTACTATATCAAACCTGTGTGTAGTTAAAACTTCAATTTTGTACCTTTTCATGTAGGTAGTGGGTTTTATATTCCTTAAGTGCTACAAAACTGCTGCAAACATTTGTAAATAAAAGTAGTCACAGGGTGTCAGGAAGAGACTCAAAACTGTGATTTGGTCAATGACAACTTCCTTTTTTTGAATAATTTAAAAATGTAATTTAGTAAAATCTTCATAAAACAGTGACTTTTTAGGTAAAGTGCTCATTCACAGGCATTCACTCTCAACATACTTTGTTCATGCAAGCGTGAACGCAGTCCTGATTGTATATCTGAATACAGTATGTGAATTACTTACTTGTTGTGGGTTTTGTGTGTGTTTGTTTTTTTTCCCCAAAGGGATAGTGGAGCAATCACAACAAGCATATCAAGAAGCTTTTGAAATCAGTAAAAAGGAGATGCAGCCAACACATCCTATCAGATTAGGTCTGGCTCTAAACTTCTCCGTGTTTTATTATGAGATTCTTAATTCCCCGGAGAAAGCCTGTTCCCTTGCAAAAACGGTAAGTCTAAGGAGGGGGGAAATTCCGTTTATATTATTTGCATAACCTTTTGTTGCATGGCCAATAGAGTTGTTTGTTTTTATAACACTAGGCTTTTGATGAAGCAATTGCTGAACTTGATACATTAAGTGAAGAGTCATACAAAGACAGCACGCTAATAATGCAGTTACTGAGAGACAACTTGACAGTAAGTATCATTAAAGTTTGCATATTGTTGATAACAGGATTGGTTTTTGTGGCACTCAGAGTTGTCCTGTTCATTCTTAGGTGTGGAGCTGTGTCTGTCATTTACTTACAGATGAGTTTACAGTACATCATGTTTCCGAGCTACATCTTTTTCTCCTGCCTAGCCTTTTTTGTCTGCATGCTAGTTAACACTGTTTTCTGACATGACAAATTGACCAAATTTTTCTTTTTTTTTTTTTTTTTTTTTTTTTTTTTTTTTTATTCAAGGAATTTAGCTTGTTTAAGTGATGCAGTTTGGACTGTGACTAGCAAAGCTATTATCTTTTGTTAAACAGCATTTGAGAATACAGTCACATTTGCGTCTTTAAAACTTACATCAAATTTCATATAGCTTATTCTGTGTGATTGCATGTTCAAGGAATAGATCCTACATGAAAGCTACAAACAAAGCTAGCAAGTCCATTTAAGGGCCTGTTGTTTGGGGATTTTTTGCTTGGTTTTAATTTTGGTAAAGCTGAAATTGGAATCGGTGCTAGCCAGGCTATTTCCATGGCAGTCGTAAAACAACTGTCTTAATGCTTTTTTTCCTTGGACTCATAGCTGTCTGTGGTGTAAGTTATGGATCAAGACTGCGTTGCTCTATGAGAGTAATCAAAATCTTCATCTTGCGTGTGGGGTTTTTTTAACCTAGTTTGAACTTTAAAACTGGCAAAGATAAACATCTAAAGCAAATGAAACAGTAAATGTAAGCAAACATGCAATAGTGTAATTAATGGCATAGTTCACTCCCTGGTCTTCACGGGGGGAAGGGAGAGCTGCAAGCCAGAACTGAAAAAATAAGCACCTCTTGTCGCCAGATGTAGTCCCTTGTTCACGTTCTGTGCATCTGATATCAGACATTTACAAAATAGCTGGGCGTCTTACAACTAGAAGTAAAGTTGTAGAGTTGCATAAAGTTGGAGTTGCCATATTTTCTGCTTTTGTTTCTAAATGTTTTATTTCCCTGTTCCTTGGAACCTTTTCCACTAGAATGGCAACTTAACACTACTGAAAAAACTACTTGTGATTGTTCCAGCTGTTGCTTACAAAACAAACGGAAGAGATTTCTCAGCCTCTGTAATGGAGACAGATACAGGGTTGGCATCGCTCTCAATGTCTATGTGTGCTATCCCCTTGAGTGAGATTGCTCAAGAGCTGTCCTCTGAATGAGTGGTATTGAAATAGAGAATAGAAGCTGACTTTAATTGCTAGCTTCCCAGTAAAAATAATGTAAAGCTTGTCATAGCAGTTGGAAAGCAAATTGTTTCATACAGGAGCAAAAGTTGGACTGAGCTACCATAGTGTGTGAATTACAGCAGTAGGCCTGATAATTGATGTGAGCTTCCCATTGTAAGGGAGAACAGCCGTAGACAGCTGCAGGATTCCATATTCTTGAATGGATGATATGTCTTGCCTTAAATGCTTAGCATGACCTGTACGAGTGCATTGATTCCATGTTTTTCCACAATTTCTTGAGGTAGAAAATAAGTTTTGACATATGTGTGACTGACAAAGGCTGCAATGAATTTCATAAATGTAAAAAAGGTCTGTTTTGCTAGTTATGCAAGTCTGTTACAAAGGCTTTTGACAGTGATTCAGCATGTTGATCCGTTTTGTGCAGGAGCGGTTTCCTCAGTTGTTGATTCTTTTTACGTTGAGTCTTGTATGGCCGAAGAAGAGCCTGTGTTCGTTCTCAGCGGGGACTGAAGGCGGAGAAGTGTTCAGAGGGATGTTTATCAAGTCAAAATCTGCTTTACTGGGATTGCTAGATAATTCCTTCTTTGCTCTGTTATGAAGTTGTTTTTTTCTTTAAAAACAAAACAAAAAAAGGCATCCCTTCCCCCTAAGGGTTTTTTTTCCCAGCAGATTCGTGAAACTGTGCTCTCAATTGGTAATCCTCCTTTCATAGCAGTCAGGCCCTTTTTATTTAATGAATAAAGGTATGTATATGTACATATCTGTAGATAGTCTAGAGGTGAGTATTTAGGATAGAAGCCTCTGATAAAATTCTAATAAAACTGTTCTTACTAACTGTTCCTTATAAGAATAGCATTGAAGTTGAGAATAACGTAGTATTCTAATAATGTAGTATAGAATGTAGTGCAAGAGCTAGAAACTGATGAGTATGCTATCGTCTCCAGTAAACTAACTTGTTGCTTAATGCCTTCAACAAGGAACGTTTGGTGCAGGTATCGTGTATTACGTTCAGAGCAAGAACAAGGCTACTGGTCTTGTGCAAGTTTCTCTATTGTCTTGTACTCCAGGAAAGGATAAAATGTTTCTGATGAAGGATTTTTTTCTTTTTTTTTTTTTTTTTTTTTAGAATCTTGTGGGACCTTAGTGTAGGTAGAGAGAGAATTAGTTGTTCTTAGGTTTTACCACCTTATGCTATAGAGCGTGAAGGATTTGGTTAATGCTGCTATAACTCCATAAAGTGAAAGATTACAAATCATACTGGGCTGTTAATAGTTTGGAGGCAGCCAGCGTGGTGAAATACTTGGTTCACAAAATAATTTCTTTGCCCTGGGCGTTACTCTGGAACGGATGCTTAGTTTCTTTAGTTGGTACTTAATCTTGATACATGGCTCCTTAGTATGATTTTTATGGAGCTGAAAATAAGATTTTGTACATACTGCATGTTTAGCCTGATTGTCTTCCCTCCTTGCCCTGCCCTCCAAGTTTGGAAGCTCTGTGTTGCAAAAGTTGCTGAAGCAGGGCACGACTGACTGAATAGAGCCAAGGGATAGAGATTTCGGTGAAATGTTTCTGTTTTTAAAAAAAAAACCAAAAAAAACTTCAGATGCCTATTTTGAAGAAGAGGTAGCATTCACTCTAATGTTGGATGTGGAGAGACCTTTATGAAGGTCTTCCTTCAGAAAGATGCGTAAAGCTCACTTGAGCAGTAGGTACAAATCCACAGGAAACCAAGTATTCTTCGTTCCTGATTGTCATGTAGCTGTTCTGTAGGTCTGATTCTTGCCTGCTTGTAATCGTATTTTAGTGAGCCTTGTGGATATGAGGCTTTGGTTTTGACTGTTCATGAACTTCCTCATTAAATGTAGTGTAAGGCTGGGGCAGCTAGGACTAGATTTCCATTTTGTCTTGTGTAGAAGTAATAGCCAAGAAATATATCCATGTTAATGTGTGCTTTTTTTTTTTCTCCTGTGGTGCTTAGGAGGACCTCTTACAAAATTATTATTTAAGTAGGCTTTCTTTCTAATAATTCCTTATTAATTATTAGTCATAAATGTTAATATCTTAAATATTTTACTCTGTTTTCAGTTGTGGACATCGGATACCCAAGGAGATGAAGCCGAAGCAGGAGAAGGAGGGGAGAATTAACCAGCCTTCCAACTTCCGTCTGCCTCATTCTGAAATTTACACAGTAGACCATTTGTCATCCATGCTCTCCCACAAATAGTTTTTGTTTACGATTTGACAGGTTTATGTTACTTCTATTTGGATTTCTATATTTCCCATGTGGTTTTGTTTAATATTAGGGGAATAGAGCCAGTTAACATTTGGGGAACTTACCTGTTTTCATCTGAGGTGGCCAATATAGGGTTGTGAAATTTTTATACAAGTTTTACATGTTTGGCATAGTACTTTTGGTACATTGTGGCTTCCCACAAGGCCAGTGTTAAAACAGCTTTCTATGTCAAGCAAAGACGACTGCTTGCATATTGGTCTGTCACGATGGAAAAAAGGGATAATCAGTTGCAGCCACAGGTGTAGTTAGCATGAGGTATTCAAGCTGGAGCACACATGGCTGTGAATAAACTGATGTCCCATAGATATTGCATGTCAAGTCAACATGTGAAATCTGTGGAATATACCAGTCAGGTGTACATCTTTGATTGCAGCTGAAGTGTTCCTTAAGACAGTTTGATAACCCAGTCAACTTTCTCTAGAGAAGGACAGAGAAACGGTTCACATTCCATTATTTGTAAAGTTACCTGCTGTTGCTTTCATTATTTTTGCTACACATTTTATTTGTATTTAAATGGTTTAAGCAACCTAAGAACAAATGTACAAGTAAAGATGCAGTACAAAATGAATTGCTTGATATCCATAATGACACTGTATATCGAGCACAGCAGTAAAACAAAAACCCATGTATTTAACTTTTTTAGGTTTTTTGCTTTTGTGATTTTTTTTTTTGATACTTGCCTAACATGCATGTGCTGTAAAAATAGTTAACAGGGAAATAACTTGAGATGATGGCTAGCTTTGTTTAATGTCTTATGAAATTTTCATGAACAATCCAAGCATAACTGTTCAGAACATGTGTATTAAGTTGATGTAAGTGGAATAAAAGTTTTATGAATGGACTTTTCAACTACCTTTGGTGTAGATTTCATGTGATCTGTCTTCTCACACCTTTTAGAGTAATGGCAGTATTATACACAAATTCAATATGGAAGTATTTTTATTATGGAAAAGCTTAATACACGTTTAGGCATTTAGTTAATTTCAGGGAAGTCAAGACTGAATACTTCATATCTGATTTTAAGATTGCTCTAAATAAATAATTTACACCTTTTAGAGGCTTACAGATTTCTGACTGTCCGGCTGGTACTCTGGAGATACCTTAACAAACATATGGTCCCCAGACTTACAGCAGAAGGCATACAAAGTTCTTTAAGAGCTGACCTTTGGAATAGGTCTAGTTATATGGAAACCCATAGCTTGCTGCTGTTAGCTCTTCAAAGGAGAACTGAGCAGGAGCCTCCATAGGGTTCAGAGGGTTCAGACACTACAGCTCAGTTTGTGGAAGGGCTCCCCAGAGTAACAATGCTCTTCCTTTCCTCGTCCCCAGTGAGGTCTGCGCTGATGGTGTTCACAGAATACCTATGGCATTTGTAGATACTTGGTTTGAAACTGAAATAATTATGGGGAAGTTGAGACTAATTTTCAAACAGTGTCACATCTCTGGCAAGAACTTAGACTCTTGGAAAATAATTGAATTGTATTAAAATATTCTTGTTGTATTTATGTAGTCAACATAAGGGAAGCTTGAGCGGCCTTTTTCTTGATTGAGCTGAACCTGTAAGCACAGTGTAAGTATTTTCTAGTTTTAGATACCTTCTGTTTGGGTGAAAAGTTACCTTGGTGTCAACGGGTTAATCTGATACCTGGAAGAATAAGATGAACCAAGTCACTGAACGTGAACTCTGTTGCTTTACCCTTTTGCACATGCGGTGGACTTAAGCAACTTACAGGTCTGACTTTTTAGAAGTTCAATATAGGCTTTTTCTTGTATTATTAAAAAAAAGGTTAAACACATATGATCGTTGCATTTGGAATGTGATGCTCCATTTCTAGAAGCAGCTGAGCCCTTTGTCCCAGAATTTAAGGACCAAGGATAATCTTAAACCTTAAAAAAAAGTAGTTAGGGACACTAGTCACCCTTCCTAGAACTGAAAGTTAATAATCTGTTATAATAGGTAACAAAATTAGAATCTGATTAAGAACAGGAAGAAGGGAAGAATATGGAGGGCAAAGGTTAATGAGGCTTTCTAAGGGAGAACTTAGTATATCCCTCGATTACCACTGAAAAAAGTAACAATGACTTCTTTAATACATGAAAGCACTTGTCAAAAGGAAAAAGCAGTAATCAAATACATTTACAAAGCAAAGGGCTACATTCCAGTCTGGAAACAATGCATGTTGGCAGACCATGACTAAAAAATTCCTTTGGGGATATTGGATCCACTTTCAGAAAGGAAAGACTGTAGCTCACTCTATAGCAAATGTGAGTTCTGTCTCTTAGAGAGGCTTTAATGAAGATATTGCCTGCTTCCCTTCCTGAAAGGATTTGACTTTCAACTTGCATGGCACACTGTTTCACTCTAAACATTTAAATTTAAGCTATATGAAATAATGTTACGTGAAAATGCCTTTTTTTTTTTTAACCTTTAATCCAACTGGTTAAGAAAGTTTTGAGTTAATAGGGTTCTGTAAAGTTACTCCGTGTACCTGGAGAAATCAAGGATTTATGGAAAATTAAAAAGCACATAATCAAATGAGGACTGGTGCAATATAGCAGAAGAAATATTTTACTCTTGTTTCTTTAAACACAAAATATGAAGGTATCTTTACATAGGAGGTCACTGCATTCTTTTGGTGTGGTGTTTTTTGGGGTTTTTTTGTTTGTTTTTTTTTTTTTAAGAAAGCCGTCTCTTATTTCAGTACCTAAGCTGATCTTTTAAATATCACAGAAGGTTCACCCCTGAGTTTTCATTTCTTCCATTCCTCCACTAGAGTGATCTACAGTATTTGATCATGAAAAAAAATTCCTGTATTGAATGATCAGCCTCCTCTTATTACAAGCATATTTTCATGTATTTTTATTCTTTATTCTGGCATTGAAGACCCTCATAAAATGTGGCAGCGTTTGCTTCACACACAGTGCATATCCCATTCTGCAATGTAGCCTCCTGCTTTGTTGAGCGGAAAAGGCTCACGGGGCCTTGAATTCTTTGAGCCTTTAGTGCGGTAGTAGCACTGCACACATTTGCAATACAGAACGCTAGTTCTACGGGAACTGTGTAGCGCTTACAAACTGTGGACTAGACAGCACAGGTTGAAGGGGCAAAACAATGAGAGAGGTTGGGGGTGTTCAGACTGAACCCCCTGTTGCACTGAGGGCAGCCTAGCATCCACCTGCAGCCTTGTGCTCCTGAAGGGGAAGACTTCCAGAATGACAACATGGGCATGCAGAAACCTCAAAGGTGCAAGTTGAAAACACTGCAGAAGCAGTCTTTGACAGCCCACTTAGTGCCTACCTTTGACTCACCTTGCCTTCTGCTTCAGGTGCTTTTGGAAGGCAGGTAGCTAAACTAGCTACACCTTCTGGTGTAAGCCGTCTGTGCAGCTGGCAGTGTGTGACTGGGTATGCTTCCTTATTTCCAGTAATTTACACCTCAGCAAGATCCTGGCAGGCTGATACTTCCAGATTCTGAATGGAGGAGGGAAGGAAGGACAGCCCTATGGATAAGAAAATGTATTGGAAGTCAAGATTTAGCCTTTATTCCCAACTCTCGGGATTTTTTTTTATGGTAAGTAGCTTTATTTTCTTCCAAGGTGCAGTTAAAAGTTGTTGGAAGATAGGGAATCCCAGCCTTTCTGAAAATGATCACTCAAAGTACCCTTTCAAAGAAGGGAAGTTGCTTGCTACTGATGTGGTGGTCAGGTGCTTCAGGACTCATGTATGGAACCTGTAGAAAGTGAGAGCTATTCTAAAAAATCACTGTAGCCTTTGAGCTGTATTCAAAGGCCTTGCATTAATCTTGGGGATATAACTTAAATAATTTTTTGCCTACCCCACCCTTAGAAAAATTAGTATTACCTGTCAGCTGTAGTAGTAGGAGCTGCTAGTTGTGATGAGTAAGACCCAAGCATGCTTTTCCGCTCTTGAGGTTATGAGTTACACAGTAAAGGTTGCTTGATTCATTTTTTTCTTCTGTTTTAATGTGACAAAATCATTTGCTTTAAGGATTCTTCTCCTTTTTTTTCTATCTTCTTGTAGCCTAGTCTGAAATAACAAAAAAAAAAATCATTTTAAACCTGCCAAGTGCTAATTGCCATAACAACTACCTGCTTTTTAAAAAATTCAGAAACATTCATGACAAGAGACAACTCCAGTATGAATCCAGAAAATGAAGCTCAATTCTTTGGTTTTTACATCGCACCTCGCTGTCCCCCTAGCTCTGCTTTTGACAGATGAGTGACAGGAAAGTGCTCCAAAGACTGCCTATCCCATGTAATTCAGTTTCCAGCTGAAAGCAGAAAAGCTGAGGCTGCTCTTCCGATTTGGGTCTTGGATCTCTCAGGGTGAGAGATCCACCTTGGGTTGGTGTGATTTTATTGGAGTCAGCACTTTGCATTATCATCAGTTGTTTGAGTTGTAGGTCAAGTTGTCTTCTACCCTCTCCTCAGCAAGGCTGATATGGAGCTTCAGTAGATGCAAAGCACAGCAGTCTTGAAATGGGTGCTTGAAGCAGAATGAACTGGTTTAGAGGTGTAGATTTGCTTTGGAGATGAGAGGGGACATTGGGGGTATTAGTCATCCTGTTAGCACTGGCTGGTGCGGGAGGACTCTTGGATCATGGGGTGAGGCTGTAGCTATGCAGCCCTTATCTCCGCCATTTAGATGAGGGACGCATCCACTGGTTTTCCAGTGGGCTAACAGCTATTAGCAGTGAAATAGGTACGGGGTAGAGCCAAGTCAATCATGCTACATACCAAATTGCTTTCTTAGAACTAGAGAGAAAATGGCAATTTCGGATTCTGTTCCTAGGCAAAATACAGCAACAATTATAGCTTGGAAGTAGGAGTTTGTAAGGGCTTTAGAGGTTCACTGTGCAAGCCATGCAGTTTTGCACGGCCTCTCAGGAACCCACATTTTTGGAACATCTGAGGTTCCTGCAGTGAGCAGGGCAGTTTTAGACATGTTTGGAGAACCTTCTGGTAGAGCTGTTCTGCAGAAAACTTTTTTTTTTTTTTTAAGGAAACTGTTTCTAATGCAGCCGCTTAGATGGATGCTTAGCCCTACAGGCAAGACCTCCAGACATTACCAGATTGTAGTGGCTGAAGGTAGCCTTGAAGGGAGCTGAAACATACGGGGCCCCCAAACTCGACTACTAGATGCAGATCTGGAGTGCTGTAATTCATTGCAGACCCATTACTTTATGTGACTCCTGACTGGGAGGAAGAGGGCAAAAAGGAAAAGGTTTCAAGGACAGAACTTCAAATATGTCATGCCCTGGATTACATGTCTGGGGCTTGTCTTTAAAACGGCTTGGAAAATAGTTGAAGAAAATAAGTATTTTCAACCATAGGCTACCTTTCTTTTGTTTGTTTTTTTTTTCTTTCTTAGGGTGGGTGGTTTTTATGTTTTCTTTCTTACTAGAGACGTGCTTCCCTGAAGCAACTTAGCAAATGATTGCAGTTGACCAGCCATTTCTTGCCTGACTAGAAACATTGGTCTTGGTGGGAGGAATTGCTCCCTTACTGCATCTGCTTGCTTCATGTTCGTTCTTCTCCTTGCTTTTAATCCTGGTCCATTGTATAAGCTGTGCTGTAGCACTTTAAAGCTGGAGCATTTAATCAGGAATCTACATATTTGTGGTGAGTAAAGTGATATCTGCATATTGGAAGCATTCATTTATAATGCCGCTATTGCTGTAGATTAGAGTGCCATCTGCATAAAATCTGAATATCATACACTTGAGCTGTCATCACAGCAGACCATCCCAGGCAGACTGGCAAGCGTGCGTGGACCCCAGGTGACTTGTAGGGCAGACATAACAGCTTGTCAACACGTGTGAATTTGCAAAGCCAAGTCAAGTCCCAAACTGCTGAATTTTTTAAGATCCTTAAAGAGGAAAGAATTACTTAAATATAAATCCTTATCATGGTAAAATATCCTTATGCACAGGTGAATGTCTAATTTAATTCCATCAGGTTATTTCTTTACAGCTAAATTTGATCAGTTTATTTCTTTACATTTCAAAAGTAATACTTAGAAATGTTCTGGTCTGGATTGACTCTTTCTGCTGGCTGTATAGCCACACAGCGAGTGGAGAGGAAGACTGATCCCCAACCTTGTGCGGCAAAGCCTACTGCTTGTCCATTGCACTGAGAGTTTTTTAAGAGGCTCATTATAGTTTAACCTTCTGGGACAGGGTAGTTAAGCTGTTTTGCTGTTAATGCTAAGCCATTTAGCATCAGCATATCTAATTCCAACTCCTACTGCCAAAAGGAACTGGAGAACCCTTCTAGGTCAGTGAGGTTGTCTCTGGATTGCCAGCAAGTGCCATTGCATGAATGAGAATTTTTCTGACCAAAGATAAGGATGTACCATTGCCTCTGTTGGTTGCTTAATGTGTCCTGGGATGACCAGAGGTGACGGGCTGTAGGCTTCGTAGAGAAAACACTGAACTTCAGCAAAACATCTGTGTGCGTGTTTTGAGACCTGACAGCATTTCTGTACTCAGTTTCACAATTCTGTTCAAAGTAGAGAAGGGTTAACTCCTTCATGCTTATAGCTGAGATTTCACCCAAGCTAGATGATGTAAGGCATTTCAGCGTGAATCCAGGCCATTTGCCTCCTACGTTCACATCCTGCCATGTGTCCATGAGCAATGGCCATGAAGGGGTGACAGGCTTTTATACTAGAGCGAAAAAATTACTCAGTTACTGAAGCAAAGTGTTTGCCTTTTAATAGCAGGAAAACAGAAGTGTAAGTCTATTACCTAAAGCAGTGAACATCAGCAGTGAGTGATATCCTCCAAGAGGAAGCAGGTTGATGGTCAGTCTGCAATTCTAGCATAGCTTGAACTTTAGTCCTGACCTGCCAAGGCATAAGGATGGGTTTTACTTCCTGCTGCCTGTCAGTGGTATTAAAGAAATCTAACTTTTGCATAGCAAATTTTGTGTATTATCCATCTTTTCCCAGTCTATTTTGTCAGGCTTGAAATTCATTGTGTGCTGAACCCCCAACAAAACAGAAGGTTGCACAGCTGGGGCTATAGAAATAGCTTACTTTTAAATGTTAGGGAAGATAAGTCTGTGGCGTTACGTATTCTGGAAAATAAAGAATTATTTTACAAAGACTGCAAACAGATACTTCCGTGACGTGAGCGAAGAAAATGCTCGTAACAAGACTACAACAAAAGGAAGTAAAAAGGCGTGCTGAGAGAGATAGGGAAGTGAGGCAGCAAGAATCTAACCTCAAAGCACATACGAGATTACATGACCCAACTTCCGAGCCAGCCCTCTGAGCATTTCAGTGAGGACAATTAGAGTAGCATGTTCAGTGGGACCCTGCCATTTTGTAGGACTGAGAGGTCTTTCACAAACTATTCACATGTGGACTTGATAAATGAGAATTTTTAGAACGTGACCTAGAAAAATGGTCTGGACTTTTGCAAAATGGCATCAGGTTCATTAAATGTGACCTTCAGAGAGAAGCAGAGTTAAACTTGTATCTTTTTTCTTTTTTCCCTGCCTTTTTCTAAATCAAGAATTTCTGTGTTAAGCATATGTCAGGCCTATGTTGCTTACAAAACTGTGATGAGTTTTTGATTAGAATTTGGGTTTGGTTATACTGTTATCCCCAGTAGAAATTCAAGTCACAATTAAGGTCATATGGGAACCTGTAAAATGACATCATCATCATTTTGATTTTTCTTAACTAAAAACCTGCCAGTACCTGATGTGCACTGGGGCATGTCATCACAGACTCAACAGTCTCTCCCTTTCCATTACTGCAGGAGCTCAAAATGATTATCCTGAGGGGTTGGTCAGCAAAGGGAGTTTTTGCTTCAGTGACTGTTACAGTGATAGAATGTGCACCAGAAATAATTCTTCCCTGCTCTTGAATCTGCCGTATATACAAGGCCCAAGATTTTGGATACGCTTGCAAAGTAAAATCAAAAGCAGACTTGACATTCCCAGTTGCAGTGTGTACAAGCCAAGGACAATCTCCAGCCATCATGTGGGAGCTACCTGCCTGCCACCCACCTGACTACATCCCAGCGGCTGCAGACAAGAGGCAATTCGCTGCCTTCCACAGCTCCTGCTGTCAGGAGCAACTGCCAGGATAGACAAACTGCCGAAGGAAGCCCTGGGGCTTCCCAGGGGTGTTAGGCAGATGGGGAGAGAGGTGTGGAATTAAGCAAGCAGAAAGTGAAAGGACTGATGGATTTTCAAGGAGGGGAAGGAAATAGCTCTGATGGTTGGGATGCAGTGGAGAGTCTTTCTATGGTGGGATAAACATACTAATAATGGGGAAAAGATCTCCAAAGAAGTCCCTTGTTAAATATTTTGGTAGTACCTCACATGTTCCAAACCCATGGAAATCTAAAGGATGGATCCAAGATGCCTTCCAGTCAAAATGGGCTTAATTAGGGATACCACCTGAAAGTCAAGTGAAAGGCTAAAATTGATGCCTAGATGAACATTTGGTGGTGGCAGAAAATCTATGTGTGGAGGGGGAGGGTGGCTTTCAATGATCAGAGTCATGAAGTTTGTGATGAGTTTGCAGCCTCACCAGATTGTGCCTCATACCTCTAAAGAGCCACGGTGATTCATGAGTCACCTTCTCCTTTATCCCACTAATACCTTGGGATTTGATAACAAAGGGAAGTGAAAAAGAAGTTGCTGTGCTGGTTTCAGCCAAGAAGTTTTCTTAAGAAGAAATTTTACTCAGACTAAAAACATCTGGATTTTTCTGTCTCTGAATTTCAAGATTTTTCTTTTTTTCCTTCTCCCTAGCAAATGGATGAAACGAGGTAGCCAATTACTGACTTGTCTGTTCGCTTTCTTCTGGTAATACTGTATATATGGTATTTTGTTGCAAAATGAAAAGGAATCTTCTTCTTCCCCAAAGAAGCTCCAAGAGCTCGGTGTCTCTGTCCTGTGCTGCACCTGACTTTCAAGCTGTGCTGCTTTCCTGTCTCTGTGAGCATCTTGACTGGGCAATATGCGTGTTTAGCAACTGCTAACTTGCTGAACATAGCAGTGCTCTGAGGGCTGCGTCCCCATCTGAGATTCGCTTCTCTGAAACACTGAACAAAGTAATTTCAGAGACAAAGCCATGAAGATCTCCTCCCCGCAGGCTGATACAATGGACACCTGAGTCGTTTTTGCAGATTAGTCAGTTAACGCATTGTGGTCATTAAAGCTCTGGAACATGAAAATCCCGTCCGAGGCTGACGGTATGAATGACAGGTCAACCAGTGAAATGGAGGGCCAGTTCTGAGCCATCGGAAGAGCGTATGTTTATGGCCATCATCATCACCAACACAATATTCCAAAATGGTTCCCTGGAAATTCAGTTTGTTTGAACCTGGGGAGATGATGTGACCAACCTCCTTCACCGGCCTGTCAGCTCTTCCTCCACTTGAGAAGGCAGTGCGAGTGATAAAACTCCAAGGAGCTGGATGGATTCGCTGCAGGCATCCGGTACAGACTGGTGATGACAAAGTTCATCCATCAAAGGCCAACCAAACAGGCCAGTTCTTTCTCTGCTGCAATCACACCATCTGTTGTTGGTGCTCTCTAGGTTTTGTGGTATGATAATAGGAAATTACATTTTCTTGGAAGGATAATGAGGAAGCCTAAACTCTCCTCTGTCCCTAAAAGTTGTCCCTAAAGGTCACAGCTGAGACATTGGCAGAGAAATTCAAGGTAGCTGCCTGCCTTGCTCCTGCTCCTATTCCCTGGCTAAAGAACGGACTTCAGTCCGCAGGGCTGCCAGATTTGACTTAAATTTGTATAAGAGATCTTTTCATTGAAATACTTGATTAAAATATTTATTATCCAAACAAGAAACTTCAAGATGTAATTTAAACCTTTTAGAAAATCACAGATATTTTTGAGGAAATGTAAGCTGAATTTGGAGCAGACTTCATGCCGCATACTGAGCAAAAGCTACATCACACTCTCCCTAGCAAGGTTCCTGGGACAAATTAAAGAATCAATTAAATACCTTTCAAGAGGAAATAAGATGTCCAAGAGGGATGAGCCAGATGACTTTTTCTTGATTCAAGAAATGTCTGTTACACTCTGATTATACATTTTTCTTTTAGTTGTTAACCCTACAGAATGGACTGTAATACTATTTTTTGTGATATTAGAACCTCTTTAATTATGTCTTTTCTTTCACGTAGCATGTGCTAAGGTTTCCAGTTGTGTCATAGACCTAAACTCCTTATGCTAAGGCCATATGCAGCTGAAGATAAAACTCAATTTAAAAAAGAAAAGACAGATCGAGAAGCTATCAGATACTCTAATGCAATTGCAGTGGCGTATTACGGCAAGAAGTAAAATCTACCTTTCAAAAAATGAAAATGTTGCTTATGTTGTTGATGGAAAACCAAGTATTTTTGTAGTTACTTAAGAGCTATGCTGAAACTATCTGACACCCACCTTTAGCTGCATCTCTGACAGAGAGCCTAAGGATGCTGTGTAGAAGTCTGGCTATTCTGTGGCTGAAGAAGGAGCGCCGAGAGAAGGGTTTGTTCCTTCTCAGAATTGCCAGGAGATGCAGAATTATCTGAGAGAAGAGGGAAATCTCTTAGGAGATGTCTGTGCTGTTGATAATGGCAGCAAATGCTGTGCTCTCTACAGAGGCATACAAAACACAGGCCCTGGGGGGGCTTATGCTCTCAGCTGTTGTTCAGTGCATCTGCAGAATTCCTCCAGAGGCTGGATGCAATGCTGGAGTTCACGTCTCTGTCCGTGACTGCCTGGCAGCTCCGTGTGCTATGTAACCTCAGCGGAGAATTGTCCAGAGACCTAAGTACTAAGGCCACGGTGCCTGCAAGTAAGTGCTGTTGGCGAGCCACACTGAAACTCCATTTTCTGTAGTAAATAATGAACTTGAGCTCTCTTAGTAGAGCGGCAACGTGTGTGCCTTCTGTCCAGAGATACCTGTAATCTTTCTTTTTGCCTAGCTCGTAGGACAGCATGATTATCTGTCTCATGACAGCAAGCATCTGGTGTGCCAAGTCACGTAGTAGGAGAAAGATGTCAGGCTCCCCAACACCGCATCCAGCCTAATGGAGCATTTTTGAGCATGAAGACCCCTGGACAGTATTCCTCAGCATCAAGCCATAAAAGCGGCCAAGGGACCGAACTGTAAAGCATCGAACCCTTGGACTTGGTACTGTAGATGGAGGAGGTGGAGTGGGAGTGCCCCCTCCACCTGCTCTCCACCTGCCTCCAGGAGCAGGCTTCAACGCACAGGGTGGTAGTAATCCCTGTGGCCCCCTCTAAAGCCAACAGAAAAGAAAGGGACCCTTTACACGGGGAGCTAACCCTCTCTGTAACAGACAGAGGGTGAACTGGATCTCCTGGAGATGCCCCTCTCTCCTTTGATGGGCAAGTGAGCCCCAGTTTTTGACGGCTGAAGTCAGGGGAGCTGCCCCTCCATGTTCTGACTCGTGCCCGCTCTGTTTTGTGTGTGCAGCCTTGTCCACTGCCCTTTTCCCCGACATCAATGCCAGGCTGCATACATTTAAAAGTCTCTGTCCCCGGAAGCAGGCAGCTCTGGCAGCACTCCTGAGCTGACGTGCATGAGCAGCTCCCAGAAAGGGCACCCTCTGCATGGCTGGAGATGACGATTTGAGGAACAGGGAGACTCCTAACCCTGTTGTTTTTACAACCGGTTCCCTTGCTGCCAAGCAGTGGGGAAAGCAGCGGGCAGCTCCTGCAAAACCCTCCAGGTTTCCCTCATTTCTGTGCTTACGTGGCTGGGACAGGAGGGCAGTGGAGCAGGGCAGCCGGCCCTTGGCAGGGCTGGTGCCTCTCCGTGGGGCCTGCCTGCAGTGACCCCTGTGCCTGCAGGCACCCCGGGGCCTCAAGAAGCTTTTTCTTGCCAAAATCATAATCTCCGAATAAACAGAGGAGCTGTGCAGATAACAAACCCTTGATGTTTCAACCTGTCGTACACACAAAGCAGAACACTAAAGCAAAACAACATGCAAAGCTGCTGAGAGTAAGTATTCAAGCAGAAAAAGCATTCAGGAAACCTGCAAGTGGGACCTGGGCATGTTTTTCTTATCATTAATTCAAAGCCGTCTGCAGCACGCGGATGCTGTCGGCATGGAGTGGTGCACGTCAGGACACTGACCTCATCTTCACTGCAAAGCGAAGGAAAGGAGCTGTAGTCCCCACACGCAGCCGCCTGTCAGAGCAGGTCTCTCTCTGGGTTTGGAGACTAGTCCATGCTGCTGTGCTGCGCCCCATACCCAAGGGGGAATTAGCTGTTTCTGAAATCAGTAGGGGTCTTGCTGTTGCCTTTCAGAGAAACTGGATTGGAAACACAACAAGGCAGAAAGCATGTGTTGCATGTAAAAAGCAAAAGCATCATGGCAGAAGTTGTAGTTTACACTGGAGGGAAAGATTTACAGTTCTGCTGTGTTTCTTTCCCAGGAGGACTGGGCTATCCTACGCATCTCTTCCGTGGTTTCACAATCAGAAAACTGATACAGCTGGAAACTAAGCTTTATTTTCTACTGGATGGGGTCCCCGATCACAAGGGCGCAAAGACACCAGTGTCAACACCAGGAGAGCGTGTGACAACCCTTTCTGATCACAGCCCATTAGGAAACTGCAGCCTGCGCATAGAGCTTGAGCCTGCAAACTTGCAAGAGCTGCATGCAGTACTCGGCTTTTCCATCCTGTGGAGCAAAGGTGTGTTTTTTGTGAGCATCTATGACCTGAGCTGGGCTGATGCATCCATGAGCCACTCCTGTGTGAAGCAGAGGTCATGCAGTGCTGAATCCTGCCTTGCACGCTCTCTACTCCTGTGTAAGATATAAATAGTTATTGAGCCTAAAAATGTTTACAATTTTTTCTATATCTGAAAAGAAGCTAGGTTATGCAGTAAAAAAGCACATTGCTTTGTCTTTCTTCCCCCTGAGGAGAGAGGAAGGTGAACTTTCTGTTTAGAGACAATACATGTAAAGGGTTTTTGTCAGTGAGTTTATCTCATCCTCGTGTTGCGTTGTTACTTGACGGTAAACAATGTGCTGATGAGATCTCTTAACATTTGCCACAAGATTATGGTTTTCGTAGCATGCTGTTGTAACCGTGACAAGCTGGAGGTAGAAGCCAGGCGAGGTTTGTAGGGAGATACCAATATGTTGTATCAGACCAAGTCTAGATCGTAAATGTTGGGCACAGCATTTCTCAGTGCATTTTCCCTGGAGAATCCTTCCATCACACATGGTGAGGATCCAGAGTGAATAAACTGAGTTTTACAGTTTCTAGCATTTGCTGTCTCCTACCTGCTCAGTTAGAGGAGAGGGGATGGGAAAGGGAGAGCAGGGAGTTAATTTGATTTCCATTGCCCCATGATGGTTTTTCTTAAAACGCTTCACCCACCACAACCCCACTGCAGAGCTGGACTCTGGTGCCTCTTCCAGAAACGACATGGGATTGTTCCCACTTGCCGTAATCGCTTCCCAAAGCTCGTGGCATTGCCAGCGGCTGCCTGCAAGTGGGGATATCGCTGCTTGTCAAGATGAACCGTGGTAACTGGAGAGAAGAAAGCAGTCTCTGGGGGTTCTTAATATTCCAAAATTCCTGAAGTACATGTGCAGTAAGATAAAAAAAGCCTAATTCATTTTGCATTTGAATAAGTCCTTTGGCGAAGAACTTTGATTTCCCGAATCAAGACAACTGGCAACAACTGCTGAACCAATGTAAGTACGGCAAAATTTAGTGGCCCCACTCACCTGAGATCAAAAGACAGTCTGAGAAATTGCCTTTGAAAACACGGTGCTGGAGGGAAAGGTACAATCTAGACATTGTTTTTCATTCTTTATAAACATGACCATATTATTAGCTTCAACAGTTGATGTCCTGATCGCAGCTGCTTGGAAGATGCCACGCTAAGCTGCTGTGGCTTTGGGCAAGAACTGCTTTAAGTAGCGCTGCCACAACTGGTGCCTGCGGGAGGCACAAGGAGGGGCCACGTCTCCTGGCCAGCTGCTTGTGTGGCAGAGGCGAGTGGCTGGGCTCCTGCAGCCCCTCCTCTCCCCTCACCAGCTGTCAGCCACCGGACCCTCTCTGAGACACCGGTGGGGAGGATGCTCTGCGTGCCGAGGCCGCGGTGGGGGCCCGGGGAGGCTGCTGGGATGTGCCGGTGCCACAGGGCTCTCCTTCACAGGCAAGAGCAGTGCTTGTCTTCCTGCACCGAGGTTTACCGAACTGGGTGTGCTCATATTGGAAATTAAATCCAAAGTGCGTTTTGGGTGTTAGCAATAACTTACACCGCTGAAAAGGAGATCATGAGATCATCTGAAGTTGTCTTTTATGCGGGCTTAAAACTACACCATTTGGGATGTGATAAATACTGCTCACAAAGATCCAGGTGACCACCCAGGAGTTAATATGATTAAGATCATTTATTCCTTTTGTAATTCTAAGAAAGCTTTCAGGTTCATCAAGTGAGCGGCTTCTGTTCCTTTTATCCTGAAATGGGTACACCTACTAGAGCTCGCTGCAAGTCACTTTGACAAAATACATTTTCTGAGCCTTATCTATGTGAGAAAAATCCAGATTATTATAAACACTTCTATTCACATCTATTCACAATTTATTTTGCAAGCATTTCTTTGTTATTTCCTAATTAGACTTCGCTGCTAAACCACAGCTGCTGAGAGGGGAGCTGGCACCGCTGCTCAGCCTTCCCACCTACCGCTGCTGAACCGGCGGCGTTTCCATTCCTGCACAGGAACGTCAGGTCTGCCACCGGTGGCCCATGGGCATGCACATGCCCAAAATAACCCCTGGACCGTCCAAGCTCGGAGCTTCAGCCCCAGGAGAGTCGGGAAGTGCTGCAGGCTCTGGTGTCCTGGCATTGCTCTGCCCAGGTTTGCCCACGCGTGTGTGGGGAGACTGTCCCTCCTGCCCCGCCACGAGCGCCGATGACTGGAGGTGAGAGATGGCCACCGACGTCTCGGCAGGGAGCCAGGACAAAAGCAAGAGCTGGCAGCATGCAGCTCCTGCTGAAACGTGAGCTGGCCATGCAACACACAGCATCCTGCATCTGCTGGGCATCGACCATCGACACACACACAGGCAGAGGCTGCAGGAGAGGTGCTGCTAGCACTGGCAGGTGACGCTGGTGTGAATGGGCCCTGGGTGAGAAGACATCCTGGTGCTGAGCACTGTGCTGCTGGGACAGGGCCCAACCTGACGCCTGTAGAAATAGGGGGAACCAGAAGCTCCTTTTCAAGGAGGGAGCTTGCTCCAGCTCTGGGAAGAACGAGCCAACGCGGCTGCTGGGGCCTTGCCTGCAGAGCTGAGCTGCGGCAAAATGGGACACAGCCACAGCGCACGGGTACGGACGCTGCTGCAAGACAGCGGAGTGGCATCTGGCCTGGCGCTGTGATTCCCACGGTTAACCACGGGGTAGTTTTTTGGCAGCTTTTTCTTATTCTGCCAATAGTGTACTTGTTCGCGGTTGCATCTCTGTGAAGACCCTGCAGTCACACAAGATGTTATATAAATCAGTTACTAACTTCTTCAAGTGACTGAAATACCGGACAGCCTCCAGAACGGCCCAGCTAAAGAAGCAAACCTGGTGGCAGTGAGAGGGAGGACAAGAGACCTCCCCGTGCCTGGCAGAGCGTGGGATGCAGGCAGCAGGCAGTGATGGAGGCTAAGCTGAGAACAGGGTTTCCACCTGTCCAGGGCTTGTCAGCAGAAGGAAAAATGAACCCATCCAGCACGTTTTAAGCACAGCTGTGAGCCTGCAGAGCACCAGGCAGACGGGTCAACATCAAGCTGCTCCCTGCACCAATGCACCACTCTCCTCCCTCATGCCAGAGAAGCCCCATTTCGCTCTCGCTGCAGTGAACATGTAAACTCTTCAGTGCTTCAGATCTGAGCAAGGCAGGCAGGGCTGCAACCTGCCTGGGCAGAGGCAATGCCACCTCCTGTCCCTGGGGAAGAACAACCCCGTGCACCAGCACCGGCCGGGGCCGGATAGCTGAGAAGCACAGGGCTGCTCACAGCAGCCTTCTGCACTCCTCCACTCTTTCTTTCTTAAATAATTTGTTTTTAAAACACATCGGTTTCTTGGCTGATGTGGCTCAACAGTTTGCATATTGCTGAGCACCGCGGTGCGCAGCAATGCCCTTATGGCATGAGGCTGCTCCTGGCGAGCGTGGGGCATCAGCGTGGTCAGTGCTCAGAGCTGGCAGACCCGGCCCGTGCCTGTGCGGGTGAAAGCATCCAGGCTGGGTCCGCCGGGGACATGGGATGGTGAGGCCTGGGTAGCCCACAGAAGCTGAGCCAAAGGTTCCTGGACGGCTGTGCCTCACTGCCAGGGGTCATCCACTTGTGCTTGGAGCCTCATGCTGCCCTCGTCCCCCACGGGGTCTGTGCGTGGCCAGGGTAAGAGGACAGGACGGCTTTGGCAGGGGTCCCGTCCAGCCTATGTAGTCCTGTGACAGCCTGCCAAGGGCTCTTCTGAGTGTCTGCAGCGTCAGAGACCAGCTAATAACTGAGTAATCATACAAGGTAATTACAGGGTTACTTTTGCCCTCTAAAATAAAGTGCTACCTCATAATTAAAGTAGAGAATGGCCATCCTAATTATTAGGCTTTAATTAGGCTGACAGGCACACACAGCACTGCAAGGACTGTTCTCGTGACCTGCTCTTGGTCCCCAACCACACCTCCCCATGACGCTCCGGGGGAAGCCCAGGGCAAACTCTCCCACTGAAAACAGAGGGCGAGACGTTCATCTCCATGTAAACCTCACCAAATGCTGTGCAGATCTGAGGAACAAGAGGAACCTGCCCTTGAGCATCCCTCAAACTTCAACACCTGCTGCAATCCAACCTGCAGGCTGCTGCTGTCGATCAATCCTTAGCCACCTTAGCAGCTCACGCATTGCAATTTTAACATAAGAATCATAAATTACACCGTGTTTCATCTGTTCACATCCTCATGGAAGATAATCATAGCCTGGTATCTCTTTGCGCTTAAAATAATACTGCAGCAAATACACTGTGGTGTTCTTCCCAGCTTTCCCCAAGCAGCCTTGCCCCCGGTGTGCTGGGGAAGGAAGGGCTAAGCAGGGCCATCTCAGGCTGCCTCTGCCGAGGTGCCGGGTACAGGTGGCTTCTGCTGGAGGTAGGAGGGCTTAAAAATCTCTCTGAGTTCAAGAGTAGCTGTAAGTCTTGCTCCCACTAATAATGAAGTCAATCATAGAATACCAGGTTGGAAGGGACCTCAAGGATCATCTGGTCCAACCTTTCTTGGCAAAAGCACGGTCTAGACAAGACGGCCCAGCACCCTGTCCAGCCGAATCTTAAAGGTGTCCAATGTTGGGGAATCCACCCCTTCCCTGGGGACATTATTCCAATGGCTGATGGTTCTCATTGTGAAAAATTTTCCTCTTGTGTCCAATTGGAATATCCCCAGGAGTAACTTGTACCCATTACCCCTCATCTTTTCCATGTGACTCCTTGTAAAAATGGAGTCTCCATCTTCTTTGTAGCTGCCCTTTAAATACTGGAACATGGTGATAAGGTCTCCCCATAGCCTTCTTTTCTCAAGGCTGAACAAACCCAGTTCTCTCAGCCTTTCCTCATACGGCAGGCTTCCCAGTCCTTTGATCATCTTTGTGGCCCTTCTCTGGACCCTCTCCAGCCTGTCCACATCTTTTTTGTATAGCAGGGACCAAAACTGGACACAGTATCCCAGGTGTGGCCTGACAAGCGCCGAGTAGAGTGGGATAATGACTTCTTTATCTCTGCTGGTGATGCCCGTGTTGATGCAACCCAGCATCCTGTTGGCTTGCTTTGCCGCAGCAGCACGCTGTTCACTCATATTGAGCTTGTTGCCCACCAGGACCCCCAGGTCCCTTTCCACAGAGCTGTTCCCCAGCCAGGTAGATTGCAGGCTGTGCTGCACTCCTGGATTATGTTTTCCCAGGTGCAAGACCTTATATTTGTCTTTGTTAAACTTCATAAGGTTCTTGTTAGCCCACTCTTCCAGCCTGTCCAGGTCTTCCTGCAGGGTGGCTCTCCCTTCCGAAGTGTCAGCTTCCCACTCAGTTTGGTATCATCAGGACACTTCATCAGGGTGCGCTTGATCCCATCATCCAGGTCGCTTATGAAGATACTAAAGAGCATTGGGCCCAATATCGATCCCCGGGGGACCCCACTTGTGACAGGTTGCCAGTTTGAAAAGGAGCTATTGACCACCACCCTCTGGGTGCAGCCCGTCAGCCAGTTCCCCACCCACCGCACAGACCACTTGTCTAGACCATAACGCATCAGTTTTTCTAGGAGGAGGCTGTGGGAAACCGTATCAAAAGCCTTGGAGAAATCCAGGTAGACAACGTCCACAGCTTGCCCCACATCAACCGAGCAGGTTGCTTTGTCGTAGAAGGCAATCAGGTTTGTCAAGCATGATTTGCCCGTGATGAATCCGTGCTGGCTTTTCCCAATCACGTGCTTCATTTGACCTGTGATGGCTCCCAGGAGGATTCGTTCCATAACTTTCCCAGGGACTGAAGTAAGACTGATGGGCCTGTAATTTCCTGGATCCTCCTTTAAGCTCTTCTTGTAGATGGGGGTGACATTAGCCTTCTTCCCATCTTCTGGGACGTCCCCTGATCTCCATGATTTCTCACAGATTATGGAGAGCGGCCTCGCAATGACATCGGCCAGCTCTCTTAACACCCTCAGATGGATAACGTCAGGGTCAAGCTCCTGTAACAGTTCACCTACCAACTCTTCCTTCACTGACAGTGGGTCTGTGTTTGCATCAACCTGGATTTTTGTTCCCAAGGCCTGGGGCGCAACAGTGCTGGTAAAGGCAGAGGTGAAGTGTTGAGAACATCTGCCTTTTCAGCATTGTTGGTGACTAATTCACCTCTCCTGTTTAACAGCGGGCCAATGTTTTCCTTCTGTTTCTGCCTGTTGTTTACGTACCTGAAGAACCCTTTCTTGTAGTTTTTGACACCTCTGGCCAATTACAATTCGAGCTGAGCTTTTGCTTTTCTAACTGCATCTCTGCACGCCCTGGCAATGCCCCTGTAGTTCTTAACAGGTATTTGTCTGCTGACAAAATATTGTATTAAAAATTCCATCCGTGGAACCAAAAAAACAGGGAAAAATCAGGCTCTCGGAGGCCTCTCAGTTTGGGCAGACAGCGGATTTGCCCATATTCCTTCCTGAGTCTCTTCAGGAGGGCTCAGGAGCCCCGTTCACCCATGCAGCCGGCACTTCTCACCAGCAACGCCATCGATTTCAACTGGACAAAACACACCAGAGCTCCCTGCTGAATAAAACCGTATCCCCAGCCCTTACTCTATCACAGAGCGGATCCGACACCTCTCAACAGATGGAGCCAGACCTGCAGAGGCAACTCTGATTTCTGGTAGCTCAGCTGGGCTGAGCGCTTGTGGTAGGAGGAGCCCCTGTAGTTTTGCACTGCAGCCAGGCACCTCCGGGGTCTGTTTGCAATGCTGCACTGAAAACAACCAAGCAAATCTGGGGCTGCTGCAGCGCTGCCTTTGCCGCTGCGCAGGTCAGATTGCTGAAAACCAGAAAACAAGGAATCAAAGCAATAAAGTGCAAATGTCTGAGAACCAGGGCGCACTGAGATAACATACGTTCCAAAGGCAACCCTGCAAGCCAGCTCCCTGTGAGGTGACCATGCCTCACCTACCATGTCCCACTGCCCAACCCTCTCCCTGCTCCCCATCCCTTCCTCCCCCAGGGCACCCCCTGCCCAGCCCTGATACTCTCACACTTATTCCCTACTTAAAAGCAGCCAGGAACAGCTTTACCCCATGCATCTAAGGCTGTGATTGAGGAGCGCTGTGAGCTGACGCACTCTGCTCCAGTACTCAGGGAGCAGGACTATGTTACCTGAGCCAGCTTTCCTCTTCCTCCTGGTTAATCAGTGCTAATTGATAGATCAGGGCTCACCCCCTGCTCAGAAGAAGAGAGGCAGCACTGCTCTGTCTCGAGGGAGCACATGTATTTACGTTCAGAAAGCCGTTAGCATCCTTTCAAAAGCAGCTGGGCACACTCCCCAGCATAACAAGAAATCATGATTTAAGTGAGATGGAGGGTGGCTGCATGCCTACCAATTACTCTGACACCTCTGCCCAGAGCAGGACCAACAGTGACAGTGCTCAAGTGCCACTCAGGTGTGATGGGCACATGCTGTCAAGGGCCTTGAAATCCTCTTCCCTGACCTTGTGCCGCACCGAGGCCTCTCGGTGCATTTAGCACATGCCATCTGGGACAGCTTTTTCCATCATCCTTCCCCTGGGGGTGCGAGGGATCAGGAGCACAAAAATGGTATGGGAACCTGGTATTTCTACCAGGGGCTGGAGGGGCACTGGGGAGGATGGCAGGCGCCCGGCTGCCCCAGGGAACAGGGCAGGGACAGGGCCGGAGGCACCCACCCACTGCTGGGGAAGGAAGTGGTGGTTTTCATCAGTGGCAGGAGGGGAAATCCAACAAGCCTTCTGCTTCGTCAGTGCCTGAGCCTCCCAGGGGGCCACGTCATCTTGCTGAAAAAGGAGCTCATGCTGGGAAAGTTAAAAATTGACTTGAGGTTATTTAGTCACTGGCCACAAGCTGGTAGTGGGATTACAGGCATGAACGTGACACCCCTGCCGTCACCCACCACGCAGCACCCAGGTGACAGGCTGCCTTTTCTCCCTTGTGCCTCGTCCCCTCTCGTCCCTGGCAGTGCAGTACAGGGGACAAGCAGCTGGCAGCCCTCAAAAGGCAGCTCCAGCAAGCCAGGAACCCTGCCGCTTCGCTCCCCTCACCTGCTGCAGCAGCGGCAATGCCCGCCTCTCCTCTGCCCGCACTCAGCCCAGTTCCAGCTCTTGGGCACGGCTACACTGTGTGCCACTGGCAGCCTGCAGAGAGAGGGGCCATGCCTGGGGGATATGCGTTGAGGACATACCTTGGGGACAGGCCTGGGGACCATGCCGGGGGGATGAAGCACCAGGCTGGTGGGAGCAGGCTGAGGCTTTTTAATTCAGTTATTCCCATCCAACTGGGAGCAACCTTGGACATCCCTCCACGGCACCGTGTGGTTTAGAGGTGAGGCTGTGCTCAAGTGCCGTTGTTTTGCACATTTTAACACAGAAAGAAGAGCACCCCCCACTCTGTGCCACAAGAAAGGGGATGGCAGGACCCCAAGAGACCTCAGCCCTCCTGGGCAGAGGGGCAGCACTGCCAGGAAAATAAAGTGAGTTAAAAGGTGCAGCAGCTTCCTCTGTCGCTCCACGAGGGTTGCAGGACACAACCATTTGGGGGGTGAACAAAAGGAGATCAGCAGTTCTGGACAACCTTCCCTGTTCTGCTGTTACCTTCTTTTTAAAACCTGAAGGGTGCGAAGCAGCAGGGAGAAAGCCAGAGAAGCAGTAAGGGCTGTGATCTGAGATCTGTGTGCCATCGATTCATTGCTCACAGAACAGGGATGGCAATTAACTGTCTAAAAGGTGGAGCATGAAGGAGAGCTCAAGGAAGGAGCAATCACCTTTTTCACATAAAATAAGCTGTTCTGGATTGCTGTGGTCACCTACATGGTACAAGACATCACAGGACAAAAAGTTGGGAGAGACAACTTAACTTAAGCTCCCTTTTAAGTCACATACCCCAAATGTGACTTTCCACCCCATGTTGTTTTGGGGGGGACGAGCTGCCCGGGTCTGCAGGGAGGATTCTGCAGCTTCCAGGAGGAAGGACCTCTCAGGATGTAGGCTTGTAACCGGCAGCTTGAACTCAGCCTGTCAAATAAACGTGGGTTAGATTCAGGCTAAAGTAGTAGTTGTACAGGTGAAATAAGAGAGGTCTCCAGATCCACACAGCTTGAACTCCAGGGGAAGCTAAGCCCATCCTCACATGTTCAGTCCTGAGATGTAGTGAGGTGGAGACCAGCAGCAAATTTTGGACATGAATCAGATGTTTCCAGAAACATATGCAATTTTTGAGATCCCGGCTTCTGGTTCAAGCCCACCTGTAATTTATAGTTCTCCTTTTCAAAAGAGAAGGCAGTGTTTTTGGGCAGGGCGCCAGACTGGAACAGCTTCAGGCTCAGCAACAGACCTTGCATGAACATAGGCATGTTTCCAGTGACCTCATTTTTTGGAAGGGCTGCCCTCTTTCCTTGTCCTCAGTGGATGGTCCTCTTTTGAATATCTGTTGGCTCCCTGTTTGTATCTCTATTCTTAAGATTTTTAATCCGAAGCACCGGTTAGGACATACACCACCTGCAAGAACATATTGCTGTGGCAAAGCCCATGAAACTGCAGGGAGAGTTAACTAGCTATAAAGCTCTTGAGCCAACCCTCTGTAAATGGTGTCATAGGGCTATAATTCTCCATTCAGCTCTCCACGCAGGCTCCTGCAGACAGGCTCTCATTCCCTTCTGGATTGTTACTGGATTTTAGAGAAATGCTTCAATCCTTGTTGCTGCCAGAGAAACTAATGACTAGACAGGTCTACCTGGCAGGCTCTGTCATACAGTGCACCGAGCGCTCCAGCCTAGGTCCAGCAAAGTGATGACAAGCCCCCTATAAAGCACATGAAGATTCCCGCAGAAGTCAGCATAAGGGGCCAGCACCCTCTGGATCAGGCCACCAGCAACTCATGAAGGAGGCAAATACTGCCATTGCTGGATATGGTTCTTCAGAGTGATGAAGTGGTGAGTCATGGTCCAAGCGGTCAGTTACCAGTCTGTACACCTCTGGTACACTGTAACACTCTGTAACACTGGTTTTCACTGCAAACATTTTAAGTTGCTCTAGAATGTGCCTCACCCTTCTTATTTATAGGAATTAGTGAGGCATTTCATGAAAAAAAAAAAAAAAGGGCTTCCTATTAAAGCAAGGAAATGATGACAAAGCAAGAGATATTGGTGGTAAAAAAAATACAGCTTGCCTAGCAAAACAGCTATCCTATTATCTCATCAACATGGCACAGACAGGAGAAATAATTATAAATAGCAGCAGTGGTAATGCCTGGGAGTTGCATCTTGGCACCGCTGCCTCTGGCCACCTCTTTCTGGCTCCCGTTCACAGTGACGTACGAGGGCAGGAATAACAGCTAGACAGAAAATCCCCATCAGCTCTCTGACCCCATGCTCCGGCAGGGCAGGCCCCGAGCCCAGCACTTGCGGGGGACGCAGCAGGCAGGAGTACCACTGACACTTGATCCTAGTCGAAACAGCAGTGGAGAACAAGGCTCTTTTGTTAGGAAACGCAGATTTTCTTGGTGCAACTATCTGAAAGGCACAAGGGGAAGAGCCAGGAGGTGGAGAAGGTAATTTTTTTTAACTGGCTGTCCAGATACTTGAGATGACGGTGTATAATGCAGCCTTGGCTACAATAATCCCTGTTCACAGTAGGGAGAAAGGCTTTGTGCCATTAGTATGATATTGGACTAAAGAAAGGCAGGAGGAGACCCAAGAGAGCCTCTGAGGGCTAGCTCACACCAAAGCTGGGAATGGAGGGTACCATTTATTCACTTCTATTGGGAAGGCTTCATTAAGAGTGTAACTATGTTTATAGTGAGGGAAACAGCCTGTGCACCATCTTGTTGCTTGCATATTTTTTCAAAGCTGTTGGAGACATGGATGTGTAGGAGCCCTTCATTGCAAGACCCTCATGATACAGGACAGACACGGACCCCTCAGACCCAGCCAGGTATGCCAGAGTGGTTGCAACAGGCTCCCACTTTCTTTTGGGTTTCAGACCATCACACATCACCAGGCTCATGCACAGCAGACCAGTCCCAACCGATGGTTCAGCTGATGGACAGTAACTTGGGAGCTTTGGTAATCTGAAACGTGTTACCTTGTTCAGGGTCAGGCCAAGCTCAGCAGATGGATAGGTACTTGCTAACTTTTAACTTGATTGATCCGTGGGTGAGGATGCATGTCACTCTCCATTTCACAAGGAGACAGCGTGTGCTCCAGCCCCTTGATGGGACATGGGATGTTCTGCACCAAAGATAAGACCATGCTCGGACCCCTCTGCTCCCATTTTGTCTTCAAAGCTGATTTCCTCAGCGACTGAGAAATAAATCACGCAGAATCTCCACAATGACAATAGGAAACGCTTAAAAAACAGGCTGTGGCTCAAAACCACTGGCCCAGTAGCTGCTTGCAGGTGGAGGGCTAGGACACAGGAAGCCGTGCCTGGCTCTGAGCGCTGGTGGTTCATGTTCTGCAATCATGTCGTGGCCACAAACCTCTGTGCCAACAGAGAGTGGGGCAGCGACTGAGGGGCTCCAAACAGCCCAAGTGAACAGCCAGGGATCTGGCAGGAAGCTGAGCAAGAGACGATCCAATAATGAAATAAAAAAAACTGTATTGGGTTTGCGTGGCAAGGTTTTGGTAGCAGGGGGGCTACAGGGGTGGCTTCTGTGAGAAGCTCCTAGAAGCCTCCCCCATGTCTGATAGAGCCAATGCCAGCCAGCTCCAAGACAGACCCGCTGCTGGCCA
>WAAD01038804.1:90178-103138 GCA_013389945.1 Fregata magnificens
AGCAGGGGAAGAGTGTGAGCAGTCCTCCCCCTGAGGAGGAAGGAGCGGCAGAAACAACATGTGATGAGCTGACCCCAACCCCCACTCCCCATCCCCCTGCGCCGCTCGGGGGGAGGAGGTAGAGAATAATTGGGAGTGAAGTTAAGCCTGGGAAGAAGGGAGGGGTGGGGGGAAGGTGTTTTAAGATTTGGGGTTTTACTTCTCATTACCCTACTCTGATTGGATTGGTAATAAATTAAGCTAATTTCCCCAAGCTGAGTCTGTTTTGCCCATCACGGTAACTGCTGAGTGATCTCCCTGTCCTTATCTCCACCCATGAGCCTTTTGTTATATTTTCTCTCCCCTGTCCAGCTGAGGAGGGGGACTGATAGAGCAGCTTTGGTGGGCACCTGGTGTCCAGCCAGGGTCAACCCACCACGAAAACAAAAAAGGTAACTTGGAGAACAGGAAACTCTTGGGTGGGGCTTTTCTTCTGACTATCTTTCAAAGGCGAAAAGGAGGACGAAGAGAAGCCATTTGCAGATGCCCGTGGTGTGAGCAGTGCAAGGGGAGGAAAGGGAGGCTGCAGAGAGCCCCACCACCAGGAGCAGCGCTGGCAGTGAGCTGAGCGAAGGGTTCCACCCACCCAGGCAGCTGGGTTCAGCTCTCCCCACCGCCCTTTGGCTGGCATCAAGTACTTTCTGCAGGTTGCTCAGAGGTACTCAGAGATGGCTCAAGACTGTGCCCTGCCTGCACCATGTGCCAGCAGCCTCTTGCCAGGACTCAGTATCTCCAGGAAATCTCCTGCCACTGTGTTTTCTTCCCCCGTGGCACAGCCAGGGGATAGCAGTGTGGAAGGAGTGCAGGGTGCCTGGCTGCCCTGACTTGCTCTGTTTAGGCCAACAGTTAAACTCTCTCCTTCAGGGAAGGGAGTTGCACAACCGATTGTGTATTCCTACCTTCTGCGGTTTCTCACCATACAACCCTGCTTTCTGATAAACCAAGTGATACATGTCAGGGCCCCTGTTTGCTCCCCATCAGCGGGAATTAGTGGGTAAATCCTGGCTACAAAAACGCTGGCTTTCATGGGGGCCCTGCGATACGAACAAAGGTGGAAAGGGAAAGGCAGGAAAATCAAAGTGCTGAGATGGGTGACAGGTACAGGTAATTGGACATCAGGTACATCATGGAGGTAAATCCCTTTGCAAGATAACAAAACGCAGAAAGGAAAGCCTTTCATCAGGGTGCTCCAGCCCCAAAGAGCCACTGTTTGGCTACAGTCGCAGAAGGCTTCATCTATCACAAAAAAGTTAAGGTGGGGCAAACCCATAGAATTATGCAGAAAAAAAAGGAAAGCCAAAGCTAATTAGCAGCAGAGCTTCCCATGGAGTAGTCTGTGTTGGGACACTCGTGCCTTACTGGGGTTGGTCCTTCCGGAGCAGAATACAGGATTGTTTTCACTCTCAGAGTTGACAGGTTTACTCAGAAAGTGAGAATGAAGACCCCTGGGAAGCCAGCCCTGTTCTTCAGCTCTACACTCCCACAGACCACAGGTAGCTGCAGATACTTCTCCTAAGGAGCTGTTCTCCTTAGTTTCTGTGGTGATTTTTGCAATGACTTCCACCTGGATTTGGGGAAGTTTTTAGATTATAATCTGGCAACATCCTGGCTGTGCCTCTGTGGAGAAATTGAGCTGTTAAGTCTGAGTTGCCCAGCCAGGTCTTATGAAGATGGGGAGGGGGATTGCTTTTATGCAAAACAGCTAAACCAGCGATAGCTTGGTTTGAAGATCAGTAACCTGGCTGCAGTGGCACTGCTGCAGGAGGTGGAGGTTGTTGTTATCCTCCTTTTCGCTCCAGGGAGGCTGTGCTCCTGCCACACAAAGTCGGCTGAAGCACTAGGGAGCACAGGGACTGCTGAACAAAACCCGGCGTGAGCCCCACGGGGCAGTGCTGTCAGAAAAAACACAGAGGAGTTAGAGCTCGCCCAGTTCTCCCTGTTCAGCTATGCCAGCATCAGCACCCTCAGGCTTTGTACTTTGCTAACACAATATGGAAGATGATTTTGGATCACTGTGCTCACTGTTTACTGCAGATCCCTTGGGAGTCTGCCAGCGCACCGTACTGATACCTGCTTATTCATGCCCATGCAGTGTGCACCATAGGCAAAGAGCATGAAAACATCAGCAGCAGAGCTGGAAGGTGCAGCTGGATGAAACAGGCTTGTTCTTATAGAGAAAAATACCTGGCACACAAAAAAAAAACCTAGTAGAAACCACACTATATCCATGTGTAAGCCAGATCCTTGTGACTACCAAAGACCTGTTGTTTGCCTTTGCATTTCTGCCTATCCAAATCAAAGTGCATGTTCCCTAAGACTTTCACACTCAAGTCCTCTGAAGTACCTGAGCATCCCTGCTCTCAGCACTGGGGCATCTCACCTGTGGAAGACCTTCATACCTTGCAAGAGGCGCAGCCCAGCCTGAGAACAGGGGAAGATGGCAGCAGCAAATTCTCATCAGGTGAAGATCTGTACCAGGGCAGCCACCCCCGTGCCAGCTGGACCTACCCTCCAGTGCTGCATGCCCAGCTCTGTGTCACATTCGGCAAAGGTGCCAGGTGCCTCTGTGCCACAGAGTGCATCTACATGGCTCAGTCTCTGGCACCCTGCAACAACCAGAACCATTTGCCACTTTTCTGAGCTCTCATTTTCAGTCTGCATTTTCATAAAAGCAAGAGACCTGTATAATCCTGAGGCCCATCTGCCTGTTTTTTCCCAGTATCCCCCAGTAACCTCAATCAAAGTTAGCCAAGATGCCTCAGATATACTGGAGTTTCTATAAATTTACTGACAATCGGTGGCTCGGCAGAGAAGAGAGAGAGACACCCATATCGGTGACCCTGTCCATGGAAAGGGAGGCCAAGCTCACCTGGTAGGAGCTTGGTTTGATGGCAGATGACATGCCACTCCACACATGCACTAACCACCCCTCAGCACGTGGGCACAGCTGGGGTGGCCACGCCACCGCCTGCCTCTGGCCCAGCAGCAGCATCGCTGCCAGAAAGATTTAGTGGACCGGGCAGCTCAGGGGAGGTTGGGAGCCTGGTTTTATCCATTCCGCCGCTCAACAGCTTGTTTCCTGATGCTTTCAAAAAGCAGCAGCTTGCAGTGCATGAAAAGACGGTTCCTTTTCCCATGTTCATATGATATTTCTTTGGATTGTATTTGCAATGCCATTTTTAGTAGCTGTTTCTATTTCATTTGCTCTCTCTCTGGGTTTAATTGCACTCATGCTACTGCAGTTAAGAATCACTGGCCATTTAATGGTTCAACTTTCATTTTAAGCAGCCACATTTAGAGTATCGCTTGTCCATAGGACTTTTTGCCACATCCTCGATGGCTAACAGTTAATGTCCTGTGCTTGTTCAGGGGACTCTGACACTTGTACAGACAGAGCAAGTACAGATCTGGGGGGAAGGCAGCAGGAGAGTGAGTGCAGCAGGAACTGGGATGGAAGAGTTTGCCTCAGAGTAGCTGAGGATGCTCCCCAGACTATGCAGCCCAAGCAAAGGGAGTATCATAGCTGTTTTTAAAGTCCTTGCTTTGAGCTAAGCCTGCAGTGCTGGACTAGATGTAATCCCCTCCTTGCTCCCTTTCTTCCAGTCCCATTTTGGATGCGTTATACACAGCCCTGATGCCGTGCTTTGCCCTTCTCTTCCCGTCCCAGCCCTCAGCACAGCATGGAGCAGAGCTTGTGCTGCACCACATCGCGCCCACGGGCACCCAGTCCTGGCCAAGGCTAAGTGAGGCTGACGTTGCTGATAACTCGCTTCTCTGGGTCAAGTCACCTCTGTCTAGCTCTCTCACTACATTCACTAAACACACAAGCCTGGGGGAGGAAGCCCCCCCCAGGCATTCACCAGGAGGCTCTCAAGTGAGCTGGAGTGGGAACAAAACACAATCACAACTAAGGGTTTGGTATTTCTCACTAAAATGGCCATAAGCTGGGCAGGTGCATGGAAGGTATGGATGGACACTGAGGACACTGAGGTATGGATGCTCGGAGCACAGTGAACATTGGCAGAAAGCAGAAAAGCACCAAAAACATTCAGATGCCTCTAAGCCACCCACAAGCAGCATCTGCCACGGGCTCCAGCAGCCAGCGCTTTTGCTCTGCTCCTCTGCAGGGATGACTGGGACTCAAGCGGTCCCAGTTCAACACATGCTTGAAAATAACAGTCTATTTGCTTCAGCTCCCCAGTGTCAAAGTAAGGCAGTGAGTCGTCATCTCTCCCAGGAAGGGTGGGGAAGTTCTACAGTGTTGTGTCATTTGCTGATTTGTGCATTACCTGGCATTTTGTTACCTGCCGTTTGGGGCTGCAGGTGACTGGACTGGTTTGACTCCCATACCAGGGGGAGCAGAGTCCCTCTCAGGTGGGAGGAGAAGCTGTTGAGGGGCCAACGACCACCCCTGTGGTCATCTCAGTGGGCAGGAGAGCTCCTGCTCCATTTCCAGCCCAGCTCTCCTCTTCCTCCACTCACTGACTTTGTTTCTTTGCAGACTCGTACAAAGCCCAAGGGGAAAGAAGCTAACATGGCAAGAGGGATGGAGGCAGCTCTAAGAGTCTAAATCGATGCCCTTGCAAGACACAAAAATGAAGTGTGTTTTATCTAATGCTGATAACATGGATTGGGGCCTTCAGAGAGACCGAGGTGCTTAGCCAGAGACTCACAATCTATTTTCCATACTAGTTGGGTCCTGCCCTTTTGTTGGGAGAAATGGAACAGAAGCCAAACATGTTAGATGTTAAATCCTGCCCCAGGCACCTCTTAGGGCTCTCTGTCAAATCCCTCTTGCTCTGGAGAAGGGTCTGCTCCCCCTCCTCCTGGCAGTCATTGAAATCCTCTTCCCATCAGATCACTTCCCAGCCCCAGGACCTGAAGTCCCTCTTGACACATCATCTCTCTCTTCAGTCCTTTTGCCAACAATCAGCCCTTTCAACTCTCTCCTTCCCTTCCACTCTCCCCCTTTTTTGGGTAAAAGAGGGTGACCAAACAATTAGTGCTAATTATTCCTCCAGAACTGTGCTGCAAAGGACATAGTTTCACAGGAGGCCAGAAGGCCAATTAACATTTTATCAGCACTGGAACGGTCTCCCTTTGTCCCTGGGCACGAACCCTGCTGCTTATCTTGTATCAGCTCTGACTCTGCAAGCAGATTTAAGTCACTAAAACACCCGAAACTAACTCATTGCAAAAAAAAAAACCAAACCCCAAAAACCCAACCCTACAACCAACCAAGCCTTAAGAGGGAATTGGTCAGGAATGCATGGGCTGGAGAAGGGAAGAAAGCCATGAGGACAAGGGAAGAAGGGAGCAGGAAAGGGGAATGGTCCTTCTCCTCTCAGTGGCAGCAAGTCACTGGGTATGTTCAGCTGCCAGTGGAACCACAAACGGTCAGTCAGTGCCCTCTAAAGGATGGCTGGGCAGGGCCATGCTCCCAGTCTTCTCCGAAAACACCAGGTTTGGCCATGTTGGGTCCCGACTGTAACCCAAAATGCATTGGAAGCCACAGACACCACAAAATGCACCTGAACTGAACAGTTATTACGATATATAGAATCATAGAATCATTTAGGTTGGAAAAGACCTTTAAGATCATCAAGCCCAACCTAACAATGGCAGTACCCTACTTCCCACCTCTTACAAGCAAGAGCATTATTATAAGGCAGTTATTAATTGCCAGTACGATCCCTTTGAACTGAGAGAAACACTCTGCTGTGGCGTCAGTGGTGGAGAGGGGAACAGGGTCAGCTTTGGCCAGAAAGCCCATGTCATGCTATGGGCAAGCTGGCTGGTTCCTCTCACAAGTGAGGGCCACAGTTCGATGATACAACAAATCGAGCTGTAATGTCCTAAAATTGAGTTAAAAGCAGTGTGTGACCTGAAGCACTCACTGATATAAACTCCTCATGGTGGATCAAATTTGTTCAAACAGTCATGACGGTTTTACTTCTTACCAGCAAGCTTTATGCAGGTTCTGTCATCATGTGTCCAGCCCGGGGTTTCATGGTACCCTGTACAGCTACCTTGGAGGCTTCATCACCTGTTCCTTCTTGCTCTCCACCTGCCCCTTTATCCTCAGTGTCACCAGCTTCCTTCAAACGCAGAGCCTTTCAATCCTGTTTGCACCTTCTCTCTGGGCACCTGCTATATGCAGGTCTTTTCCTGTCTCAGATCTTGTCTCGACTCCTCCAGAAGATGTTTGCCCAGACCCTCCTGCAACTGATGCAACGGTTTCAAGTCACACTGGAAAGGTGAGTGCAGCACAGAAATTGCGCTGGCAGCGGGAGAAGGAAGCCTGGCAAGTCGATCTGCAAGGTCCTGAGGTGAGTGCAGCACTGTGGAGCCGATAGGCATAGACCAAGGTGAGGAGTGAGAGTTCAAGCAAGCCAGCACAGACTCAATAGGAGCTCATTCAAGTATGACCCTCATTTTGAGGGTCCCATAAGGGGTTATCATCACTGGCCAACTCCTCATGCTGTGCATGAGCAACGTCTCCAAGTCCTGCACATGCCTTCCTCAGCAGGCATCCCTCCCATGCCCTGCTGCCACCACAAACCCACCCCCAGCGCAGCAGTACCAGGCTGCAGGAGGCACTCTGTGGCCATGCCCAGAGACTAGTCCAGCCCTGCCACCCTGGCAGCCACCCTGCCTCTCCTCTGTCCTCTCCCTGGCTCAGTTTCATCCAGGTCTGCTAATCATATTCTACTTCAGTTTTGTTTTGCCTTTTGTTTTTCCTCTTTGTACTTCATTTTCAAACAGTCCTTGCACTTTTCTTTGGCTCACTATGTGAATTGAGATAATTAGTTACAGGCTGCCAGGGCCTGCAGGGCTGCACTAGAGGAGCTGCAGGCTGACATTTCAGAGCCAGCAGGGTTTCGGCACTGGGTTAGAAGATGCCAGGCTAGTGATTCAAAGGTGGCAGGACTACAATAAAGTGGTTAAAGGGCCTAGACTGAGACCTGTGAGAAAAGTTTAGGGGAAAGCATCAACCATTGAGTAAGAAAAACAGAAATATGTCCTGCATACACGCAGTCTCAACTCATAGTGAACAGCTAAAGGACTTTATGTAGAGAAATTGGCCAAAGCACCCTTTGTGATTTGATCCTTTGGTTCTCACGGCAAATGAATGAACTGCAGCTGGTACAGTGAAGGTCCGTGTTTTCTCTCAGGCAACACACTCTTATGCTACTACCATCAGCTTTTTGCAAAGGGAATATACACACAAAATCCCCGCAACACAAAAGGACTGGCACCCCATCGTGCACACGGTGTACACGTGGCAGAGCAATAGCAACTCGCTCTGGAATAGGGAGTGGCAGATTGGCACATGCTGGCACAAAAATCACTATCATGTATATATGCTAATTTAGCAATGCCCATCTGAAACAGATTATCTGTTCATGCCAGAGCGCACTCCAGTCTGACCCACTCACAGATCCAGCACCACAAGACCAGTACGAACACTTTCCAATGCATACCCTGCAAGAGAGACACAGCTTTGTTGGGAGGAAAGTAGTTGGGGGAGCAGGGGCTGGGCAGGGAAACGTTCTGTACTTCCACTGGGGATAGAACAAGAAGGAACTGCAAAAATGGGAACTCGGGTCAGACATTAGGAAAATAATTTCCAAGTTAAGGAGAGTAAGGCTCCGGAATACACTGCCTTAGAGGTTACTGAATTGCCATCCTTGGAGGATTTCTATGAAAAAGCTTGAAAAAATCTCCATTGGGATGATACAGTGTTCTCACTGGGGGAGGGAACAGACTAAGACACTTACCATGCTTTCTTCCCACCTCTTTTTCCCACCCCACTCCCCCCAACTCTGCATCTTTAACAGTCTACAGTCTGTCATAATCTAGGTGTTTGCATAGAAATATGGCAATAACTCTGTTTCCCCAAGTATACAACATCTACCAGTCACTGTGGGGCACTTCAAGGACACTCAGGAACAGCCGCATGATACTCGAATGTTTCTCCTTCAAGTACTTTGGCTCTTAAGGAAGAAATACTGTAGCTACTGGTAAAGGGAGCAAGCTTCAGACTCAAGCAATTCTGATTCTAGCTAGTAAAGGGCAGAGGGAGAGAGAAACACTAATCTGTTTTTCACAATACCTTAATTTGGTGGTTTCTAAGCGAGGGGGGTGGACTGTATCTGGCAGAGGAGGACAGGGAAACAGAGCAGAGGATGTGGCCGAGAGGAGGTGCCTATATTAGGGACAGGGATGGAGCAGCATGAAGCTCACTCTCAGGGAAGGAAGCAGGGGCGAAAGAGAAAAACCAGCAGGAAACCCAGAGCAGCTGAGCCTGTCCCACAGGGCAGCCAGTGACAGCCAGGCACGGACTCCCGCTGTTCCTGCATTGCACTGTCCCTCTCCTCCAGAGCGAGCCTTCCCAGAGCAGCTCCATGCCCAGTCCCAGACCCTGCTCTAGGACCTCTTCCTTTGCTCATCCATCTTTCCAACCCTGATAGTATCTCCCAAGGCTTAATACTTAACCAATTCTTAAGAGTGGGAAGACAGAGTATACTATTGCAGAGATATGAGGGGAAAAATGCTGCAATATTCCCAACCAACTCAGCTCAGTACCCTCCCATTCCCCCGGCCGCACTTGGCATCAGAGAAAACAATCCCACCACACAAACCTGTTGCTTTCGTTGCTTCAGGCACACTGTAAAGTAATTAACTATTACCTTTCCCATGTCATAACTGCCTGCCACTTCTTTCCCCGTTTGTTGCCAAAATGACTTTTCCTTCACAAGTTCAGTAAAGGAAACACGTTCAGTTCTTCGCATGAGTGAAGAATACTCATCAAATAGCCCCCAAAATAAGAAAGCAAAACTGCTTTTGCCCACGTTCAAGAATATTCAAAATACAGAGCTCTGAGATCTTGATGTAGGTTTTTTTCCTTTTTTCTTTTGGTTTTTTACTAAATTACTCAGAATTTGGGATTGGCTCTGCTCAAGAGAGTATCTAGTGCTGAAAAGCCTGTCTGGACTAAGTAGGCTACCAAAAGCAAACAGCATTATCAGCTAGGCACTCAGTTTAAAGAAACTGGCACTCCCCTTCAAAAGGTACATGTTCTTCCTTATCTCTTTACACAGACCATCAAGGTTTTAGCTTTCACAATGCAATTTTAGCACACAGCATTACTCTGTAGCTAAACAGAAAACGCTGAGATGTGAAAAAGATCATGCAGTTTCTGAACTCAGAAACACAGCGTGTGTATTCTGAACAATAAAACTTTCTTTTTTAAAATCAACTATCAGCTGTGCTAATTTAAAAAAAAAAATCCTTATTATTAGCACTTTTCAGATACAATTAAAAATGCTTCCTGTGGCTAACTACAAAGCTGGGTTTGCATCATTTCCAACAGTTTAGTCCAATCCATCATGTATCAAAAAGTCGTAATTCCTAGGCAAAAGAGAGGAAATTTATTGAAGTCTGAACACATTTCAATAACTTCCCCATTTCCATGATAGCCTAAAATAAAAAAATAATTGCATTCACAAATCATAATATCATTGGCACAAAAGAAAAATGTTATATCTGCTTAGGGCTTTAAGTTTTACAAAAGATCTTTATTTAACTTTGGTAGAACTCATGTTTCGAAAACACGTATCTGAGTAGTCTAAAATATTAATCAATTGCTGTGAATAAAAAAATGCTGTGTAAACTTTGCTCTTTTTCCTACTTGGTAGTTCTACTAGCATTTAGCTGAAAGGAGGCAACATGTCCATCAGGTAAGTCGTCTCATCTGGACTGTGAAATACTTCAAAGATTTATAATTAAAGAATTATTGCCCCTCATTCAATTCCTGTTTGGCTTAGATTCTCTGAAGCTGACAAAGGAAACACTGAGTTCTGTCTTTCAGCTAAATCTGAAGCCTGGGGTTTCAAAAAAAGCAGTTTCTGTAAAGAGGACCAACTTCTAGGCCCAGCCACAGCCACATATGTAAGACCTGCAATGACAGCGCATACGCTGGGTCCGGGCAATAAGCCCAGCTGACGAGACAAGCATGCTACAGCAACTTTTATCAGCCACCATGTAGAACTGGAGAGCAGCAGAGCTAAAATGGATCTTGGAGACCCAGATGAGAACGTCAGGTAACGCTCAACAAGGGCTCTCCTGCCAGGATCCCTTCCAGACCCCAAACCTCGCTCCGGGCTCTGGACTGCAGTTCTGGGTGGACAATTGGCAGAACCAAGCATGCAAGCATCTAAGCCCTTTATGAGATTTAATCCTAAATGACTAGCAGAATTTGCCAGCACCAGAATCTAAAGCTTAATGCAAATTTTGTGCTTCAACCACAAAGCCATCCTTTCTTGTTGCCTTAAAACACTTAGGACACATCCTGAAAAATAAGTTTAATGTGTTTGTTATAAGAGGAGAACAAGATAGTTGTTTTGGGCACCATCAGCTAACTATACCTACCTCCTGCTGTGAAGGTTTTTTCTCTCATAAAGGATATCCAAATTTCCCGTTTAACACTTTGTGACAGTATGGAGGTGTGGGGGGAATAGACAGCAAAACTTTTACTAACCGTTACATCTGTCCTTCAAGTCAAAACAAAATGAGTGCAATCTATGAGGACAAGATGCAAGAAGCATATTATTTTGCTGAAAGAAGAACTACGATAAATGTTTAATTAGAAAGTTCCAGTGCTTTTGAACAATAATCTGAACTTTGCTGGATATCCGTCTAAGGTTAAGAGCGCATTTTTACTGCCCCGATAGCATTTAGTGTTGGAAAACTCTGAAGTCATACGTTGTTAAGAGGCTAAGAGCAACATCACCGAAAAGTCCCTCTCTGCTGAACAAAACTTGCAAATTTTTTTTTTTAAATTGGGCAAGAAAGAAACGCCCCACCATGCTCTGGGCTCTTTCTTGCCATCATCCAGGAGTGCTGAGGACAGACATGGAGTGACCTAACTCACATGAAAGAGCAAGAACATGCCTAGGCAAGAAGAAACACGCAAGAATACACCCAGGTGCCAACGACAGAGAAGCGCGAAAGAAACAGCAGTATGAAAAAGGACAGTCTGAGGAAAGGAGGTATGCTGAAGAACAGAACCAGGTAAGGAAGGGAGAGAGCAGGAACAGTACACAGTACATCCTAGGGAGGGCATTATAAACCAGTATTTAAACTAGAGATTTTTATTTTTCCTATAAAAACATACCAAACCTCACTATAAGACACTGTTCACTCTGGCAGTTTGCTTTACTCGTCTGACAGAAGTAACCATTGCTATAGCAGGGCCAGCAGAAGACGACATGTTCATTTGTCAGCTGCTTCAAATGCAAAGTCAGTATCTCAGTTTAAAACACCGGTGCAGGGGTGGGGGGGGGGTTGAACAAAGATGTCATACTTTGCCATGAAACAGACGGCGAGATGCCAGTTCTGCCGTGGGTTTGGTGACCTCCAACAAGAGGCAGTAAAACTGCAGCAGCTGCTGAATGCAAGTGGAATCCTTCACATGTGACAGCAGAATTCCACAAGTACTCCCTCCTACGGCTCTATTTAAACCCGAGATGGTAAACGCTGGTGAAAGAAAAATAAAACAAGATATGAAATATAAAACAAGAAAATAAAACAAGATGCGAAAATGCAGACAATTCTTCCTCTGTCTGTTGAAACTACATAAAAAAACAAAACCAAAAAAAACCCCAAAACAACCAACCCCACACAGAAGAAAAACGTTAAACATAAAAGAGCTGTTATCTCCAAGACTTCTGCAAATCTAAGATCTGGCTCCTTGCCTTACATTTGTACTAATTTGTTTAGCAGGAATGAAGCACATTTGATTTGATTCTATTCTTTGTGAGAATCTGAAACACGTTTAATTAGTTGATAATGAAAAAACCCCATAGAATTCTAAAAGACAGGAAAATACTTTCCTTTTTTGTGAAAGGCTTCATTTTTTTAGGACTGAAGAAGCAAGCTAAAAATAAACCAGCAGTATGCTTGTCACAGGTCTTCTAAAATCCACAGGATTGCTTATTCTCTCTGAAAAATTCTTGATATTGCACAAGTCACGATACTCATTTGACAGGCATTATTGCCCTATATCACCCCCCGAAACTGCCCAGAATAATGGCAGACGCCTCACACACACGGTAAAAGTACAAAAAGATGGTCAGCGAATTCCCGATACTATTCAATCTACAACCAAAACTTTAATGTTTTAACACAGAACACAGCAACCAAATACATTAAGCTTAAGGAAGAAGCAGAGCAAGAACCTAAATACTCCGTTTCCGCTAAAACCGGCTTTGCCAGTCTATTGACAATCCTCCTCCTGGAGACGCAGCTTCCCATTTCCCTCCAGTCTGTTACTCCTTCTTCAGCAAAATCCACAATCCCGAAAAGGTGTACTTCTGCTTCGCACAGCTCGGGGCGTTGATTAAAGGCATCGCTGGGCTCCTCGTGAGCCAGCCGAGCTTACGCTCGCAAAGCTTTTGGATACCGGCGCAACATACCAAGCCCCTGAGGCGACGGTCCCTAACGCCCAAGTCAGCCTTGGAAAAAATAAGTAAAACGCACTCGCCAACGGGGCCCGAGCCTGGGCACCGGCAGGAGCAAGCTCTCGCCAACTTTTAACAGCGCGGCGGCGGCCCCGAGGACTGAGCCCCCCTGGCAGAGGCAGGGCGCTGGGAAGCACGGCGGGGCACCGAGAGGCACCGGCGAGCCGCCGCGGGGAGNAAGCCCCTGAGGCGACGGTCCCTAACGCCCAAGTCAGCCTTGGAAAAAATAAGTAAAACGCACTCGCCAACGGGGCCCGAGCCTGGGCACCGGCAGGAGCAAGCTCTCGCCAACTTTTAACAGCGCGGCGGCGGCCCCGAGGACTGAGCCCCCCTGGCAGAGGCAGGGCGCTGGGAAGCACGGCGGGGCACCGAGAGGCACCGGCGAGCCGCCGCGGGG
>WAAD01038805.1:2836-96140 GCA_013389945.1 Fregata magnificens
CGGGCCCCCCCGGCCCCGGGCCCGGCCGCCAGGGCCACCCGGCGCCGTTGACGTGCTGGAACGCTGGGGAGATTTCATGGTGCATCGGGTCTTCGCGGTACGCCGCCGCAGCGCTTTTAATCCGGTGCTAGGAGTCCTAAAGCTAGGCTCGGGGGCTTGTCCCACCGCAGCCCCCGTTCCTCCAGCCGCCGTGCTTTCCCCTCGGTCGAGCCCTTCTCTGTAGGATCTTTCACCCCAGGGCAGCGTCTGGCTATCTGTGCAGTGCTTCTGCACCTCGGGCAGCGTGCAACTAGTGCAATACTGCCATTTGCGCTTGGTAGCACAACTTTGCACAGGCTGGATGAGGAAAGACAAGAACAACCTGCTGTCTGTAATTCAGAGGTTGCATAAGCACGGTAACTGAAGAAATCAGTTGTGGAAGACGCCGTTGTCGGCGGTTCTCCCTTCTGTTTGTTGTGCGTTTGCTAGCAAAGCACGTGCGCCCTCACAAATTGCACCGTGTTACGGAAATTAAGCTGTGATTTTATTTTCGCTTCAGAGATTCCCCTGCGAGGCTCGCTAGCACTTACACCAGGCAAACCGATGCATTGTGGCTGCATTAAAGAGACTTTAACAGTTGAAAAGAAAAGCAACAACTTTCCTAGTTGCAATCTGAGCTCTTTCTATTAAAATAACATTAAGTGCAGAGAAGTTTTCATTACGTAGTCTGCCCAGCAAGCTGCTTTACAAGACTACCAAGAATATTAAGCTACCAGATAGATCTTTTACTCTTCCCTTTTCAAATCCCTGGCCCTGACATCTATGGATTTGTTTGTTCGAAAAGATCAATGTTTGTGTAGAACGAGCAGCGAGGCCTCCATGGCGTGGGGCTGTGTGAATAGCCAAATTGTCACCAGTGTTCAGCATGCACGGTCACATGCTAAAGCAGAGCACAATAGCGAGCCAGGAGGTGCCAACTCAGGATGTCCTTGCTTTGGATGACAAACAGCAGCAGCAAATCCAGGTATTTTTCAGTCTGTGAAGCAGCTGAGGAATGTGAGTTTTTGCTAGTGTAAAGGAATTGCTTGCTTATATCCTAGGATTTCCATAGCTGCAGCAGGAGGTTGTTATAATGGTGCCATAAAAATAGCAAGTAGATCAGAATATATCCCTGCATGTTTATACCTTGTTTCATCTCATAGCACAGAAATTAATTTGCTCAAATATATGATTCTCACCACAAGCTCATCCCATATATGAGTTATGTTTTATGACTTTCAAAAAAGATAGATCTTTGAGAAGCTACATCTGCTTTTTAAAGGAAGAAAGATTTTTTCCCACAGTACTTCACTTGAAGTCCCAAGCTTTCCCACTGAGCAACTGCTATGTGATACATGATCTGTAATCACAGTGAAAGAATATCAACAGCATTAAAATTTGCCCTCCTTTACTCTGCATCTACTTTGGCAGCAGACCTGGCAGCGCTGAAACGCTTATCAGGAATCAACCTGCAGAGCAGTGAAGCTGTCAGCATCTCACTGCTTCTTTTAGGGGCAGGGATATTTCACCAGCACATCCCAAAAAGCAAGCAAGCATTATCTGTAGAGCTGATTCAGTACCCTCTGCCAGTGAAACTCCCACCAGCCCACGTGAGTCCATGCCACTGCCCTGGGTGGAGCACTGCTGACTCGCTCACCGCCCGCCCCGCTGAGGAATGCCCTGTTCAATGCAGGTGTAGTCTTAGTGTACACGGCCTTGCACCAATTTTGCTGAACTCGGTGTCTAAGATTAGAAATCGCCCCTTCCCAGTTCCCTTAGGCACTCCGCAGTTTGATTTTCCTAGCAGCTGTGGCCCGCTCAAAGTGGCAACAGGGCTACCTGTGGGGTCAGAGCCCAACCAGGTGCCCAGCTGTCTTGTCCAGAAAGATTTTACGTGGGAAGACACTCAAAATCCACCATCTCCAAAGATGATGACGTATTCCCTTTTTACACATAGCCCTGACCAGCAAGAAGATGGAATCATTGTAATAAGCATCTGTTACTCAAACTGATGCCTATCAAAAGAAGTATGAGTATTGCCTACGGGGTCCAATTATGATTGTAGAATATAAACACATGAACTGAGAAAAAAAGACTGAAGCTGTCCTGAAGGTCTTGTTGTCTTTATGAAAAAGGACAAAAGTGAAGGACAATGGGACTAGGGGTGTACTGAGCTACTGAGCTTTATGCCTGTGACTTCTTGTTTCTTTCAGTCAGCTATTAAAAAAACCCCAAACGTGTACGTGTATAGACGTTAAGCCTGTTCGAACTTGACAGGACTTCAAAATACTTTGTCCTGAGTGGGACTGGGGCTGTCCTGTGCAAGGGACATTTATTGTATGGGAATACGAGTAGAGCAGCAAACGCAGAAGCATCTCACATTATAGCTGTATGTCACATTTCATTTCACACTCATAACACTTGAGCCTTCCCAGTGCTCTGACGTACAGATAGGCCAGATCGCCTCCTGTGGAGTCAGAGCCCAGTTTTAAAATATATTCCCCCTGGATCAGATGTTTATTGCAAATAACAGGCAAGGCAGTCAGAAGTAAATAAAGGCCAAGGTTTCAAAGAGTTAATACTGCCAAGGTCATTGAAGAATCCAGATTTACGACTACTTATTTTTTTAAAAAGAACCTTGCTGCCCTTTAGCTTTCCTGCCATAGTTACAAATGCAATTGCCTTTGAACAGATACTTTCCTATGTACACAGAGCTGAATTGGATGATGATAGGTTACACTAGTTCAGGGTAGCTGTTGTGCTGATCTAATGGCAAACACAAACAAGACTGTACAACTGTAAGTGTGCTGAGTGGGCTGTGTCTATCAAGAGCGCCAAGTCCCAAAGCATTTTAGACCTGAATCATGTAGGTCACATAACCTCAGCACTAGAAAGTGGTAAAGAAATCTGTCCCAAATCCTTTGCCTTGCCAGGGTTGTAGTACTTTACTTGGCACAAAATGTCCTCCATTCATTCACAGCCTTGAGTCACCTTCTGGGAGGAATCCTTCCTAAGGAACATGTCCAACATTTTATTTCAAAATGCAGTAAAAGAGCACCGTCAGCTTGGCTCCTTTATAAGTCAGTGCCTAGAAGGATTTTGTTAACCTAAACCTGAGTTCAACTCCCTTTTCTAGGCAGGGAATTAAGCTCCCATAAACCTGTCCCAAGCTCAGTGGGAACCACCCTGCCGTGGGGTAGGAAGAAGTTCAGTTCCTCCAATGGAAACTGTCCCACTGCGCATGAAAAAAAAGTTCACGGGATCAAAAGAGTCTGACATTAAATTTTAGTGAGAGAAAAGCCTAGTCACTCAGCTGTGTTCCACTAAGGACATTATTAAATATTCAGTGTGACAAAGCTAAACACAGAGGGGTTTTTTTCCTCCCCACACGACAGCCCTGATGGCAGGGCGGTATTCACACCGCTCTCTGGCTCAACTGGTAGCCCCTTCCTCATAACCTCCCGGCTTGGGCACTCTCCCGCAAAGTGCAAATTCACAACCCCTTCAGCAGGGGAGACAAGTACATACTGAACCATCAGTATCACGGGTAAGTAAAAACTGTAGCTACTCAATGAACCTATATTTGCCATATCCTACGTGAATATCAGTGGGATATTAGAGGAAGGAAAACAGACAAGCAAGCACACTCCCTCCCTCTATGTTATTGCCTGATGCTCCAGGCATACCCTGAAAGCACTTACTGGATCAAAGTCCTGGCAACCGAAGAGGGGCATACATTGGGTCAGAAATCCTGTGCAGTATGTCTCACCTGAGGCAGCATTAGAAATCCCTAAAAGCAGAATTGCCTGTGACCAATTAACTGTACCATCAAAAAGAGACACTGAACATGTAAGTGCCTCTTTAAGGCTGGCTATCAGCTGACTAGCAAGTCAAAGAGTCTATAGTTTTGACTTGTGTATTTCCTGCTAAAAGCCTTGTGTGGAAAATAAATCATTCACACCTCTTAGTGTCTGCAGGTCAAGATCATACCTATGCACACATTGGGATAGATAAGTGGATGTCTAGTGGGATTCTAAAATCCCATAGGCTCCTGCCTCACCACAAGCTAAGTGCAGTACGTTGCTGAAAATATCTGCGGATGCCTTTCTACCTCTTTAAATGCCTGAGTGTCTCCGAGTCCAAGGTCACTTGCAAGTGGGAGTTAAACTCTGAATTGGTTAAATGCTTTAGAAGAGGATTACCCTGCAGTTCTAATCATTTGAGTGTCAATAAATTTAGGGCAGGGCTGTTGGAGATGCCTCCAAAAGAACCTGGAGACCTTCAGCTGAGTAGTCCACCATAGTGAAGCTTCCCTGAGCTTTGCACAATGGTCATCTAGCTGTAAGACAGTTATTTGTCCTGGGCCAAATCCTGAAATCCTTACAGGAACTAAACCTTCCATCAGAGGACCAGGCTTCATGACACCTGCCTGCATGAAGCTTGTTTCCTGTAACTAAGCTGACTGGGTGCGTGCAAAAGGCCATTAGCTGGGAATTCAAGCCTCCCATCTGTAGTAGCATTTGACACCCACTCTGTACAGCTGCTAGCAAGTATGGGATAAACAGACTTTGGGGGGGGGTGTTTAAAAATAAAAATAATAATAAAAAAAATTCAAACCTCGTGTTAAATCTGCTGCAGGGGCACTAGAAGGAGAGCTGGAGCACCCCATGGGTTTGGATTTTGTCTGTCTCCTGGTTATTTCATCATTTCCCGGTGAAGGAAGAGTACCTATGTGCTTAGTTTAATAAAGACCCCAAAACTCCTAAGGTGGCTTATTTTGCATGAGATTCTTGTAGAAATTTAGCATTGATGTACACACAGATGCACAAATGCTGTAAACTTCATCACATGAAAGACAATAAAATAATGTAACTATTAATTTGATGTTAATGTCACTACTTTTCCCCTTTGCAAAGTTACTAAAACTCATATATATCTAGGAATACTTTGTATTTCTCCTCCCCCCCCTCCCCCCCGCTCTTTACTTTCTCTTGTGAGCAGAAGACATGTTTCTAACTTCTTATTACTTACTTACTTTTGTACCACAGCTTCCTTTGATAAGGTTTGCTCAGTTATAGCTCCAGGAATGATGTGATAAAGTGTTCTCAAGCCTCCGAGCTGTTTCCAGTTATGACATAAATATATCAATTGGGGAGCATGGTACTTTATTTGTCACATGCATTACCATCTGCAGCAAGCACCTTTATTGCTGTAGTAAGTATACTGTAGATACAGCTTTAGCTAAACTAAATCCGTGTCAACTAACTGCTGCTAATTAGTCAGTCACAAATACTCTATTCCAGAAAATGGACTAAATGGAACATTTTCACATCCTGAAAATTGATACTAGGAATAAAATGAGGTCATGTCTTCAGTAACTCATTACTGAATTATTTCTAAGGCTGCAGTGCTGTACAGTTACTACATTGTAATTAAGAACCAGAGGATCTAGGATTGCTTTTCAAATTGTAGTTAACTTTCAGTATACTCTTGTGAGATGACTAGGTATTATCAGGTCCACTTTATTATTGATAAACCAAAACACAAAGGTTATAAATAATTTGCTAGAAGCAGACAAAAAAAGAACCGGAGCCAGAAGAAATATATAGGAGTCCAATTAAAAGGTTACAAGGGAGAAAAAAAGCAATGACCCAATTAACTAAAACTGTTGCAAATTTTTAAAGGATTTTACAAGCAGAAAAAGACTTTTGCAAAAGCCTGCTCACTTGCATAACATAAGCCATAGAACTCCAGCCTTTAAATTCCCTCAGTAAACATTTTTTTCCTTCCCTATATTGCAAACAAAAAGTCAAGCCTCATAGTTCCTCAATAATGTAGCATCTAGCCTCTTCAAGGGAGACAATCTTTGTTTCAAGCTTCTAAGCCTATTGCTGTTTTCATTGATAAGGCATTTCACTGAGTTAGCCAATGTAAAGTGAAAATAAGAGCAACAAATTAGACTATAAATGCTGAGATTAAAGATACATTCATCTCATTAATCTTTTACTAGTAACAATGTCTACTCCCTGCTGCCATTGCCCAGCCAGTAGGCAGTTCCATCACAATCTCATTTAGAAATGTGTTTCCAACATGAGATGCACATATCGGATATAACTCGTGTAAGTTAGTTTTTCCTTCAGACTGTTGTGAAGCCAGCTATGCTACATCCCTTAACATAGTTCCTACCTGATCTTACAAAGCTCATTTTGAAACCCCTTGCAAAATCCTGCCTTGAAATTTCCCCAAAGCAGACAAGCTGTACTTCCAATTTCAGCCACAGGAAAACAGACAAAGCAGACCTTCTCAGTTCCTTTCCTACCATATAGATTATTTGTTTAAAAGCAGCACAGAGTTTATCTGATTGCTCAGTGAACCTAAACTTCCACCTGAAGATCTCAAAAAATGGGGCAGCTACTTCCCTGCTCAGCAGCAGCAAAGAGGCACTTTTTCTCCCACCAAAGAGAAAATCCCAGTGCTTGTTTCATTTTCAAAAGCCTGTACATTTTGCACCTGAATTATACATCTGTGCCTGTGCTAAATACAAGCATGAGGGTGTTCTTATTTGCCCATGCAATCGCTGAGGCTGTGTGCATGTAAGCCACAATAAAGCAACACCGCTGGCCGATTGCAAGCAGTGTACGTGCAGTTATCTGACCAGTAACCTAAAGGAGAACTTAAACCTCTTAGAGTATTACCCTGCCCTCCTACAGCACTAGCTGGGCCACATATAGATGTTTACACCCCCATTCCAAATTTGCATCCCTCAGCTCTTTCTTTCAGCTCAAGATGTGCTCGGTTGATGCTTTGAGAGCTCCACTCTCAGTCCTCACCACAGCAGCAGCTCTCCAGACGGATAAATAAATGCAAACTGGGTGAATAGCTGTGAAACCTCTGTGCCTGAAAAATCCCCCTACTCTCCTGAAACGGTACTTTTGCATTACACATTTTTCATCTCCATTACTTCACTAAATAAACAGTCTGAGTTTCTGGTATGAATCTGATTAATAGCTAGACTTGGTTTCAGTACAGATTCTGCTCCCCTCGTGGCTGCAGAGGCTGTTGAGCATTCCTGGCAAGCTGGTAGCAAGCTGGCTTTCCTCTGCAATTTTGAAGGAAAGTCATTGCAGGCATGTTGATGTACCACACTGCAGGGTGGCTGCCTCTCGGTGCTAACTGGAAGTGGCTGGAAGATAAATAATGGAAAGCTCTTTCCAGAACTCCTGGTGTGCAGTACAGCAGAGGACGGAGCTACAATCTGGATTTGTTTAACCTCCGTGTCTCCCTCTGTAATGTAGCCGTTCACACACCCGCCCAGCCCCTCACGTGCACGCTTGTTCGCCCTCTTGTGCATATGCACCAAGTCCCAGCTGCTCCATTTCTCCGTCACACAGCCATGAGCACACATGGTCACTCCGACTCACAGTTACTCTTATTTCCCGCATCCTCCGAGCCAAAGACGGCAGCTGTGGGATCTTGGTCAGGTTTCCAGGTGCAGGACCCCGCAATGCAAGCCAGAACTTTGGTCACAGCCTTGTCCTTTTAAACTTCCTCCAGGTGGGTATGTTGGGCTCCTGGCTCGGAGCAGTGACATGTTACACTTAATGTCACTCGCTTTGCACTGCGGTAAGGGACTACTACCACAGGCAAACTTTTAATCTGTCCTGTAAAGCCCTGGGAGCATGCAAAACACAATAAATAATAATATCCTCAGCACCAGTAAGGAGGTCTCAGAAGACAGCCGGTTGCCTGTTCTTTCTTCTTCCACTAAAAGGCTTTGGAGGTACCCCCTTCCACACAACTGGGAGAAGTCAATGCATCACAGCCCCCCTATACGCACACAGATCTCAAGGTGCTGTAGTTTGAGGGTATAAAAGAGTGTGTGAGTTCAAAAGCCATAAGGCAGCATGTCCTGCAATTCACCTCCTGACATGTCTGTGGTAATTAATCATTTAATCAAGGTCTTCACAGTAGCTTTATGAGCAATGTTTTGCTTTGCTGTGAAGGAAAGAGGCATGCAAATGGTTTTGTTGCTCAGCCTGGAGACAGTACCTGCTTACCTGGGTGAAGAACTAATATTTGCGGCTGTTCTCTCTGAACACTGAACTCTGGGTTTTCATTTTTCTTGCGATGACAGTACACAATGGTGTCTCCAGTGTGCTTTCCACTAAATCTATTATCTACTGCTGTTGACTTAAAACAGCCTAGGACAAAGTCCACACACAGTTTCTTTTGCAGCTCTTCTATGCTTTATCCTTAGGGTTTATGAAGTAAATCAGTATGTGGCTGTAAGTCTCCAGCCAATTTCAGCATTAAGAGAAAATATCACAGATAACATGCCTAATTCTCTTCTTATGTGTACCAAGATACAGTCAGAGTCAACTCATTGGTGTGAAGTATTCACTGCTATCACAGCAGAAAATGAGAGGGGAATTGGGCTACCCATATAACATGCATCTTGAAGAAATTAAAGACGTGCTACATGTTCTTCTTCCTTATTGAACAGAGCAGTAATAAAGAAAGAGGTTTATTTAATTGTGAAAAAGCAATTAACTTTTGAAGATGTTTCCTGCTCCTCTGAGGAAGCTTGATTTTCTGCAGCATATTTCTTTCAAACTAGAGTCTCCAAGTGCCTTGTAGTATTAAATATGTCAGCTGAAGAACTAAATAATAAATAAGGCCAGGGGAAGGCAGACCTTTTAGCAAAGCTTCCTCTGTCTCTAAGTGGTCATTTCTTTCATTTTTAAAGAGGATGTACACTCCCCCCCCAAAAAAAATTAAAAAAATAACATCTCAAAGTGGCTGATGATAAATACTGAACTTATTTACATGCTCCATCTATCTGCACACAAGCGTATACAATAAGGGGAGGTGTGGATGTTTAAGAAGTCAGTTTACACATGGATAACTTCCTTGGCTTTTACTTGCCTAACTGCTTGGCTCTTCCCGCGACCTGTTTCTGTAGCAACTGCCACCTCACTCTGCAATTACGCTGTCTCGCAGTCATCGGGTACCCTTTGGAAGGTACACATGCACATTTATCAAAGCTGGGGAAAATGCTGGTACCTTCTATATGATGTTTATAGGCTTCCCCTCAGAGCACCACCAGGCGCTGTGCAATGAATGTTTACAGGGGCTGTAGTTCAGCAGCCTGGTCTGCTGACGGTGAATTCCCTTCTCACTGCTCATTAGGCACTGCTTGCGGCCTCCCAGCCTGCAAACCATATGGATACCTCACCCAGGGCAGAGCAGGAGGAAAGGAGAGGACAGCAGACCAGAGAGCACAAACAACCCATGAGACTGGCAGCTGGAGGAAGGCACCCCAAGGTGGCTCTGGTCAGGGAGAAAAAAAGACAAAGCTCCAACAGTTTTCCTTTCTCGCAAGGCTTCTTACATGGTTTTTCTTTATTTACCTTGTCTTTTCTTCTTCACGGACAGCAGGACTATAAATACTAAAAGGAATTGGCAAGAATGTACCCTTTCACAGCCTTAATGTACTTGCGTGTGCTGGAGAAGAGAGCAGTGCAAAGTGGCCAGGCTCAGTGCTCTCCCTAAATAGCCGTTCTCTTATTGCCACTGTTGAAGACAGGATAAAATCTCCAAAATCATGAAAATGGCTAAAAAAATGGTGTTTGATATAATGCTGATTCTTTTCACTTTCTTTTCCGATCCAGAAGCTTGAGAGACCACACAGATCATGTCCTCAGACTCATCTTTCTGCCTCCTGGGAAGTTTTAATGACACAGTGCTGGCCTCACCTAGATCGCGTGCACATTAGAGTCAAAACAGCTTAATTAACTCTGCTCCATAAAGAAAAGAAGAAGAAAAATTGAGGTGAATGCCATACATAATCAAGAACTCTGAGACAGTGGGACTTAGGGAAAAAACACCGAATACCACAAAATACACATCAAGCTGCAAGATCTGCTTACCACAGATCTGATGCCTTGGGCTCGGAACTCATTTTCCAAACCCATTAGTTACTCTTTTTAGATCACTCCTACAAGCTTATTGCTATTATCTCTACTGGCAAAACAATGCCAGATTCAAATGGAAACACATTTTGCAGGCCCAGTCAATCATGGTACTCTATTGCTGTCCCTCTTGCTGTCCATCACCCTGTTGTGTCATGGCAGGCTGAAGGACCTGCTTTGCTGCACCACTGCGGTGACTCCAGGTCCGCTCTACAGTACTGAACTTTGGGATTTTCAGTAATGTAGCTGTAGAGCAAGGAATTGAATGCAGGTTGTAAAATCTACCCAAGGAACAGCATAAATACGGAGTGCAGCATGAGTCCCAGGCTTGCACAGCTACATATAGTCAGTCCCTGAACTAGTCAGGGAGTGCCTCCATGAGACACAGTTTTGGTGGTGAGTCCAGTATGCAAAGAGGTACACACTGCAACAGGAGTTGTCCAGGTAATCTCCACATAATACATCACAACTGAGTTCAGAACTGAGTTTTATAAAGCAGGTCAGTCTGAGAGCATTTATTCACATGAGAAATGGAGTGAAAATGGTGCCTCTAAATATTTGTTTAGTACTTGATATATCCATCTGGAAGGTAACACCACTCTCATGCAGCTTGGGAATTCATATGTGCTGTGCCTTTGCCCAGGGTCACCCATGAACCAGGAGGGGTGGCTTTGAGTTTCAGGGCCCCCATTCCCTTCTCTCTCTGCTGACGTGGTATCCTTACAGCCACTGCGAAGGCAACAGTGGAAACAGAGACCATCTGCATATATGACACTTCTTCACTAGAAGCTCGTGAGGATATTTACATGTGACATTGCATGACAGCTGAATAATACTTTTAATAAAAACATAACTCAGTCGGTGTCTTCAGCCTGCTGACTCTGCTCTTCATAACATGCTTTATCAATGTCAGGAAACTGTAAAAAGCTATAAATGGTGTTGAACAAAAGTGCTAACATCATTTCCCCAAGTCTATGATCTACATAATGGGAAAATATTAACACAGAGATATCAACACAAGATATTTCTTGTTCTAAAGGTGCAGGTATTTTACCTTGACTGAATTGTTTAGAAGATATGGACAGATTTTTGCAGCCAGCATGCATCAGTATAGTTTACATTGACTTCAGCTTAAACAAGCTGACTTTTGCTGAGGATGCAGTATAAATACTGACAAATCTGCTATTACTCATTGAAAATAATGAGCTGGGCAGAAACAGCTTCATCACGTGGCCACACAAGGCCAATTCAGTCTCACTTGGGTTTTGAATTGGAGGGAATATTAATGAATGGGATTAAATCCTTCTCTGGAAAGCCAAAAGTGAGTCAGGGTGCCGCGAAGACCTCAGTGCTGCTCTGTGGCAGCACGGCCAGCGGGGCAGAGCCCTCACCAACAAGGGGCCAGGATGCTGAGCAGCCAGTCCAGGGCAGTGACTGGGGTCAGACACAGCCGGGTGGTCACCAAGCAAGTCCGCAGCAGCAAGACATGTCCAAAGGCAAGGCAGGAAGCTGAGCCGGTGGAGCCAGGTCAGGGCCAGAATTGTGGCAGCAGGAGCCAGGGCACAAGCATCACTGCAGCACAGCAGCGATGTTCCACAGGCAGGGGCCAGGGGTGAAGCCTCAGCTAAAAAGCAGCTCCCACGAGGCAGGAGGAGCAGGACCTTGCTTCTGTGTTTCTTCACAACAGCCCTCATCAGCAGAGGAGCCGACCTTGGACACAGACAGCTACGCTCCAGAAGGGCATGTGCCCAGGAGGTTCAGTTTTTCCATCCCCATTTAGAAACATCCTTTTCTCCACCTCCTCCTAATCTCCTTGGACAGATAGCAGTCAGAAGAGAACTGTGTCTCATTGGTGTGAATTAAACTTTTCCCGAATCTTCAGCAGGCTAATTGTTGAGTGAATTTGCGATAAAAGGAAAAAGCAAGCATATTTTAAATTCAAGACTAAAACTGGGGGATTAGGAGAAGACAGGTTTAGATAAGATACTAGGAAGAGCTTTTTAACATACTGCTCACTGTTCTTTGCAGGGACTGTGAAAACCCATGGGGTTATCCTTGTAGATTAAAGTAATCCATTTAGAGGAGCTGGTCTGTCCTTGGCAAAAAAACCCACAAAATACATGTTATTGCTGCTATTGCTCCCACTACTAAACACATCTGCCACCTTATCTGCACTGTGTGGAGGGGCCGTGCTGTTAATGTGGCTTTAATGTCAAGTGAGGACAGGTATCTCAGGTAGGCTTGAAGTGGATGGGCAGCCCGGCAGCTTCCCTCGCCCCATTGAAGTTCCCTGCACAGGGACCCCGAGGAACGGCTCTGCACAACAGCGCTGGGGCCAGATCCAGCAGCACTGGATGGAAATGCATACGGAGCAAGCTCTCCTTCCCCATTTTTCTATACATACGGTAGTGCCTGTGAAAGAGGCATAAAAACTCCAATTAATGCGGTTGCTTTCATTTTATTCATTTTACGCTATGTGCTAGCATAAATGTGTGTGGTGATAAGAAATAGTAACAGAGAAGACAACAGGTACATTGAGAGACAGAGAGGGGACATATGGCCCAATTATAGTATTAAATATACTAATTTTTCAGTTCTTGTCATATTATTTAAACATATGCAATTTGGAGGTGAGCAGTCATATGTTGTAAATGAGATGGAGCCTAAGTTAGTTCTGAAGAAAGGAGGAATTAGAGAGTGCGCAGAATCAGACAGGAAAATCCTGACCCAGAGGTTAATTTTGATGTTTCACAGGACTCCTCACTAGCAGAGAAGCCACCACCTACTGCTTCCCAGTGACTGCCTTAGGAAGAGGGAGCAACCTGCCCAGTTGTGGAGGCCAGCGATTCCCTCCTGAGCCAGAAGGAATCTGGTATCACTTATCTGCCTCTGAGAGACAATTATGAACCCACTAGTGAGCAGTTTTTCAGCCATGGTGCCCTGAAGAGCTTCAGGGACTTCTGCAGGGGACAGCAGGCAGGGTCCTAGGGGTGAATGTAGCAGACTGCGCAAGGGAGTGTTTGAAGCAACCACTGTCAGACCATTTGGACCTGACATGGTGGAATACCCAGGGCTCTTCTTTTCTAGACATAGCAGTGGACATGTGGTTTGTGAGGGAATGGGACATCAGGAAAACTAGGGACACTCTCCCCCATCCTCATTCCACATGTTGCTAAGATCTAACAACAGACGCTCACAATCAACTCTTTCCCAGCACCAGCTGGTACCACCTGAAGCCTGGACATTGCCATTTCATGTTCAGATCCTACAGGAATCCTACATCTGTCGAGGTACGGATTTGGTCCATGCTGGCTTTTTACATGAGGTAGGAGGGAACTGCAAAGTTTTAGCTTTAAAGTAATACACCTCAGAAATACTTCAGGAATACGTATCCTAAAAGTTACATGAAATGGTCAATGTGAGAGTGTCCGACCATTCAGCTTTCAAGCATTCACTGAGTTAGACCTGTATTTCTGTGTGCGAAGCCTAAAAACCTGACTATGTATATTTATTGATCTAGCAGTTTTCATTCCATGAGTTGGTAAATTGCTGTGGGAAATGAGCAGTTTGAACTTTTCTCGTCCAAACTCTCATATATTGGTCGCTCTGGGCAAGATTCAGGTATGGTAAAGAGGCTTGTCACTGCTGTAATCTCACATAGAGAATATGTGAAGAAAAAAGAGACAAAAGTGTGCGTGGAGGGAATTTTGCACAATTAGGAACCCTCGAAAGAGACTGTGTTGGCCCTGCATATGCCAGAATGGAGGATCAGATGCGTTTAATAAAAGGCAAAAATTCACAATAATTTGTGTCCTATGTTTCCATCTTCTCCCAGAACAGATGCTTTTCCAGCCCATAGCAGGAAATAATGGTCCTGAAGAGAGGAGAAAGGGAGAGAGGGAAGCAAAGCTCTTGTAGATAAAGCTGTTGTAGATGCTGCTCTGGCCTGCAGTTGGACTCACCTCTCCAAAACTTTCAGAGCTAATCTGACCAAGAGTTCACTTTGACTAACCCATGGGGAATTCCAAAGAAATCAAGAAACCAGTTCCTGATTAAATTCAGGGGGATGGGGCAATCTGATGCTTTAAACTTGATCTATTCCACTCTGGGTATCCTGCATGTCTTATACCGGGTTACAGCAGGCTAAGGTTACTTCCTCAAGCTGTTGGAAAGACGAGTGGCATGGGACAGAGGCTCATCATATGGAAAAGATTCCAGGGACCAAATGCCAGGACACCAACTCTTCAGCTGACAAGAGCTAAAAGAAGACAACTCAGGCAAATAATTACTAAGGAGAAACAATGTGTTCAACTCACAGAAAGGAAGTGACTGCAGGGATCCCTTGTTTTACTTGACCTAAATACGCATGTATTCATTCTTTAAATATTTTATACTGCTCTGGCTTGTAGCATGCATTCCACTTCTGTGCCCTGGTTTGAATGTTGTATTTCATATGTCGTTTGCAACAGTCTCAAGAAAGAAAATATATGAAAAACATTTTCAAAGGAAAAAAAAAAGATGATCCCCTAAAAGAAAAATAAACAAAATGGGCATTTCCATCCCTAGTATCTGGGGCAACAGATGGGGTGGTGAAAAATGTGCCTGCAGGGCAAAGTTCTGCTCCAATCACTCTCCTGCCCACAGCAGACAGTTTTAATTTAGAGCACTGAGGATTATGCGCTATGGAGCTACACTTTGTTAATTTATTATCCCTCACATTAGTCCAGCATGTAAATCATGACAACAGGCAAGCGCATAGCAGAAGGTGTAGACTGCTCTGCCATAGCAAGCAAACAGAATTAGATTAGGAGGTTCAAATGTGAAGAAACCTTTACATGTCAGTTTTAAAAGCTCCCATATTTTCTATGCTAAAATATCCCATCAGCCCACTAGCTGTTTTCCAGGGACAGGGCAGAGACTGCTGCATACAGAATGCAGAGAGGGAAATTTTGATAAATTATTTTCAGTATCAAGTCTCTAAGAATTTCTTAGGATGAGGTAAAGAAAGTAGGTCAGAATTAGAGGAAAATTTTTGGACAATGACTTTTTAAACGATAACATTGAGTCAAAAGAGAAAGCTTTTTTCTTTTTTTGTAATAACTCCGTGTTGTATTGGTGTGCACAGTGATGAAGCCTTCCCTTTGCCATTCAACACACAAATGGGGTTTCATGTCTTTCTGGATTAGGTTTTGTCCATAGACCAGTTGGCTCACCCCTTTGGAGTTGTCTCTTTCTTCCTGATGACTGACTAAAAGAGAGCCTAGATGACCTCCTTACGACCAAGACATCGAACTCGGTGATGTCTAAACCTAAATGGGACACATTAGAACATTAATCATTTACATTAAGCAGCCGAAATAGGCAATGTGAATTTCCCATGAGTAGTCCCCTATTTGAGTACTGTCTGTAGCATTCATACTTTTCATATCTCGAGCAGAAGTTTTACCTCTGATTTCAAGATGGGTGTATCTTCGGACATGACAAACTGGCTCAGAAATCACACGGAGATTTCAGAAAAGTGTGCAAAACCCGTTCTTCAAGATGCCTACTTGGAGATACTGAAACCGTGGAATGATAAGGTAATGCATAAACAAGTTACTGGGTCTACAGATAAAATGATACTATAAGAAAACACCGCCTTGCTGGGGGAACAGTTCCTGGATGTTTCCTGCAATATGTGACGAATCAAAAGGAAACACCAAAAACCGCAGAACCATCTTTGTGGACAACTGATGTGCAGCCATGTACTGAATTTCTGTCAGCTTCAGCAGAGTGTAGTAATGGTTGTGTCCACCTATAGGTGGACATATCATCCACCCTTATGGTGTTCCCCTATGGGTGGACGAACTGTCATGCATATTTAAAAGGCTCTTCTCCTGTTTTGGGGAAGATGAAAATGGGAGCTCCTGCAACACAGTATGCACAAAGGAAGTATTCCCCAGAGGTGCCAATCAATAAATGATGAATTGCTCTGGGCACATCTCAACTGTAACAACTGTGCTCATCTGATAGGAAGACTTTGCTTTAGGATACATCAGTGAAAGCTGCATGCACAAAATGTGTGGGATACATACAGAAAGGCAGGGGGGAAGCATGTAGTAGAGAGCAAAAATAATTAGAGATCTGGGAAGTGTTAAAAAATGTTTGCATATGATTAGAGTAATAATAATAAACCCACAAATTTTAAAATAGATTGCTTACACATAAAGCTTACTAATTGTTCTAGGGGAGGTGGGTTAATGAGTAGAGTGCAGCATAAGTGGTCGAAGGTACCTAAAAATTGTGGTTTATTTCTGGGCTTTGTGCACCACTAGGATAATACATACAAACACATTTGACTGTCTTGGGCAATGTGCTAGAATTCCCAAGCCTAACGGTTTAAAAAATCACTTGCTTCTTCGTTACTAAAATCTCAGTCCAGTACCATTAATTTAATCATTTGCTTGCATGTTGGTGGATGCATTCCCTTACATCTGAATAACAACTTTCTAACTATTCATCTTCAGTTGATGGGCAGGCAATAAATAGGTGATCCACCTAACCACAGCTCACTGTCTGATTTAGCTAGGTTCTAAGTTAAAAAATTAGAAGATTGCATTCCCCTGCATTCCCCTGCAGATGTTTGGAGCAACAGTAACATCCAGTGGTCAAAATGTTAATTACATTACATGAGGGCATTGCACGCTGGCAGCATCTTACGACTGCATCTTCCTTGCAATAAAAAAGCAGGTGAGAGCAAGCCTTGAAAACTTAGGATCGTGCTTACATTGCACAAAAGTAAACTTACACACAGTAACACATCAGTCTTCCTACATGGTTGGTGTGTTTTTCCTGCTCATGCCAAGGGAGATGTACTGACCTTTAAGTTTGTAAATACTAAGACAGACTTTTCTGGCTGGATAGAAGTCAGTGCACAGCGATGCCATGCACCAGGTCATGTTATAAGGAAAGAGGGAGGATGGGGGACAGGAGGATGGTGCTGTGGCCTTGGGCTGATGTCTGGGGATGAACCTCTGAGCACAGGACACTGCAGGCTAGCTGTGCTGCAGTGCTGCGACTCATCCCCGGCTGAGGCACAGCTCAAAGCAGCACAGAACCTATAGCTCTGTCCTGGAAATAGGATGCCAGCACTGCAGGGGGGCATAGGTGGAGTTTGACTCATAGCCAGGGAGGTAGGAGAGAGGATGTCCTTAGAGGAAGCAGAGACCTACCTGTTCATTGGTGAGGGCCCACAATTTGGGGAGGGCACAGGAATCTGCATTCCTCCTCCCCAAATGCTCTTTATCTTCACCTGGGCTGGGGAGTGAGAAATAGGGGCAAAATATGAGTCCCACACTGAGATGACAATCCTTGCTTGCGTTTTGTGGACTACAAGAAACAAGTGACCTCAGATAAAGGCTCTGCACGTGATCGAGGACATGAGGAAGGGAGGTGACTTTCTGCTCTCATCCAGGAAAAGAGGTTTCATTGATTGCACTGCAAGTGAGGGAGCTGCCAGGTGTTTGTAGCGGAGTGGCTTTAATCATCCCAGCAACACAGGTACTAACCAGAGAGGAAGGAGCACATTGTCCAGCCAGGAAAACAAGACCTTGAAGACAAGGCAACTAGAATTGGGATGTCAGAAATTTAGCAGGTGGTAACTACAATTAGATATCTAGGGCTAATTTTTCCCTGGAACTGCAATAAAGGAGAAAAATAAAAATAAAAATGATAAATAATAAAAATAAACATTAAAGAAACAACTTTAGGAGGTCCAATGTTCACGTCCTTGTGCTATGTCAGCATCAGGGATGAAGAATCCCAGGAGCAAAACTGGCTGTAGATTTATAGGTGTGCGCAGAGCTCTGCCTTTCAGGGACAATGTGCTGTGGTCCCCCCAGCGCCAACAGACTTGTTTTGTTGCACTCCTGTAGTCTTCCAGTACACTATTGCTCTGTGACCTTGAGGCCACAAAACTTGGGAGGGGCAGTTAATGATTCTCTGAGCCCCACTGACGTCTGCCTACTCCCGCGTAAACATTAGCCAAGGTAGAGGGGTTCCAGCTGTGAGGGCTGTCTCACTTTCTTTTCCCTCCTCCTTTTTGAACTTTAACAGTAGAAATTTTGCAGATCTCATGCAGAACCATGCTTGCCCAAAGTGCTGGAGAGAGGAATTCTTCCTCACCATCTTTCCTGATGTGTACGCCTCCCCACAAAAATATTGTGAAGGGGTCAGATACTGAGGCATATGCGGGGAGAGCTCACCCCGAGGGCAGTAATGTTATTTAGATTCCAGTCTGCCTCACATGCCTGCGTGGATGTGTTTTCAAAATTATTTCCTTCAGGTTCATCCTATCTGAGATGAAATGGAGCATCTCCACGAACAACAGTCTTTTACAGAAGAGCTTCTCACTGCTTCCCTGGGAATGCATTGGGAATTTTCCACCATGTATGTGCTCGGTGTGGCGATGCTCTTTGTGTTGTGCTGAGCCCTGCGTGCCATGGGATTGCTCGGTGAATCTCGATGGGATACATGGCACAGGTAACTGCACTCCAGTCTTTGGGACAAATTGAAGGGCTCTTCTCTCCCCACCCCATCCAACTGCTCAGGTAGGCTGTGACATTTTCAAACTGACAGCAGACAGCTATGGGCATGGCAGCTCTCCGTGCTGTGATGGTGTTAGGGCAGTAAATGCCATGGCTTGCATCTCAAGATGTCTCAGGTATTTTCTCCAAGGGAGAGGAGAGAATTAATACCACACACAGCAGGCAGATGTAGCTATATCACACAGGGTCGTGTGAACCTCCGACCCAGGGGCTAGTCCTCATTGTGTGGGAGCCTAAAGCACTGTAACCTCTTCTTCTGTCTGATGCATGTTAAGACAATCAGCCTTACTGCTCTTATCCTGAGGCACCCCGTCCTCTCCTGCAGCAAGCAATGAAGCCTTCTGCTGCCTCACAGAGCAAAACTTGCTTAACTCTCCTCTCCGAATCTGAGACTGAAACTGGCTGGAAAATGAGCTGTACATGGTAGCTATTAACAGGAAGCTTGAGGCAAGAGAGCAATACCTGTTTCAAAACATAATTGTGCACTGCATCCTGCACAGCACCTGGGAAAGCAAAGGAGAGAGCTTTGCCACGGCTGGGACATGAAGGCTTAGTGACTTTCCAGAGGTTTTGATGTCCCTTGTGAAAACCTGACCATGTGGGACACATTATATGGAACGCATACATCCCGTTGTGCATCACATTCGGCTGTGTTATGAACCATCAATGGGGCCTGCTGTGCTTTTGGTGCCCCATGAATATTAAACACTGGGGTACAAGGCCAAGGTATGTTCATAATCCATACAAAGGCTGTCCTGCAAATGCTTTGTGAATCCTGCGTGGGAAACCCAAATTGTTCACAAAAATATTCCTATACTTAAATAAAACGCAACTTCAGTAACGCTAAAGTGCACCTACTGAAAGAGCAAACAGCAGTAAATGTGCAAACACAGATAACATGTACACTGTGGAAACAGAGAGTTTAAATTAATGGATAAAAGTTATTTACACCGAGATGACAGAAGTTTGGGAGAGGGCTCACAGCTGCAGCGAGCACTTTTTCTCTTTCAGACTGTGCAGGGATCTCTTGTGCCTGGAGCAGCATAGGTCTAAGGGATAACAAGAGCTGGCTCATTCCAGGTTGCTTAGTTTCCGTGGTAACAATGCTAAAAATCACGTCACATCCAATTCTGGAAAGCCATGTCCTAAGGACACTGCACAGATATGCAAGACCCTAGAGGTAGGGAGTCCTTTTCAGATATTCCTCTCAGGTTTCTTGGTATGCTGGTATAGGAAAGCACCCTGGCATGAGCATCTGGTATCTAATGGGCTGCATACTGGCTGCCTGCTGCTTCGCTTTTTATTGATTCTTGGCAGAGGCTGCATTGGTTCTGAGGCGATAGGACTAGAAGTCTAACTAGCAGGATAAGTGAGGGAGTTGATAAGTGAGGCAAATGGGTGTTACGCATTTATACTCCGCAAGCTTTCTTGCCTGTTAGACACCATATTCCGAGCCATGTAATAAACAGCAAAGAAAGTGCACTTACAAACAGCCATCAGAACCAGGCACTGTGTGGTGCCAGTGCTCATCACACCGCTGCCTCCTGCCAGCGTGCTCAGCCAAGGGCAACACGGGCATCTCTCCTGACCTAGCAAAAAAGGAAGATCTGACCAGCAATGAGAGCGCCTTGCTGGAGCCCTCTCTGAAATATCATTTTATGTCCCCTGTGGCCATGATCAGATTCCTTGTCCAATCATCAGTCCTGTTTTGCAAGCAGTTGCAGAGTCAGAGGGGTTTGTGGCTTTGCTTTGCAATGTGGTCCTTCCTTGTACTTTGCTTGTTACCAAAATAAGGCTAGCAGTAAATTTAATGCTACACAGGAAGGGCACTGCTATCAAAAGCTTCTTAGCACCATAATATTTTAACAGAAAGCAAAATAACTTCCTAAGATTTGTGAAGGTAATAAACTAACTCGGGCTTCCTACACTGATTTCCTACGGTAATTCCCAGCACAGTCAAATAGCACAATTCACAGCTCTTTTGTCTGTAAACACATTTCAAGGCCATTTGAGTAGAATGAGGTGCGGGTGTTCAGGCTGTCTGTTTGTTTAGTCTTTCCCAGCTGGTCCCGTCCTCCTTTCTGTCCTTGAGCTTCTCAGCTATGTCTGAGATACAGTGTGATTTCACTCTGGGGTCTCATGCCAAAGTCCTGTTGCAGGGCAGCAAGGGCTGGTTTTGTCTTGCAACGCACCTGCAAGCCATTTTCCAGAATCGTCCTAGGCACTTGCAGATGTAACCAGAATAGCCTGGGAGTGCAAAGTGATGTAGGAAAACACTTGTAGTCAAATCAAATATTGTGGTTTATAGGTGCCAGATACATGTTTTCACTTTCTCCAACGTAAAATTATTCCCAAACTGAATAGCAATAAAATCTCTTGCCAGGTCTTCAGTTCCACTGATGTGAGGACACACACACTGTTTCAACGTACCTATGCCTCTAAAACGCAAGTCTTTGGCCCAAAGCGCATCTAAAGATAAGCCCCAGGCCTGTAGGTGGAGCAATAGAGTCATTGCATAAGAGCATCAGACCTTCCTAACACCTCCAAATTCCTATATATAGTAAATACAGCTGCAAAATAGAGCCCCCCCAAACTGGAGGGCAGCTGCAGTTTGTTGGGAAATATGGTACAATTAATACTAAAGAAAGAAACGCCAAAGAGGAGAAACACTAGCTGCAAATAGTAAAAATACTTTCCTGAAGTAGATCCTTTATCTAAAAGCCTTGAAAGTAACATTTTATTTCTCCAAAGTTTAAAATTGTCACTGAAGTAGTCTTAGGAATGCAACATGAAGGTTTTGTTGCTGCTTGTGATTTAAAACGATGTGTAGTTGTTCAAAATCTTTGAACAAGCCCAGGATTTATAATGCTTGTAAAGCTGGTTTAACCTGACCGGCAGAAGGTCAAGGTCTTGCTTTTAAGACTCAAATTTGAGTGTTATCCTGCACACAGATGTTCCTTCAAGAAAGAAGACTCTGTAGTGCAGACTAAGGCTGTTGCTTTTGCTTCTATGAGCAGACACTTTGTGACTCTGTGTTCTGTTAAATGTACTTGGAAGGATTTCATGCACTTCTATTTTCCAGGTCACATGTTCCTCAGGCAAAAGAAATTAAGGGCGCAGGGGATTTATGGCAGAGGTTGACAAAATCATGGTTGATGCAGAAAATGAAAGCAGAGAACAACCTTCTCTTACAATACAAAAAATCAGGAGGCATGAAACAAAACAGTTAAAATAATGGAAAATACTTCTAAGCACCATACAGCATTAAGCTGTGGAGCTCCTTGTCGCAGAACACTGGGAGTGTGGGAAGTTCCTGTAACTTCAAGGAGCAATTGGACAAAAAAGGAAGAAGAAGCTGTCAAATACTGTTTAAGACAAATCGCCCCTTCTATCTAAGGTGATCCCAAGCTGCAAATGGCTGCAGACCAGGAATGTATTTTATTTCTGTATTTTTCCTGTTCTTACATGCTTCCTTAGGTATCCACTATTGTTCAGTGTTTTGCTTTCTGTAAAGAAGGGATGGAGATGAGGGTTGAAAGATCAAAGCTTTAAAATGATAGAATTGCAGAGGTTGAACACGAGCATCCTCAACAGTAGCTGTTGCTCCCTAACAGTGTCCAGTGAGCTGCTGAAAACTACCCGCTGGTGTACTGGCCACTGCTATCAGTTTCCCCTTTTAGGATGCCCAGCCCTAACAACATTAAATGCTCTCTCCTCATCTCATTCCACCCAAAAAGGGGAAAAGCTGAATCATGGCAATGCATTGTAGATGACAAACACTGGGAATTCTTTTATTTCCTTTCTCCTTTTTATTTCCTAATTGACTGAAATTTCCCAATTTCCTGAAATATGCAGCTATGACTCCCAGTAGCTTAAATTCTTTATTTGTGGTTTGATTTTTTTGGAAGAGAGAAGGTGGTTCACTGTAATGGTCTGCACACTTCCCCAGCCCCCACCTCTCCCTTGCTTCTGTGTTCACTGAGACCTGGAGCTGAGAAGGAAGGCAGGTAGGGTTGGGATGTTTTCATTGTAATACATACAGGACGTTTTGTCTGTCTCTTTAAAAAGAGGGGAAGAATTACTCTAAGTGCAATTAAAATCTTTAAGATTTTACTACCCTTTACTAACCTTATGCCCTTTCCAAGACTAGTCCTTGTTTGTTTTGCAGAATAGCCCTATGCTACCTGGGAGCAGGAAGCTAGTATGCTCCTCGCTGCAGCGCCAGCTCAATTACGTGTATGCATTGCAGAGGTACCCCAAGACCAAGGAAGAATGGGCCCTTACTGTACAAAATCTTGATCCTAAGACTAAATTACAAGACAACTGGTAGCCAATTGTTTCAGGCCCTTGATTCATACAGGTATCTCCAAGAGCAGAACTAAGTATTCAAACCACCGATGGTTCTCCAGCACTGGAGAAGAGATGCATGAACTTTCCATGCTCAGTTCAAGGTGACTGTGCAAAAGCCACGGTGTATTCTATCAGACTGGTGATTTCAGCTGGTATCTCTCAGATGCCACAGATGCAGTCGCTCTCCCTGTTCTCCACAGTCGTTCACAGCTGGTTTGTGATGTGCCAGGGGAGCCTCCCCGCCATGGGGGTGCCATATGTGCAGAGTACATTCCCCAGCCTCTCCCCTTGGTGCAGGCAGAGGTTGGGGCTGGCAGACAAGCAGACCAAAAGCCAGTTTTTCTAGCTGTCAGAGGAAGATTATTATCTCCTCTCACAGTCCTGGAGAGATGTAACACAGCCCCCCCACAGCCTCCGCGGTTTCTCGGGGACCCGTTCGCTAGCATGGCTCTGGCAGCGCTCAAGATTGCAAGATGTAGCTAAAGGCAGAATTTGGCTCAGGATCTATTTTTGGTCCTGTTCCTTTTCAAGAATATAACCTGTTAAATTAAATCAAACATTTCCTCCTGAATAAACAAACCACTACATATTTTCCTTTTGCTCCAAATGTACCATTTAATTACAACAGAAGAGGGCTTGGCAACTCCAGCTAAAGACTGCCCCCCAAGCAAACAAACAAGCAAGTAAATAAAAGAGCTCTTCAGGAGGCTATCTTTATATAAAGGACTACTTTTTAAGCTAATTTTGAGGTGAAGTTTATGTATAAAGTATCAAAATTGCAGAGCAGAGAATAATGAATATTCTGAGGTTAGCAATACCACACTCAGAAATTAAAATTCATAACCAAAATGCAGCAGTGGAGAAACTTCAAAGGATCTGATGAAGCCCACTGCACAAGCCCCCAGCCTTTGAAATACCCCCAGATCAATAGCTGAATGAGAAGAATATATATCAGTGTTGTCTGAGAAGGCTGGGGTATTTCCAGGTCCGTAATTTTTTTTCCCAAAGGAACAGATGTAGATACAGATATTTTTTGCTTTAAGTAACTCTTACAAGCCAATGAGATTTGGTTTGCATTTTTGAAATTTTGTAGAATGTGTTCCAATGTCTAGTGTTTTCTTTAAAGCTTCCAGGAATTATTTGGTTGTGATGAATTTAAACCTTTGCCTTACAATAAGATTTTAAAGAAAATTCTCTTTCACATTTGAGAAAGCCTGAAAATGGGAAGTCTCAGCCATGAGAGTTAAAATTTTAAATTCTATAGTCAGATAAAGACCCAATATCTCCTTTTATCCCTCAAAATTTATGTGCTGATTTTGGGAGCAATGGGTTTGGGGGTTCAGCCATAGTTTATTTGAATTTAAAACTAAGGTATTTACCAATTCTATCTGAAAATGACTTTACGCTTTTCCAACAGAGGAATCTATTCAAAATAATAAAAATAAGAAGTATATTTCATGAAATAATGAAGGAAAACTTAGAATTTAAATGTGTGTTGCAGAGTCTATGATATAACTCTTCCAATATGTATTCCTAAGTACTGAATGATTTTCAAAGGCAATAAAAACTCAATAGCTCTGCCATTATAGGGAACAAAATTTTCCTTTTTTAGAGAAAAATATTCTAAGCTTTTTCATCAGGCCTTGTTTGGAAAGTCTTTTTAGCAGTTTCAGCTCAATCCTGCACACTACTGACTCAGCAGGGTTCAGCCCTTTTTGGAAAAATAAACCCAATCATCTCTGGCTCCAGTCGCCATCGTTTCCCCAAAGCGCTTACTGGGAAAAAGTCTTAACATTATGGCAGTGGGTTCCAGTGAAGTTGTTTTTGTTTAATTGTTCAAATTAAATTGTTTGTGTTGCATGGGTAAGTCTTTTTGTTTTGTAAAATAGGTAAAAGAAACCAAAAGGATGATTATGCACTCCTGATAATACATGCAGTAGCAGAGGAGGAAAGAAGGAAATGATTTTGTTATGTTCCAAAATGTTAGGGCAGAATTGGTACAATCAACCACAAGATATACCAAAAAGTAACACAAGCTACTTTAAAGCTCGAAACAATCAGTGCTTTAAAATGCTGGGCTTTGTGTGAAAGAGAAACAAGGAGAAAACAGAACTGAAGTTCTTTCGCTTTGAAATACTTCCAGTAAAGGTGACTCCCTAATTTTGCCTGCCAGAGATAAGAAAGTATTTAATGACTTAATTAACCCACCCTTCCCACGAAAACTCTCACAAAGTAAAATTTCCACAGCCGACTATCAAGGTTTTCCCCAGCCCCAGGAGCAGGGGCAGCGGCGCTGGGGAGCCCTGGGACCCCGTCCCAGCCCTGCCATGCTGGGCAGGGGCAGGAAGCGAGAAGCAGCGCAGGGGACTGGGCAGGAGGGAAGAAGGAGAGCCCTGCAGGGAGAGACAGCGGCAGAGAGAAAGGAGGGGGAAATGTAGCAAGTTCAAATGCATAAATAAATTAAATGGGCAGATATAAGGGGGGGGGGAATGCACGCACCAGACTGCAGCTGATGTCACTCCAGTTCCGTGTTTACTCTTTCTTTCACCTTAGACCTGACAGTATGCAAAGGTTGGTACAAAGTAATTGCTTTTATTACAGCACTTAAAATAACTGGAAGCATAAGCAACCTCATGCTTCAGAATAATCCCTCTCTCCCCAAAATATTGCCCCTATTATATTTCCACAGTACTACAGCTCTGACACCGCTACTGCTGCGACTCCATGAGTCAATACCTCCTCCATCACCTGTCCTCCCTTCATTTCTTTGTCTTGCCTCCTGCTAACCCTCATGCCTTGCTTTTGAGGGGCTGTCCACGCCTCATGCTGGCACCGGGGGGTTGTTCAGCACCCCCACCGAAGGTCTGCTAGCCCCGCACTGCCTTGGGGGCGTCCGGAGCAGGGACCCAGGAAAAAAGGGGGAACACCCAGCAGGCGCCGGGCAGGACCTGCTGCCTCCAGCCCCGCCATGGCCCAGGTCGGACAGGGACGAACCACCAGCCGACCTATCATGCGCTCATCAAAACTGGAAAAAAGGAGTGAAAAAGCTGCAAGAAAAACAGCAAAAGAATTTAAAATCCCAGAGAAGATGAAGGGAAAAAAGCATCGAGGCCCTGAGGGCACCCGCAGCCCTGCCTGGCCCTGTCAGCCCCCCTGGGCTCCCCGCACCTGCCCAGGGCCCGGGACCCCCCCTCAGCCCCCCGGGGCCATCAGCCCCAGCAACACTGCAGCAGGGCCGGCCTCCAGCTCCCCACAGCCCTGCCCTGCCTGGCCATGGGCCCCACCAAGCCGTGCCCATGTCCCAGCCTGTCCCCATCCCCAGGGAGGTGCCCAATGCCCAGGGCTGGGGCTGCCCTGGTGCCCCCCCGGTGCCCTGCTCCTGGCTGGGGTGGTGGGACGGGCCTGGCCTAGCGAGGGGGTGGCCTGTAAAGCCACCCAACGGGGGCAGGAGCTAGCTCCTGTGCTCTCCATTTTCCTCTGGGATGTGAGGAAACCTGCCATCCCAGGGACCCCGAGGTGGCTGAGTCAAAGAGGGGCTTTGGCCCAGTCCTCCAGGACAATCTGAAATTTAAGAGCTGAGCTCCTGTCTTGCCTCTTCCCCCGCCTCCTGTTGTTGTCAGTGTTTTCCTTCCTTGCAGAACCCCTTGTCCCTCAGATCAAATCTGTTCTCGGGTGAAAATGAAGCTAAAATGTCCATCCCTTCTGGATCTGTTTTTTTCTTCATAGAAACAGAATTGCACATTAGCTACAGAAGTGGAGCCCTAGACGTTTTTTCCTCTTTTCCCCCTCATGTAGCCCAAAGGAATGCTCATTCCCATCATTAACCACCCTAAAGGCCATGCCAAAGGAGGTTTTAATACTCTTTGTGGCTTGGAAGAAATGATATGAGACTTTGTCCAAATGAAAGTGCTAGTAAATACTTCAGATTACCCATTCTAGCTGCCTTTTCTTTGTTTACAGGGTTTTTAATAACAGGTTGAAGGTTTATAATGATGGTTGTCACCCAAGGAATAGGCAGGCTCTCCTCTCTCTATTCTCAATCCCCAATAAACACATTCAACCGTAGCAGGATAATGTTTCCACCTTGGACGCTGTGGCCCATTTATCCCAACAAAGTTGAGCCAGCAGAGCACGCCTGAGAGATTCGCGAAGTACCGTACTGAAGTCTGATAGAGGATGAAACAGCAGGGATATCTGAGTGAGCACAAACGCCTTCCCAAATGAGGGTCTGGACACCTCAGAAGAGGTTGCTAAAGGAATGTAAGAACAACACTGCTCCTTTCTAGCTTTTCTCCCTTGTTTGAATTGTTCCCCTCTTTCACCAGCAGTATCTCCACTCCAAATATTTTTCTTCTTAACAACACCCTTTCCTTGGGCGTTTTTTTTCCTAAAACCACAGTATTATTTCTTTGAGAACAAAAGCCCTTAGCTTCTCTGGGCAGGATTAGTAAAGGTGCAGCTTAAATTATCAGAGGTGCTATTTCATTACTACAGCTGATACCAGTTTCCCTATTCAACTATACTACAAAATAACTTTCATTACCCTTGTGTAAGTCCACACTGAAGTTTTTGCAGATGCAAGTATGTAAATTAATATGCAGTTTGAGTCTGTTCTTGTTTTACACTTTCAGCCATAGCTATGCCGACACAGTGCTGCTGATCAACCCGTATTTCATATGTCATGTTTAGCATGGCCTTGCTACTCTATCCCATTAATGATTTTTTCTTTATTTCCTGTTTCCCAGGAGCACGCAGAGCCTGGCTCTCTAGCCTTCCCTGCAGTGTAAAGTGAGGCCCTTTCCCTTCCACGTCCGTGCGCTCTAAAAGTAAACTTTTGCAACATCTAAAGCAAAGATCTGAGAGAACAGACCACAGCCTCCTCACCAGCTCTAAATAATCCCTGGAGCAGATCACGTCCTGCGCAATTACGAGATGATACAACTGAAGACCACACCTGGCGAGTACAAAGGAGCCTCAGTTAAGATTCAATGAGCAATGGAAAGGTGGTGGGTGTCTTTTATGATATCGAGCGCTGGGGGGAATGTGGACAACTCTGCCAGTGGGTTTTCCACCTGTACCTTTAGGACTAACTTAAATTCTTTTCCTTTGTATGTCTGTAGTTCTGGTCTATACTTGAGACATTATATCAGTTCACTCTGGCGCCCAAGCTCTAAAGAGCTCCAACTCTACAGCAAACTGCAGACTGTAATAGTGACATAGTCTTAATCAGTGCCTGCTGCCCAGCTTTGTCAGCAACTTGGTTGTATGTGGTGATATCTCAACACAGCTGAAGCTTCATCATGCTCTGTTGCAGGCAGCTCTGTTAGTTTCTAGCTCTACATGCTGTCAAGCACGTTTCTGTCTGCTTTTCCCTTTCCGTCTCCCTGTGCTGGATTTCAAAGCTGATGCTCATGGAAAGAGAAGCCTTGAGAAGGACAAACCCAGAGCAGTGGGTTCCCTGCAGAAATCAGAGGCAAAGGTTAAAGAAAAGGTAAGCTATAGTCCATACTATATTCAGTATGGACTGTTAAGCCATACTGTATTCAGGTTTTAAAAAGACTGGTTTTGATGTGGGATGTAGTTTAAAGGTTGACTTGCTAGGCCACAGAGCTTCCAAGCAACAAAAGCTGTGGTTGAATTTGAGCTGTACGTGCCATGAGAACCTCCCCACCACTTCCAGTTTTCTGAAGCTGGATAAACCTCTCAGAAGTCTGTGTTTGCAGAGGCTGTTGGCTTGGCACAATGATTTAACTGTATTTGCCTGTGTAAGTTTTATCTTCTGTTTGTTTGTGCAATATTTTCATGGCTTTGACTTTGTGACTTTCAGGTGCCTGAAGTGCTGCAGCAGATGGGCACCATAACATTTTTATTAGAAAGCCTTTCCAATTTGGGTTTTAATTCAGACTTTTCCAGCTGCTGATCTGTGACCCAGTGACTGAAATATATGTCCAGTGCATTTTCTTTTATATGGGTGAAAACAAGAGGACAAATCCCACACTTTCTGTTTGGGTCCAAACTGGGCCTTTGAGAGCCCATGTACAACCACAGTAACATCCCTCTAGAAACGTAACTCCTATATAAGGGTATACTATATGCCCACCAGTGTGCCTGCTTCATAAAGAACATGAACATCCAAGCTTTACAATCTGCCTCTTTGTTTGCAGGTTGCTATACAATGAGCCTTGCTCTATCATCAACATAAAGTTCCCCAGCCTTAGTCCTGAAGCCTGTAAAGTGGGCACTGGACCAGGGACTGTACAGGGACCAACACTGTTCCCTTACTGACCCAGTATAAATAGTGAATAAATGCTAAGCAGTTGGAAGCTGTAGTACGGGGTTTATGCATGCTTTGTTCACTAGAAATACTCTTCTTAAGCAGGATCCCAGGCTGGCCTGATACCACAGCGCCCTGGTTGCCAGAGAGTTTGAGCTGAGGGAGAGGAAACCCAGCGCTGGATCACTTCAGCTACTGTGATTAATTTTGAAGAGAATCAGGGTAAATTGTCTCCAGTCCTATCTCACAGGTCCAGCTTCAAGGAGATATCCTGGGCCTCCAGTTTTATTCAGGCCTCACTTTGGCTTCTACATTTAAAAAAGTTTGCTGAGCTACTACTGTTACTTTATCTAGGCTAGCAAGTCCTTTTTCATGTAAGCAAGGGATTAATCAAAGAGTTATCTTGTTAGCATAGCTGCTACTAGTTTTCCAAACAAAATGAGTTGCACCAATCAAAGTACTTTTTTGGCTAATGTAACCTCAAAAATTAAAAATTGCCCCAGCCTCATTACATTTATTGGGTATGTTATTTGTCCACATGCCCACCAGTACCGTAACAGTGATAAACATGTCAATGGTAGATCCAGACTTCAGGCAAGTCTTGCTGCACTTAGCAGAATGCCTGCAAATCCTCTACAAATTCTTCCCATTCATTATGGCAGATACTGTACTGAAGGAAGAACAGCAAACGAGGTGAGCACATTAAGATTCATCTCTTTGTGCTTAACCTAGGTACCATAAAGCATCCCTTTTTTTTTTTTTAGCTGCTAGCTAATACTCTCACACAATCAGGTAACTTGGTAAATTTTTCATGGGCGGTAGTAAATCATGCCTTGCATTTCTTCAATTTCTTTTTTTCTTTTGGCAAACAATTGCTTAATAGCAATTTTTTACAAGAAGGCACTCATCTTTTTAGCACAGGTTAACCTTTCACAAATACAGAAGTGCAGAGATTCCCCTCTAAAATTTCTACCTGAAAGAGAACAATTTAAAATCATTCAACTAAAGACAATAGCAAGTCTAAGACTAAAGCTAAGGGAACAACAGGAAATAAATTAAACCGCATGGTCAGCATATTCCTCAGCATTGTTGTACAATCTAACAGTGTCGTAGTAACCCTGGCCCTGGCATTTGTCAATGTTCTTGTTGCTTTGTCCCATATTCCGCGGCAATATTTCCTAGTAATGCATTAACAGAATTCACATTCCCAAGGCATGGAAACACTTTTTTTAGCTCCCAACATTATAGACATATCTTGAATCAATAGAGCTGGCCACTTACTGCGATAATCGGAAATGCTGTGGAACGTAATTGCTTCACAGCAAATTACTTTACATAATTTGATAATCGCTAGGTCCCAGGCATTATTCTTGCTGTTAATCCATTGTGATTTATTGTCCATTTCTACTCTGTTTATCATCACATTATTGTTCCAAGGTTCTTCCTGATCCTTGGTTCTCAGAGCCCAGCTGCACATTTCGTTGCTGGCAGTTAAAAAAAAAAAAAAAATTAGATTAAATATCCATTGAAATGCTGTGCCCAAAGAATATGTTTCACTTGTACTGTGTCTGGAGGGTTTCCTGGGCAGTCCTCAGTTATCTTTCTATTTTTCAGTCCCTGTGGTAACTTAAAGGGAGAATGTCCTCTGTAGGGTAATAATGATTAGATTTTACTTCACTTCCAAGTCTGGCTACAAATAACATAGCACTGCGCCTCTTCATTGTGCAGCTGACATTATTGAACATGTGTCAGAATGTTTTGAAAATATACTATTATTCAGTGCTTGTGTTTTCCGTGCTTCTTGGGTTTTAAGGGTTGTCAGATTCAACTGCTTTTGGACAGTAGATAAAGACAGTGCTAGCTGACCTGCATTTCCTTCCACTCTGTTTTAACATTTTAATTCTGTTAATATTTCCCAAGTGAGAATATCCCCTTGGAGATGCAGGCGAGAGCTCTTGAGTCCTGCTGCAGGTGAGGAGGAGGAAGAGTGGCCACAGAGCAGATTCCTACACAGCTTGCTCAGAGCTGCAGAGCTGGAAGTGGGCTCTATGCACACCCTTGGGGAGCAGGCGGGACAGCCCCGAAACGACTCTCTGCTTGAGGCTTTCTGCCCAGAATTCCTGCGACATACTTTCACAATTGACATAGCTGCGTATGAAATAAGACTGTGTGAATAGGGAGGAGAGAGGGCTTCCCTGTGCCAAGGTGGCACGGATCAGCACCAGGGCCTTGAATAGTGCTCTTTTTTTGCCCCGAAGACTACAGGGCTTTTGTTGGATTGTTTCATAGGTGATAAGGCAGGAGGTGCACATGACAGCAACAGTGCTAAGTAACCTCTGATGAGGCTCCTCCTGTTTGCCTCTAAATAGAGCTGAAGTATCTGGAGCTGAGCTATGTAAAGCCTCAGAACAGAAGGAGGCAGAATTTCCATCAGGTTGGTCTCAATGACCCTCAAAGATGTAGGATGGCACTCTCCACTGATACCAAAGCACAAGCGGCATTCTAGCCTGTGAGTGACTTGAGTAGTGAGGATCATTCACCATCCCTAGCTGGACTACTAGCTAGGTTACATAGTCAATGAGTTACCTCTAAAGTTACAGGAGGAGAAGGAATCCTCTCTCTCATGCCTTCAGAACGGCAGGAGGTTTGCCCAGCTGGTGCTTCATTTCCCTTTCTAGTGAATGCAGTTTTCCTTGTGTTATGCACAGACTCCTGGCCTATGGGAATGTGTGGTCATTAAAGATGCCCAGAAAGATAGGTAAAGCCTAAAACCATAGGCATTTGTTTTCACAGGGATTATTTCTGCCTAAACGAGACCTTTGTTTCAGCTGACAATCCAGGAGAAGGCTTGCCTGTGCTTTACATGCTTGACAGTTTTTGTGGCTAAACCCCATTTTAGAATAGAATCATAGAATCATAGAATCATTAAGGTTGGAAAAGACCTCTAAGATCATCAAGTCTAACCATCAACTAACACCACCATGACTCCTAAACTAGGCCCTGGAGTGCCACGTCTACACCTTTTTTGAACGCCTCCAGGGTTGACGACTCCACCACCTCTCTGGGCAGCCTGTTCCAATGCCTAACCACTCTTTCAGTAAAGAAATTCTTCCTAATGTCCAATCTAAACCTCCCCTGACGCAACTTGAAGCCATTTCCTCTCGTCCTATCGCTAGTTTCTTGGGAGAAGAGTCCAGCACCCGCTTCCCTACAACCTCCCTTCAGGTAGTTGTAGAGAGCGATAAGGTCTCCCCTCAGCCTCCTCTTCTCCANTCATGTTCAGCCAGCTATCGACCAGCACCCCCAGGTCCTTTTCTGCCGGGCAGCTCTCCAGCCACTCTTCCCCAAGCCTGTAGCGTTGCATGGGGTTGTTGTGACCAAAGTGCAGGACCCGACACTTGGCCTTGTTGAACCTCATACAGTTGGCCTCGGTCCATCGATCCAGCCTATCCAGATCCCTCTGCAGGGCCTTCCTTCCCTCGAGCAGATCGACACTCCCACCCAGCTTGGTGTCATCTGCAAACTTGCTGAGGGTAACATGCTAGCAATACATCATCAGGAGAGTAGTGAGCTTTTTTCCTTGACCTTCTGTACTTCCTGTTCCCATTTTTATAAGTCATTTCAAATGTTGTGGCTGGTTATGTTCCATTTATATTCAATCTGTTCCTCACATCACTGTTGTCGCTCATACTGGCTAACTATGAATCTGAGAATCAAGATTTTTCTTTTTCAGTGAAAGTGCATTTTAAGCCTCCTTATCTATCACTTATTAATTGGCATTTCAGCATTACCTGCAACACATAGTTCCTTTTTCTGTCTTTACTCATTACATGGTATATGCAAGGTGCCAGCTACTGCTCAAGAAGGGATTTTCATACAGTGCAGCTAATGATAATTTGTGACTTCTGTGGATTTCGGGTAAAGCCTGTATCTCTTCCTGGTAAAACTGTGACATAACAATCACCAACAGTGATGGAGTTGCATCCACAGCCTCAGATGTCCCTATGGCTTTGCTTTCTATCCCTTTTTTGAAGAAAATGGTGTCACAGCCATGGTTTCACCACTTTCTGGTAGGATGGGCAGAATTTCCCCTCGCCTCTTCCTCTCGTTCCTAAGCCAGAGATGCGAAGCTGCTGGAAGAACTCTTCCTCCAGGCCTGCCTGCCGAGACCCAGTCTTGTCACTACTTGTTGTCTGCGAGTTTGATACAACTGCCCATTTGCCTGAGGGATGAGAGTCTAAAGGTGACAGTTTCATTACCCAGAGACTTCCAACTGACAGGCAGGTCTGACACTAAGTGTAGCATTTTATATCCTCTGCCACAGTCATTCTTTTTGTCATAAATGTACCATTAAGCAGGGTGTTAAAAACGGACTTCATTTATGTTATACACAGAAGATTTATTGCTGTACATACCAGACACCTTTTTGGAGCAGTGAACGCTATCAATGTCCTTGTGGACACAATCTGAAGTGTCAGTGGGTCTCCACAGAGGACCCTGTAGGAAACGGGACCTCCGTCAGCTATGCTCAAACAGATCTGTTTCCTCAAAGCTCATTTATGTGAAAGAGGAACATCCTCCTTGAATGTGTGTGTCCTCCCTCCTTCTCCAACCCCCATTTCATTTGTCCCCCTTCCAGGCGGTGAGCAGGCTTGGCCTGTGTTGTGCCACTAGTGTAAGAGCCCGTCCCACTTCTAGCAGACGTGAGTTTGTTACTAAGCACTCTTCCCTCTTGTACTTACACTGTCTAGGTGAGTAAAGCACAAAGTTTAAAATCACCACGCCAAGGTTTGACCATAAGTTTGACCCAGCTGACATAGACCTGAGAGGAGTCTGGCATTTAGGGCTGTAACTACATGAATACAGTTGACAGGAAAGAAAAGTCCGGAAATATCTGCCTTGGAGACATCTATGGGAAAATGAACATCTGGTCTTGAGAAGGACTACCCTGGACTAGACCCAGGTAAAACTTCCCAGGTTAAACCTGATTTATCTCACTGAAAGGTATTATATCATGTGGGCATGACTTTTAATTTTCTTTGAAACAGCTGGGGTTTTCCCAAGATAACCCACTCATGGTCAAATGACAAGGGTTATATTTAGTGTTATACTGAAAGTGAACAGGCAATGATATTCCTTTAGAGCATGTTATATTATGACTGAATTACATCAGTAACAGCTTGCTAAATTTGAAACTAAAACATACTTTGCTGGGGCTTGTCAAGAGAGCTATTACCCAGGATGTGATTTGCACAGTCACCCCTGAAACAACCTGAGCTATGTGACTATCTAGCCCGCATAGCTTTGACCTGTATTTTTAAACAAAGCTTTAACTTTCTTCATGTTTTCTGAGTGCCAAGATCTTGATAGTTCTGCAGAGCAATAACTTGGCACACCAAATGAAAGTGCACCTGAGGAATCCTTTTGCTGATGAATAGTGTTGTGAGGAATCATGAGTCATGTCTATAGTGCTCTGGTAGGTCAAACCTGAGGGTGACCCTTTGGGCACCGCATGAAGCAGCACTGAACTTATGCATCCACTGCAGATCCCGGGCACATCCCATGCTCTTTGGCATGGCACTTTTCTTGTAAGTCTTTGCAAGCTGCCCTGCAAGGCCCTGCTAGCATCATCTCCTCCACCACTCTGACTTATTCATACCATACACATGAAGTGATGCAAGGGTGGGCAATAGCCACTAAATTCTTACAGCAATACAGGGGGAAAAGGAGCTCCCCCACACTGGCAAGGAGCTAGATGTCTGGAGTAGCAGCCTTCCAGTGCAGTGACCCCAAAACCTGAATGCACTTGTGTTGACCTGCATGTAAGCTACAGAGGGCATCCACCTCAGAGGTTCAGCCTAAATCAGAGTCTGTAGAGATCAGAAGGCTCCAGATTTTCCCATATGGGGCAAGATCTTATCTTAGGCATTCACAGGCATGTGGTACAGGTATGTACAGGAACAGGTGTGTTTGCAGTACAGCTTTGGTATGGCACAGTCCCTTCTCACCACCTCCAGTTCTGGATAAATGCTCCGAGGGGTGCTCAAAGAGGTTTTTTTATTTTCTAAGCACAGAAGACTTTGGCCAGAGACCACAGTGTGATGGCATTACAGATACCTCCATACAAGAGTGAGCGAATATGCAGCAAGGAGTGGGTGCCCTGTGGCAGTAACGCTGGCCGGGCTGGCAGTGACAGGGAGCTGGCAGCAAGCTGGCAGGCAGTGTGCAGCCTTGGCAGGCATGAGGACAACAGAGTGGGCAGAAAAACATTCTGAGAGCTGTCCCAGCTGGTCCCTTTCTGCCTTGACCACTTGACCATCCTAACACAGCCTGCCCTGAACTGTGTTTCTGATGTGCTCATAGTCCCAGGCGCAGAGCGCCCAGCCTGGGAGCCACACAGCTCCACATAGGTGGCGTGAGACTCATCCAGCATCACAGCTTGGGGCTGGTGGGGATGGAGGACAGGGCCATAGGGTAAACACATGGGCTGGAGCAGCAGGAGTAGCTAGGGTCCACATACCACAGCAAAGGATTTGTAGGCAAGTAAAGAGCCCTTCTGCTGAGACTTCCTTTGCCTGTGCACAGTGCACTTGGGAATGCTGGTTCACAGCTGCGCTGGTGCCTGTACAAAAATAAGGGGCAAGCCAGGCCTGCCTCTTGTGCTGGGCAAGGAACAGGAGGAGTGGGGGAAACTGCTGAGCAGGCAGAAGCCTCAAGCATGTATGGTAGATGCAGAGGAACAAAATGGTATTAAGCCTATGTAAGCACATGGTGCTCGTCATCTAGGGGAACTAGCTGGTTGGTGTCAACACCAAGCACTTACACAGCCCAAATCTGTCTAGCAGCCATCTGTCAGGGAACCAACATTTTGGAGCTCAGCTATCAATGCTGGAGTTCTTAAGCAAGGAAAGGCATATAGTGTTTTATAGCCATGGAGGAGGCACGAGCTACAGATGTTGCAGATGATCTACAGTGTGTTGCTCACTGGACAATTTTTTGCTTATCAGGACTGAGGTAAACTTCAGGAGGGACCACATCTTACAGCTCTTCCATGATGACTTTGGTGCGAGGTTCTCCTGCGATGCACTGGAGGTGCACTGGAAGCCCTGCTCAGGGCCCACACCATATTGTTAGTGTATCCTGTTGCTGGCGAAGTAGTGGGGTTATGTCTGGGTGAGAGCCCAGCTTCCTGCCTGTGCCATGAAGAGCAATAGGTGTACTGCAGCACCTAAAAATAGTGACCTTCAAGTGATCTTAAAGGTCAAGACCATGTAGACTGTCAGAAAGCTCAGCCTCAAAGCCACAGCAGCAGGAGGATTGTGGGAGTGCTATAAACAAGCTGAGTCCAGCCCTCTGCTATCATAGCAACCAAGTCATATAAGTCCCTGCACAAATTCAGCAAGCTTACACCTAAATTAGCTAGATTTTTGTTCCCACCCTTCTGTTGTAAAAGGCTGTTGTAAAAGATGTTAAATGTCATGCACCCTAACAAACAAACAAACCCAAAGAAATTCAACTTTCAACAGGAAATTCTGTGTACCTCCCACGGTTTGCTGAATGTAATGTTCAGAAGGACTACACCTCCAGCATCCTGCCTGCACAGGGAAATATGTCATTTGCAAGGAGCTACAGGGAGGATCATTGTCACAGAAAGCTTCCCTGTTGGCTTCGCTCCAAGGCTTTAAAACTGACCTCTTCATTTAGATAGATGACACTGTGTTGAAGCACACACTTGGCTTGCAAGGTAGCAGACTTCAGGAGAAGCAATGGGTGGGGTGCTCAGTAGTTGACCCTGTAACTGCAGTACAGCTGTCTCAGACCTTGGTGCTTGGCTGCTTCCTGCTCACCGAAGACAAAACCTGGACCTGGATATGCAATCAGAAGCCACCAGTTCCAGAGCTAAGATGCTGCTTAGAGGTGGGTTGGTGACTTCCCAGACATGTCTGCTATGGGACCCTGCTCCACCTGAATTCCTGTGCATGAGGGATCAGATACAACCATACAGGTGATGCAGCAGGAGCCAGCTTTCCAACAAGCTCCTATTATATGACTATTTTGTTTCAGTCAGCCAATATTCAATGGCACTGTGGGTTTATTCCTAGCAAGAGGAGAAAATTATTATATGAGTAAGGTTATTATTGGTTGTTCAGTCCTGTTTGTTTACAGGGAAGTGCATGCATGCCTATGTCCCCAAAACAACCTGGAAACGAACAGTGCACAGTTGTGTTGCTCACTCTTTCCAAGACCGCTTTTCTTAGCTCTGCTTGCCCAAATTTTCTGTCTCCAGGAGATCTGTCCCAGGGACACTCTGTCCATTACTTTTTCTTATTTTTCCTGGCTTCCAGCGTCTAATATGCTTCCAACAGCCAACCTGCTTTCCTCAGCATTTGCAACTCATTCCATCAGGCCGGGTTTTAGTGCCTGATACTGTTTCATGCCATGTATTATGTAAGTTCCTACTCTTTTTAGCTATCACGGCCTTCAGAGGCTGTTCTTCTCTTTCCATTTAACTTGGAGAAACCCTACACAGATTACCCAGTGTTCTTAACGAGGTCTCTGCCTTTTGTCTATAGAAGGCTATTTGATTTCAGATTGAAATAACTCCTATTAGAGTAGGAAGATAGACTTTTAATCCCTTGTGTGAATGGTAACTAAGGGCCAGATCCAGCAGGACTCAGGAGAAAGTTTACAGTGGAAAATTATTGTGAAATAAGCAGAAGTATGTATTGCTGCACAGTAATTATTCTGTACTTCCTCCTGCGTTGTTCTTAACATGCAGTGAGTTCAAAGAGTTTCCTTCAGTTTTGAAACTTCAGGTGCTAAAATTATATTCATTGCAACCTGCTCCACCTCCATAGCTCTACCTCCATAGCTCTACCTCCATAGCTCCACCTAAGCCAGGAAATTCCTAATTTCAGGAGTTGCTTCCATCTCCTTTCCAGCTTTATCCTGTCACAAACACCTTGAAATGCTGCTTCAGAGCATGCTGTGGTGTAGCTCCGCCTTGACAGCAGGGAGCAACTCCGCACCTACCTAATGCTGAAGTGCCTGAGTTTGAGAAACCAGGTTCTTCACACCCATACCTGTGCAAGGGTCACCATCTGCTCTGAGCATGCCTCGCACGCCCACAGGATGGGCTCTGTAAAAAGGCATTCCCGCTCCCTGTCACGGAGCACATTTCTCCGTGCACAAAATGATAGCTGGGCCAAGGAGAGGAGGAGCGACCTGCCAAGCTGGACAATAGGAGCACTTTGAGACCCAAGTTGCCTACGTAACTCTGATTCTCTGAGCTAAACAGAGGTATTTGGTTATGTAGCGTATTGATACTGCTGATCAAATACAAGTATCTAATAAAGGCCTGATGGTACTGATGCAAGGTAGTTGGGATTTGCCAGAAACCTGCTCGCCCATGTACTCCTATGTTAGCAGATTTCTGGGAGAGTTCAAAGTGTCAGTGATTATACAGCTAAGGGGAAGTGAAGCAGATACATATGAAACTTTTGAAGATGTTTTTCTTACCAATCAATAAAGTGCTGATTCTCACTGTCTTATCCATAGCCAAGACACTTGTTATTTACTACCTGTCAGCTATCTGCTAATATTTGATTTGCACTTTACAAAGATAGATCTTTTTCTTTTTTTTTTTGTGCAGCCATTTGATGATTTCTGAAGAGGCAGTTGAATGCTGGTGAAGGTGAGAGCTAGCTGTAGGCCAATGGTAAATGGGAAGCAGAAAAAAATTTCAGTCCAAGCAGCCTGCAGTGACCTGAGAAAAGGGCTCCGTCTACATCATGAGTAATGCAGCATAATAGGAGCAGATCGGCAGAGTGAAACAGTTCATGCTGAAAATCTGACATTTACATTAGGTGCCTTTTAGGAGGGTTACTTGGGATGAGCTATTGTCTGGTCCAATGGACTGAACACGCGCTTGTAGTTCGAGCACATCAGACGTGCTCCTGGAGCATAGCTCATGGTTTAATTTAATCTGAAATGAGTCTAGTTTACAGACTCCAGGCATGCTACACCAGATGCAGTAAGCGGGGACAACTGCATAATTTGTTTCAAAAGCACATTCCTCAACTAAAACACTAATGTAGATAAGGTGAAAGACTGCTTGAAATAGATTAAATTTAGACTAAATGAAGCAAAGTTTGCCCTGTGTGATGCGTAGGAACAATGAAACTGCAGGTTCACAATAAATTGCAGCTGACAAAAAAACCCCAAATGAGTACGCAGTTTCTTCTTCTTTCTGCATCCCTCTACTTCTTTTTCTGGTACACCACAAAGGAAGCTTGGGTGCTTAGCTCTGCATTCTGGATCTCACTAAAGAAGCCAGCCATCTAGAAGCTAGATATTGCAATGCAACCTTACAGCATCTAATAATAAGCATTTTCAGTTTAAATTAAATATTACCCACCTCATATTTTAAACGGGGGAGAGCCAGATTTTGCTTTCAGTTACTCTGAATGTATACTGCAGCAAGATTTATTCTATAAATATTTAAATAAACCATATTCATTAAATTAGTTTTCCTCCCACTCTTTCTATTTACTTCTATTTGCTACCAAAAGTTCCATTATGGATTCAGCTCAGTTTTTCCCTGGAGGCTGTAGCCACAATAATATTGTTTGATGTAAATAGGTTGTGGTGACTGAATTTTTTACTCCAGTAAGCATATTGCTTGGAACATGCTGCTCACTCCCATGGTCCAAAAAACTGTGAAGGGATGACTCATACCTGACAACTGCTACTGATCTCATTTCCCTTACTCAAACTCCACAGTTTATGTACAGTTCTATTTTGAATAGTAGGGTGTGCGAATGTGTCTCCAGTCTTTCTTTATTCAGCCTTAGGAGCAAAGAAGGGACTTTCCTTTCTTTCAGTGGACTGGTGCTCATGTCGCTAATGTCAAGTCCATTTACAGGAACATAATGGAAGTTTTAACTTCAGTTTATCCCACAGCAATTACACATGTATTTTTAGAACTACTTTCTGAGCATTTTTGAGGTAGATGACCAGGTGGACTTGCAGTAGCCTAGATTTTAAGGAGTTATTTACACATATGCATTACCCACTCTGAGCCAGTTGCTCTGTGCCTAAAGATCTGCATGCACGTGACATGCTTCCTTCCTGGGATGTAACTAGATTACTGTTGTGGTCTTCCCCTGCTAAAATCAGCCACAAAGGTTTTATGCTGCAATAATCCTCCTCTGGTCATGTTTATTTTAGCGGTTCTCCTGTTGCCTTCCCACATGGCTTTTGTGCTGTGTGTGACCAGCTGACATGTCGGCCTATGTACAGTTCTGCTCCAGGGTCACTGAGACTGAAGTCATGGCGCTCTGCCAACATCAGCACAAATGCTGACACAAATGCAAGTGCACGCTCCTGCCTCAGGAATGAGCACATCGGACCTTGTCTTCTCCCTTGCCCTGTATTTATGCATTGTGTTTCCACCTGGAGCCACTCAGAGGCCCCCAGAAAAGGAGGTGATGCAGGAAGCTGCATGATCCCAACTACAGCAGCTAGTATTTTTGAGAGAAGCAGTAAAGAGACTGGCCAAGCAAGACTATAACTGGGCTCCCATGTGGTGCCCTGATAACCCAAGGCTATGAAGATGACTTGGAAACCTGAAGGGAAAACTGTTTATGGTTGAGCCCATATTTTGCGCTGGACTGAATTTATTGACATGAGTCACACACACTAATCCTCACCTCAAGCCTTCCCTTTAGCACTGAGCATTTACTTTTCAGTCTCCACTGTCATCCTATAGCTAAGCAGTTACTTTCTATCAAGATTTCAGTAAAATCTTTAGCCAAAGCTTTCATCATCCAAGTTAAGAGAAGGTAAACAGGTTCTCTTAGAATAAGACATGGTTAGCTGGTGCTCCTTATCCCACATTGTTCACCATGCTAGCAAAGTCAGCCATTAGGGGAAAGAAAAGAGAATTCATGCATTTTCCAGGCAAGCTGCATTAATATTATTAAATCCACAGCAGGACTAACTAGGCTTTGGTGGAAAGCACCAGTTTTTATCAATGAAGTCCAAGGTTTTGTACAGGAGAGAAGTCATTGAAGTATAGTTTCAATAAGTTATTCCACACAAGCAACGCCATAAATAACCTCATGAGGAGGTCACAGACCTTATTCATGCAATGACATTTGTCATTTCATAGAATCATAGAATAGTTTGGGTTGGAAGGGACCTTTAAAAGTCATCTAGTCCAACCTCCCTGCAAGGAGCAGGGACATCTTCAACTAGATCAGGTTGCTCAGAGTCCCATCCAGCCTGACCTTTAATGCTTCCAGGGATGGGGCATCTACAAGCTATCCAGGCAACCTGTTCCAGTGTCTCACCACCCTCACTGTAAAAAATTTCTTCCTTCTATCTAGTCTGAATCTACCCTCTTTTAGTTTAAAACCATTACCCCTTGTCCTGTTGCTACAGGCCCTACTAAAAAGTCTGTCCCCATCTTTCTTATCAGCCCCCTTTAAGTACTGGAAGGTTGCAATAAGGCCTCCCCAGAGCCTTCTCTTCTCCAGGCTGAACAACCCCAACTCTCTCAGCCTTTCCTCACAGGAGAGGTGTTCCATCCCTCTGATCATTTTTGTGACCCTCCTTTGGACCCGCTCCAACAGGTCCATGTCTTTCTTGTGCTGAGGACTCCAGAGCTGGATGAAGTACTGCAGGTGGGGTCTCACCAGAGCAGAGTAGAGGGGCAGAATCACCTCCCTTGACCTGCTGGCCGCACTTGTTTTGTTGCAGCCCAGGATACAGTTGGCCTTCTGGGCTGCGAGTGCACATCGTTGGCTCATGTCCAGCTTTTCATCCACCAGTACCCCCTAGTCCTTCTCTGCAGGGCTGCTCTCAATCCCTTCATCCCCCAGCCTGTGTTGATACCGGGGGTTGCCCTGACCCAGGTGCAGGACCTTGCATTTGGCCTTGTTGAACCTCATGAGGTTCACAGAGGCCCACTTCTCGAGCTTGTCCAGGTCCCTCTGGATGGCATCCTGTCCCTCAGGCGTGTCAATTTATTGCATAACTCTCCATTACAGTAGCTCCAAGAGTTGATCTACCCCCATAAGTTTATCAGTAGCAGTTGGCACTTCCACATTTCCACATAGTAGGGACCACACAGTTCTGATCATGGATGTCTCATGTTATGTGCTGACCCTGTGGCATTCATGCAGGTTTGCAGAAAAATGGTGCTGTCACTGCCTATCATACCAAGTCTTCACCAGAACCATGTCTCACCACATCTGTCTTCTTCTACTTCAAGATTAACTTGGTAGTGAAACATGCAGAAAATTGTCAGAAAGGGAACATGGAGAGAACATTCAAAGGAAGGAGAAGATAGAAAGAGCCACACTGTACTCTGCAGTAGTCCCAAGCTGGCATTTGAGCCCAACCTCATCTCCTGTCCATGCTGCTTGGAGGCAAACCTATTAATCAGACAGAAGCTAACACAGGCCCAGCTCAGAGAGGGGGAACAAAAATAATATTTTTGCAAAAGCTAAGTGCATACCCATTTGAAGGACGTCCTAGGTTGGGAACGCTGGTGACAGCTGTACTAGTAAATTAAACATTCCAGGAACTGTGTCTTCACATGGAGACTAGCTGTGCAGGATGACTTGCCTCCAGATCTTTTTCAGATCAGGATGGCCATGGGGAAAATGCCTGCTGGGGATTTGTGTCAGCTCCTGATCTGCTCCCAGGAACCGCTTGGGACAGCACAAACCAGCCTGGGCCAAATCATGCCTGCACCATGCTCCCAGTGTAATGGTGCAGACAGTCATCCTCCAGAGCCCAGAAACTGCTGTTTTTCTCTTGATGATGTAGCTACTGTGTACAACAAATTTCCCCCTCACCTGATCTTTCGCAACGCCATTCTGAGCCCAACATCTGGCAGAGAAGTTATGAAGTCTCTTTTAGAAAAGTGTTGGTGTTGCATATCAGAAGGGTCATTGCATGTGTAGGCAGGCCATGACTGGGTTGCCCTCGTAAGTGTGGCCATAGGGGACCGAGCTACAGGCATCCTATACTGAGCCATGTGGACATGTAGAGCACACAGCAGTGAGCAAGCTCTGTATCAGCTTGCTCCTTGAGAGCAAAGTGCAGGGGACCAGGAAATAAAAAGATAGCCTAAGTGACGATAGGCAAGGCCTTCTGAGGAAAAGGAAAAGGGAAAAAAGGAAAAGACAGAACTGGAAAAGAGAAAAAGAGAAGAAAGAGAAGAAATGAAGAGGCAGCAAGGAGGACCTAAAGAAGATAATGCACTGAAAACTGCTACAAACAATATTAAAAAGACTAAAGAGAACTGGCATGAAGTCAGGCTTTAGATAAATATCTGCAGAGGCTGTGGTGAGAGCTCACTGCAGGAAATGGAGCAGGGGGAAGCCGCATTTCAAAGATTCATGATGCTATTAGAAGAGATTTCCCTGTCTTATGATGTTTCTTAAATATCCAATTTTAGACTAGTGATAAGGTCAGACATTAGTACTCAAGCTCCTATGTTAATATTTAATATTTATTGACCCCCATTCTCATGTTTCAGAGGAACATGCTGGAAACTGTCATAAAAATTACATGGGGATGTGGTACATAAATATATGGAAAGACGAGTTGTGGTACTAATTTCTTTGTTGCCTGAAACTAGATTCATTTTCTTCTTATCTGCAGCTTAGTAGGACCTGTAGAATGCAACAAATATTTATTCTCAGCGTAGAATGTTGCTGCACGTACAGAAAGGTTGTGGCTGTTTCTCGATGGTCCCTGGCTGCTGCGTCCGCGGTAGTGCCATTCAGCACAGACAAAGAGACGAGCAGGGGGAGCATTCACTTTGGTCAACACCACCAGTTTACAGCATCACCTTTTTTATCCTAAGCTACAATACCCCCACGCCAAACGCGGACTCTGTGATCCCCTTTAAACTGTTTTGTAGCCAAAAAAAGAGAATGCTATCTGGCAGCACAGCTTCAGTTACCAAAGAATTAATGAACACAGAATTACAGATGTCTGATTATTGTCAGATAAATGTGATAGTGGCAAAGCGTTATACACATAATCTGTTCCACGCTACTGCCATTTGCTGAAGTTGTTCGCAAAATGTGGATACTAGATGACCAATCACTGCATCTGCTGATGGTTAAAATCAAAACCTTTTAAAAACATGTAAAACAGAGTTCAACGCCTATATTTTAAGGGGAAGGGAGAAGCATACCTGAAGATCATGCACACCAGCTGGTGATAAGTGGACAGCTTGTGAGTCAAGGCCTCAGTGTGCCACATGTGAAAAAGCCTACAAAGATGAGAGCTTCAAGAAACTCTGAAGATGAGAAAAATGAATCATTATGGTATTTCTGTATTTTTACACATTCTAACCTCAGAAAGACAGAATGAAGTAGAAATGAGTAGTGAGCTTTAGCATGATGAAATGAGCTTGGAGGTGCTACATATATATCATATATATCATAAATCTGCAGAAGAAGGTTATGCACAACAGCTGAGGTGCCAACATTTGCCAGATGACTAATTTTGTAGATAGGTTGACCTCAGATAGGACTAATTTCTAAATGAGCTGGGAGACCTGCATGAATCACAGCATGATGAGAGACTGGAAAGGCTAACTTGAACTAATTCCAAAACTTTTATAAAATAAAATGCAACTATTCAGCTGAATATGGTGCTTGTACTAAAGGCATACTGGTAGCTTTTCAAAACAATGTCTTCTCTCTGCAGGACAGATGCCTTGCACACAAGTTGTAGGCACTTCTGGGGTGAGATTGTTTCTTTTTAGTATTTATTTAGTACAGGATTAAGGGAGGCTATGCTCCATGTTTGAAGCCCCAAGTTATTATTATGAGATGATAGCGCATGACAGAGGGGAGGATGTTTTCCCTGCATACCTTTTGCATTTCTCACTATACTTGGACCTGAAGTGGTCATGCCCAGGAGGGGAATTTTTTTCAGGCACATAGTTTTTCTGCATAATACTAATACTAATAATAGTAATAATAATAATGATACTAATTATATTATAATAATACCTTATAGCATATTATAATAATATAATAACAGAATAAATAGCTAAATAGAATATAATATGATAGTAATAATATAAGTTAATATGTTATAATATATGGTAATGGTAATATAACGCTATTAATATATGATAATACTACTAATAATAGTAACACTAACGAGAATAAATATAACAATAACAACAAAGCAGGAATAGCTTTTCTCTCATCTATGCTGATTCATTCCCTCTTTATTGTTCGAGACACAGGAACAGCATTGCGTGAGCCCTGTATCCTTATTCTCCCTTCTGCCTTACAAACTATGGAGCAGGTTGAAGTCAGCTCTTTTAAAATGCAGATGGAGCTTATGGAAATGCTGTTCTTCCGACTGTAGCTCCCCTGCAGGTCCGGGCAGAGGCAATGAGATCATAACCAGTAGTCACGAGCACTTACAGTTTGTCCTGATTTCTTGAGTGCTGGATCATTCATGTCAACACCAGCACAGAAGAACAGATACGGGGTCCCAATTGCATGTGACTAACCAGGAGGTGCTGCTCATCAGGGAGCATCTCCACATCTCCAGCTTCTGGAGGAAAACTTGGTGGCTGTTTTCAGGATCGTTCAGACATAAACAGCAGGTGCTCTGGGGTCAGCACTTCCCTGGCTTAGCAGAGCAGCTGCCTGTGTCCTAGCAGTGAGCTCCTGTGCCCTCACGCGAGTCAGGGCTGCAAGCTTCTACACACTTAGACACAAGCATGCGCAGATGCTCCTACCTTGGAAATCCCTAGTACTTTACAAAATACACATCTCTGGTGTCTCCAGCCTATAATTTTATAACGCCTCTCTCTTTTTTCTTTTTTTTTTTTTTTCTTTTTTTTTAACAATTATCTTATATCTCTGGCTCCTGGAAATAACTGATTAGATGGGAATCTCAGCTTCCATTGAATCATTTTGTGTTCATCTTCACGATAAAGAGTGTGAAACATGATATCAAAGCCTTAAAGAAATGAGAACAAATAAGCCCAAAGGTTCCTTACATTTTTGAGAGCCTAAGTAACAGGTTTGAGGTCTGATTCATTATTTGGGGGTGTTTGAGGTTAGAAATTATCAAAGCAACAAACCTTTCATGTCAAACAAGTTCTGCAGCTGTAATTACTGAGAAACTTGTACAGCGATCACCTTCAGGTTAGGCACATCTGTCTTGAGGCTATGTACGTGTATATGTACATATATGGATGGATGGATGGATGTACAGTCTTTCCTGGAAGGTCACTTCCATTGAAACCTGTTAGGATCATTTAAGACAGAGCAAGCTTAATCATAATTTTACAATCAGTGTATTTTGTATGGGAGTAGTTACCTGTTCTCTACTTGTATCTGTAGGGAGTGCAGTACTGGGTCTAGCTAGGGGTAGGGGTGTGGGTGTCTGTGTGTGCGCACAATTTACATGGCAAAGAACCCCCCACCTGCCTTTAAACAATGGCCATTGTCACCCTCCGAAGGCCTGCAAAGTGCTCGTTGACTTGCCCATTCCTCAGAGCCTCCTCTCCAGGGCTGCCTGCTCCCTGCAGAATGGGAGCTCCGGTTCCTTTTCTTTCAGGTGAGTGCTGATAACACCTTGTGGGGAATTGCAAGTTAAACACTTTTGTAAGAGAAAAAGACAAGGGAAGCCTACCACTGATAAAAGATAAAATCACCACATATACTCAACTGGGCTAACCTTATCTTGTTATCTCTTAAATTAGCAGAGTTCAATCTAATTAAGTGCTTGCATGGAAGAAACCCAAGTTGTGGTGTGACTAATCAGCTTGAAGGCTCTTCTAACCGCAGCGTTGACAGGGCTCTATTGTGCTGGGGGCTGAGAGAAGATACGATTCGATTCGTGCCCTCAACCGTTTGCAATCATCTAAAGCCTGGTCTCCTCTCAGAAGGGTGGGCTGGCAGTCCTTTTATAGATGCAATTTGTACCTTTAGAAGGTAATTCCGCCAGGTTATTGCAACCCTTAAAACAAGATCGGCATACACTTGTGCCTTTTTTGCTGTTATCAGCTGCATTTACTATGCCAGGGCTGTTGCCTAATAAACTTAAACTGATAAGTTATATTACACCTAAGGCAGAAGTTTCTATAGTAGATAAGGAAGGCCTAGGGAATCAAACTGTATCAAGGTTTATACCTCGATTTATTTACTTATTTATACCTCGAGGTTTATCAGCAACAGAGTAGTTGATAATCTGCTGTTGTGGATTCTTCAAAAATGCCCAAGAACCAGTCAAAAACATAATGTTAGGAGCAGATTTGGATCCCAAAGCTATGAGTCAACAGCCAACAACACCCAGGGGAGCGATGTGTCTGGCATTTGCATCTGATGATTTATTACTTCCCGCTCCATGCAGCTGGATGCCTCCTTATATCTAGGTGGTCTTTTATTCACGCCTACAGCAAGGCCAAGGCCTTTACAGCTGGATCTCACAGTAAATTGGAAGCACTGTCACTATGCCCCAGTGAATAGATTTATTATACCTGTACAGATGGATATAGCAAGTCTGTTGTATACAGTCGTATTTTGTGATATCAGTGAACCTACCTGTCCATTACTGGGTTTTGATACATTAGTCTAAAAATTAACTGAACCCTCTTGAGTATAGCGCGGGCCTCTGTTACTTGTGCCCAGGTCTGAAGATTGTGTAGATATTGAGAATTAGCATAAACTGTAACAGAGTGTGTCTAGAGTAGACCAACGTATGTGGGATACAGTCCAGTGCTGGTGAACATCACCCGTGGTACAGCACCAGACCTCTGCTGACAGGTTGCTGGCCCTTGCTGTCTGGTCCATGCAGAATACAAGCCCCAGGGAGGGTGAGAACCAGCATGCTTAGCTTGAAGGAGAGCAAGCTGGGAAGGAGAGCAAGCTCTTGTATTTCTCTCCGTTTGCCTGGAGGGGGAGAAGCCTGCAAATGAAAAAGTCAACAGGCTCCTTCATTGGAACGAACTACAAAAATAAAAAAAAAAAGCAGCTGTAACAGCAGCTACAGCCTCCCACGCTGGTTCATCTCAGCTACTAAGGGGGGGAAAATGGGGGAAGACAAACAAGCATCTGGTCTTCCTGATTATCGTCTGACCTGTGAATTTAAAACCCTGTGAAATTCAGAGGTGGGAGGGTATCTCCCAGGGAGCTGTGCAGCATTCCTGGGAACAAAGAACAGCCCGAAACCCAAAGCAGCTCACCTGCAGAATAGCTCAGCTATTCATATGCCTAAGTAGGTGAGAAGGTGACAACTCCTTTCTGCCCCTTTTCCCCCTCATTTGGGCTGTCACAGCCCAGAGGTTCAAAGCCCTCTGCCTGCAGTCCAGCTTATAAATCCCCTTCACACCCTCCCTGCCATGCCTGGCTGCTGCCCTGTTGACAAGCCTCATGTGCTGTCAGAGAGGATCTTGGTACCTGCAGGTTGCTAGAGGTCCTCAGGGCTCTGAGCACCTCCTGCACTCAAAGGGAGCAGTGTCGCAGCCAAGGGCAGGCCCATTTCCCACGCACAGCCCTACAGAAATGGGCTTCAACCAGGGGCGCGAAGCTGCCAGAGCCGAACCATACCCATCGGAGCTCTACTGCTGGAGTGTCTGCTGCACATCTCCAGTGGGCTTCACCGTCCACGCTGAGCTCCTTGCTGCTGAAGCCAGACTAGTGCAGGTGTAGGGACATACGGGTATGGGGTTGTTTTAATTTGAGCTGCAGGAGAAAGGGAAGGGGTGCAGCCAGGAGAGAGGTGCAGCAGACAGAGCTAGTGACACCTGGTCACAGTTAGAGTCGAACCCCAGCTGCTGCCTCTGCAGAAGGTAGCCAGGACCTTTCCTGTCACGTATTGAAAGCTGCGAGAAAAACATATTGCCTCTATTCACAGTGCCCTAATAGCTGCTTCCCAGACTGGGAGTACCTGGGGCCACAGACATCTGTGTCACGGCAGCTGATGGCTTGCAGGAGGCAAGGGAGAGATGGAAAACTGACCATGGGCACAAGCTTAAAAACATCCTCTTGCTTTGGGGCACAGACCTTGCAAAAAGGCATTATCAGACCCTGATGAGCTTTAAAGCAGATGCTGTTACTATAGCTGCTCACCACCAAAAGCGCACAGTAATATTTCAGATGAAAAGCAAGCCATGAGTGAGCTACCATGAAGTTTCAGCCATTTAAACATCTCCTAGTGTTTAAAATCACAGTGCAATTCTTTTTAGATTTACCATACTATGGTTAAAACAAACAGTTAGTGCCAACACTCAATAAATTCACATCCTTTATGTTCCATTTTTAAACAAAATGAACCATAAGCTGTTGGCACTGGATAGGTCCACGGTCTTGACAGATTAAAATTAAACATGCTGTGTAAAGGGAACTGATAACCCAGAGGCAAGTGTCAGAAGCACCGGCCTCAGAAACTCTCCACCCCTCGGCCGTCACACATGGCCAGTGAGCGCAGAGCTGGGGCTCCTGGGCAGGGCTTCCAGCTCAATTGTGTGTTACACGAAAGGCTGACTTCAGCCATGTGCTCTGTCGGTCTCCTCATTGCCCTCCATCCTTTAACATCACAGGGACAAGGAGGTTGCCCCCTTATCATGGACGAGCGTTGTTGCCATCGTGAGGAGCTCTGGTTGCTTCTCAGACCTGTGAAGCTGAGCAGGATCATGCACTGGCAAAGCAGCAAATGTGTTAGGGAGCAAGAAATTGAGACCCTTTGCCAGCCGGAGGAAGGCAAGATATCTCACAGTGTGCTGCAGACCAGCTGCTATGTTTGGTGCCAGATAACTTGGGATAAATCTTCAGAAACTGTAGTACCACGCAGAAGATTCAAGGGGGAATAAGAACCTAGATAAATCAGGCTGATGTTAAAGCAGGTTTACGCCCAAGCACAAGTAAATCAAGCACTTGCAGAGAGCCAGAGACTATCTATGCCAATCTCAGAAAGCCAGGTGTCTTTGGCAGATGCGGCCTGACTCTGTATCCAGAAACAAGAGCAGTAATACTCAGTGGCGTGTATAATGCTGCAAAGTCTAGGATGAATTATTTCCTCTCCCATCACCAAAAGAGTGACCAAAATTATCGGCCCAGAACACGCAGGTGGGTAACTCTCAGTGTAGCTTTGCTGAAAAGTAGAAAATAAAACCAAACCCAACAATCGTATTATGGGCTGCATTGGGTCTGGCTGAGATGGAGTTAATTTTCCCCATAGCAGCATTCATAGCGCTGTGCTTTGTACTGGTAGCTAGAAAGGTGTTGATAACACACCAGTGTTTTGGCTACTGCTGAGCAGTGCTCCACAGCATCAAGGCTGTCTGTCCAACATTTCCCCCCCACCTCACCGGTAGGCTGGGGTGGGCAAAATCTTGGGAGGGGACATAGCCAGGACAGTTGACCCCAACTGACCAAAGGGATATTCCATACTATATGATGTCCGCTCAGCAATAAAAGCTAGGAGAAAGGAGGAGGAGGTGGGAGGCATTCATTATTTACATTTGTCTTCGGGAGCAACCGCTATGTGTACTGAAGCCCTGCTTCCCGGGAAGTGGCTGGACATCACCTGCTGATGGGAAGTAGAGAATAAAATCTTTGTTTTCCTTTTGCTTCCGCACGCAGCCTTTGCTTTTGCTTTTATTAAGCTACCTTTATCTTGACCCACGAGGTTTTTTGTCCCCATCTCATTTTCTCCCCCTGCCCTGTCCTGCTGAGGCAGGGAGTGGTGGAGCAGCTTGGTGGCACCTGGCATCCAGCCAGGGTCAACCCACTACATGGGCAAGGAAAAAATACAAGCCTAGTAGGAAAATGTCATGTAATATAAGTGGATTCAACAGAAACTGGAGATTTACAGTCTAACTCCAGACACACTACTGAAGTTTTCTTTGAAAAGCCTGTTACAGTTAAATGTAAAAGCATGTGGGTTGTTCCTCTGCCCTCCCCAGCGCAGATAAGCAATCACAACAAACACATTTATCTGAGGGATCCGTTAATCCTCTGCATAAACAGCATTTCACCATGCAAGTTACAGTGGGCTTAGTGTTCCTTGAGCATTGAGAAGCTTAACGCCGCAGTTCAGTTCTTATCCTATGAGCACAACCACAAAATCCAAGCCATGTTTGTATGTCCTAAGGTTACCCAGGGCAGGAGGCAGGGATAAGGGCCAGATTTGGTCTCTCTCTGTACAAAATGCAGTGCTCCAGTCCACCAAAATCCCTGCTTCATGGTAAAAGCGAGAGGGTGGAGAGAGCCTGGTACAGGGTTTGAGGCACACAAAGGATGTATATTCACTTTTCCTTAGGTTAGCAGGAATATTCATTAGGATCTCTTTCTCCCAAAGCAAAGGAGATCCTTAGTTTGTTCTTTCAGTGCTCTAAGACTGGAGCAGCAGATCCCTGCATAGCTGCCGGGCAGAGGAGGGTAAAGTCTGGCACAGGGAGAGCACATGCCCTTAGGGGCTCTGGACTGGAGTCAGGGAGGCAAGCTTTATTGGGGAAAGGTATGCAGAACCCTTTCAGAAATGCTGCCAAACCTGAAAGCTCAGGGGATCCTCCACAGAGCATACCTGCCAGGCATAAGCTGCTGCTCATGCTGTCTGAAGAGTTTGAAAGGTGAATAAGGAAGGTGGCCGTGCTGGGAATTGAAGGCGCCCCCCCCCCCAACAGCCTTCCCAAGGGACATCTATGAACCAGCCACCTTGTTGCCTTGCAGCTACAGACCTTCCTGGCTCTTGCCCTGATCTTCCCTGCAGGTGCACAGGTTCCTTCTGGATACAGGACTTAACCAGGGAACAAACGGTCACTGGCTGAATCCGGGGCCATCCAGACACGAGCAGGTTTTAATTGGAAGAACATTTCTCCGCGCTGGCCCTGACCATGTTGGTCATTTTTGAGTTTTGTGTCAGAGGGGGCTGGTTTTGCAAGTTAAGCTGCAAAGCGCTGGAAGGAAAAGGAGCTGCCAGAATATAGAAGTGCTCTGACATGTGCTCCCCCAAATGCAGAGGTTTTAATTCTGAAAGAGGAACTTGGTAAGGCTCGTAGGGAAGCTCACGGAAAGGACAAAATAAAAGAGCTTTTCCCTATATGCCACGTTGTAAGATAGTAAAGCCATTGCCTCGGGTGTTATCCAGAAAGGAGGAGTTGAAATCTGATAGTCACTCGTGGTATCGTGAATATGAAGTCAAACGGGCCAGCCAGCTTAAGACCATGTCGCTAGCAATGTTCACTGCTGGAGAGAGGGTGGAAGGATAGATGGACCCTTTGCCGAAACCACCATGTACCTTATATACCATGTAGCCACTGCAAAATACTTACAGTCTCTCTGAGGAACAATATCACAGAGAAAGCACTGAGCTGAGAAAGGAGAAAGGAAGAGTGAAGTGGCCGTGGGAGCTCATCTCCTGGGCTTGTCCCGAGACACATGAATTGCATGTGATGCCCATGAACGGCTGGTTCAAGCAGCTGTTAGGTAAATCTCTTCTCCCCTGCGGGCACACTCAGCGGTGGGATGGTTCTGGCAATCAAAGGCTGCTCTCTTCTCTTCCCTTGGTTGAAGGTGTTATCATCAGCATCTCAGTAGGGAGTGGATCTTCCTCTGAATAAAAAAGACAACTTGGCTTTGATCATATGTCAGGCAACTGGTTTTATTTATCAGTGCCTTCTTAAATGCCATTATCCCAATCACAGCAAAGTTGTATGTCATTCTTTTGAATACCTGTGCAGAAAGGCAAATTATTTTCCAAAAGTAGGGATCTGATACCAAGTTTGGGAAAAGATGTAATCAAAAGCTTTTCAGACACTATGTATTTGGCATTGATTAAGAAATTTTATTGATAGCTACCAAAGGTAATCAGTGATAAAAGGTATCTTCATTTCTGTTTTATAAATGAGGTAACTGAGGCGTGGAAAAGTTAAGTGGCTTGTTCGGGGCTGTATGGAAAGCCTTGGCCATGGCTAGGAACAGATATATTACTAAGTCTAGTCCCAAACCTTTTTAGTGTCATTACTACTTTTTCCTGACAAAAACTGAGCCTCTGTTGAATATGAGAAAATTCTGTGAGAACAACTTCAGAAAGTTTCCTGTAAGCAGCAAACTAATGAATCCTGCTTTTCCTGTGGATTTGCATCCTGAAAGCCGAACTTCTCATCCTCAGCAGACTCCCATGACACCAACACCCTTCCCCCAGCTCCCTCCCACATGTGCTTGTCTCCCTGGGCCCAGCCGCAGCCCTGGCAGCTCTGCTGCTGCAGGAGAGCTGCTGGTGATGACCACCCTTCTCTTGGGGAAGGAGGTGATTTTGGGTCTCTCTCTTCTACGCAGTAGCTGATGTTCATGGAAAACTCATAAGGAGTGTTGTCTCTTTGCAAGCCCTTCTTTGAAATGCGGTTGGGTAGGTTCAACAGTAACTGGGAGATCGCAGTTTCTTCAGGGAAGCAGGCTAAAGCATGACCAGGCTTGAGCTAAAGTGCCTGCCACTGTCTGGACCTGTGGCAAGCACTGCAAATTTTCCCGTTCAGCAAACTGCTAAGTGGGATGTTTTGGATAATAATGTAGTTTATTAGTGCTAACCCTGTTTATCTTCCAGGAAAACGCAGCAGGGATTGACCTCTGTTACGGTATTGCTTCGTGGATGCTCCTCAGGAGCACGCCAGCTCCCCAGTGCGTGTGTCACTGTCAGGAGGCCACAAAGCCACGACTACCCTCGGCCACAGGCTAGTGGCTGTGTGGATAAGTGCCATCTTACCCCAGCACAGCCCTTGGGACAAGCTTCTAGCTGCTCTGAGGATTACCTCTCACATGTGTAGGACTGGCACTAGACTAAAGTGCACTGACAACCAGGATTTAATAGAAGTCATTAAAAGGTTGTTAACTGTACAAGTGTTTTCACTGCTCTTCATAGATTGTCTTGTTTACTGGCTGAGACAACGATACTGATGGGATAGATAACAAGAGGGGAAAAGCAGCCCAGATTTATCAGCCTGCTCTTCTGCGTTTGCCCCACTCCAGTGGATTTTGCCTCACTCTGGAGGTGACCATGGTCCCCGCAGAACACATACTCTCTTTAAATTGGTTAGTGTTACCTATACCTGCTAAAGGGTTACAGGTACTCTGATGTCTTTTTTCCTCGTACATCATTCTATATCGTCAATTATATACCTTAGTCTGCTTGATGCAGGAAGCACAGCGTAGCGTGCTCTGGCTGTTATGAAAGAACCAGGACATTTAAACCAGGTAATACGGCCCAAGCAAGAAGCCTCAGCGTCCGTCTTATGGCATCAGCACAGCTGCCCTTCTTAAGGGTTGCAGGGGAACAGCCTGCCTCACCATGGTCTTCACCATGGGCTGCAGGGGAATCTCTGCTGCGGTGCCTGGAGCACCTCCTCCCCCTCCTTCTTCCCTGACCTTGGTGTCTGCAGGGTTGTTCCTCTCACATATTCTCACTCCTCTCTCCGGCTGGATTTTTCCCTCCTTCTTAAGTATGTTATCCCAGAGGTGCTACCGCCGTCACTGATTGGCTCGGCCTTGGCCAGTGGCGGGTCCATCTTGGAGCCAGCTCGCATTGGCCCTATCAGACATGGGGGAGGCTTCTAGGAGCTTCTCACAGAAGCCACCCCTGTAGCCCCACCGCTACCAAAACCTTGCCATGCAAACCCAATACACCATGGAAAAGGCAAACCATGATCATAGGATGCATCTACTGAGGTACATCCAGGGGACAAAAGGGAATGTGAACACCATACTGCAAGGCCTTGTTTAGGCATCCTCTGAAATCTTGAGCACATAAAGAGAGGAACTACCGTAACTCTTCAGGCATGGCAACAGAAACTCCAGCTTCAGGCAAAAGAAACCCATAAACTGTAATTTGTACAGCCTGGCCATGTGAGGCTTTATCTCTTCATCTTCTTTTATATTTTATCTCTTTTTCATCTTCTACCCCTTTTCCTTGTTTTCTCATTCATTCTTCCACTGCTCTCTCCATCCCCTTAGCCCACACCACTGAGTGCTGTCCCCTCCAGCAAACGGTGTTACTCTTCACCTCCCACTCTACCTGGCCTTACTCCCCAGTAGGAAGCAGGACACCCAAACAGCAAAGGGCCCACCATCATGCAAAGGGACCAGTTTAGAAATGAGATTCAGAGAGAACAGCAAGTTAAGAGGAGGCCTCTGCTCTGGGCTGAGGGGGATACTTGATGTAGGACAGCGTTGTACAGCCTGACAGTGCTGCCTGTGCTGTTGCACAGCAATAAGGCAGAGACTCAAGGAAGCTGCATCAACTCCTCCTTTGGAGGAAAAAACAGTTTCTGAGTGAGCATGTGATAGGGTTCCCTATGATAGAAGGAAGGGGTTAGATTCAGTGACACAGGTAGTCCCTTCCAGTTGCGTGTTTCTTCACTACCTCTCACATATCCTCAACACCCCCAGATTTGCAGTCTGGGACTTTACCACGGGAAAAACAAAGCCTTCGGTTTAAGAGGCTCTGCCTCCAGTTATTCAATTATTAAGAACAAAACAAGACAACAACAAAAACCCTACCTTGCCATTGGGCATAGGGGTTTTTTTGCATTTTTTAATGTCTAGGTACTTCTCAGATCCTTCTGACAAACTTGATAGCAATCAGCTCATTACTCATCTAGAGCTTTAAAGATCATTACTAACCTCTTGAATTGCTCCTGCCAGCACAGCAGAAATCCAAGCCCCAGAATTATGTAGTCATCCTAAACTGTACTGTCATAGTTGGGAAGGGAAAACTAGTCTGTACCAGACCTCATTTCAAGGTGGGCTTCAATAACAGCTCACGGTTGGAGACACTGTAGCATCTAGACCCACAGACAACTAAATTGTGGCTGAATACAGTAAAGCTCACATTACAGGAGATGGCTCCAATCCCTTGCCCCATCATAGCAGCTTCAAGTGATCATGATGGATTCAGCAGGACCCATTAGCTGTGATCTGTTTCGAGGGTAATCTCAATATATGTCTTTCAAAGACGGTTCATACAGAATCTGCTTCATTGCACGACTCCCCTTTTAGTTTCTTCAGGTCACTTGTAGTTCATAGTCATCCATATGTCTATCTTAGCCAGGTGCTTTCCATTAAATGGAAGGACAATGCTGGACTGAGTATCTTCTGTATGATGGTGACAATAGAGCCCCCCCAACGTCCTATCAGCCCCACTGCCTTACTTTAAATCACAAACAGGCAAGGTAACCACTTACACACCTCAGGCAGATAAGCAGTCATATCGTCCTGGAAAGAGGATGAAACTATTGGCAAATGGCCCTCAGTGTTTCACTATAAGAGCTTATTCCAACACAGCATTTATTGGTGGGCAACTCTTACCTTACCTGAGAATGTCCAGAATTACCCATGAAATTTGCCAGTAACCTCAAGCACACCTTAGAGTGGCTTGTTAATGGCTTGCACTGCTACCCAGCCCACTGCCCTGGAGTGTCTTCATGTCAGAAATCAATGAATCTAACGTGTCTTTCCACTTTGAAAAATAGTCTGTACTAGAAGTAGAAGAAAAATGCTTAGAATAATGTTTCTAATTGCTGTTTCAACATACTATTGGATTGGGGTTTTTTTCATAAAACCTTTACCAGATGTGGCTTCTTTCTTAGATATTCCTTTCTCATATCTCTTCTTTAGAAGTGCCATTTTAGCCACAGTTTGTGGGCAACTATTTGTTTCCATTTCCTTTTCTTTCATAAATACTAATGTTGGTTTGTAATCCAGTTTGTTTGTTTTTACAAAAGAAAGTGAAAAGAAGCAGGAAGCCCCAGGTGATCTTGAAATGCATTTCTTTATGAGCATTTCTTTTTCTGAATACCTCATTTCTCCTATTTATGTACTTTCCTAAATATTTAACAAAGCAGGGATAAGGTGGTTATTTGCACAGCATTTGCTTTTTTTTTTTTTTTCCCCCCCAGTTTTATGCTTCCTCACCATCCACATGAGACATGTGGATAAGGCATCACCAAAAAGCCAAGCAGATCAGCTTTTGGCTTAGGCAGCTTGAGCTCTTCCAAAATGAATAGGTGCATCATTTTTGCTAAAGTATCTTGTGAACTGAGGTGGTTCTACTGGTTGGGAGTTGAAAGGCAAGTTCTTTACAAGGGTTAGCAAGCATGGAGAGTACACAGCTTTTATTTCTCTTTCACCCACTGCAGTCATGTACAGAAATCCATTACTTTTGTTCATTCACTGGTCAAAGATTCACTGGATAACAATTTACTGCCGATGAATCTTTAAGCCATTTGCTGCCACTTACTGGATAACTAGACATCCTGCTTCATAAAAAGGAAAACAAGAATCAGAAATGGGCTTATGATGAAATTCACAGCAGGCATTGCCTTAAGCCTGTGTCAGTGTAAGAAAAATGTCAAGGGCGAAATGAACATTAAAGTTGTTCCACTCACTGGAGACCAAGTTCTTCGTTAATGAGTTACAACTATAAAATGCTTGTAAACTATACCGCCCTATTTCACGTCCTCCTTCTCTGCACCACTCCATACTGGCTGCGCAAATCTCTTGGGAGTGGGAGCAGGCAATCAGAATATCTAAGTGAAAGGAAATTGAATCCATTTGCAGAAGAGTTAGAGATAAAGTAACACCTACCAGGAAGAGAGAGTACATTTTCCTACCTTTTTCATTTTATTTCCACATGATTTTATTTCCTGAGGATACCAGTACTGATAGCATTGCTATTTCCTTAATGAAATGAGAAGTTTGTTTTGGTTTGGTGTATCTGGAGAGTTTTAATACTAGCTGCCATCAAAAAAAAGATGGTTAAAAGAACATTAGAAGCTGCAAAGCCCAATATTTACAAATAGTAACCAGGACTAAGAGGATAGAAATAAGAGAGTGCATTTACACTACAGTCTAGTCTGTAGTCATGCAAGAACGTACTGTTTTGCTGGAATTGTTGCCCAAGTGGGAATGGGAGGGTGAGGTACAGCCCATGTGTATTTGGTCTATCCTCAGTTTTCAATCCCTCTTCCCTTACCTACTACACACTACTGAAACCCTGATCTGAAGGCAGAATTATTCATTTCTTCCCAGGCTGTCCTGCAGAAGTATTATCTTATTATCCAAGCACACCACAACCACAAATTAATTTATTTTTCACAGTGCCTCTCTGGGAAGAAGAGAATTACCGTGAATTTCTCATTTCACAGCTGACAGCTGAGATGTAATCAGCGATGTCCACAATATTTTCATAAATGAAGCAGCCAGCTCTCAAGCAGGCAGTCTGGAAGAGAGAAACACCACCAGTAGCCACTTTTGAAAAGTCTCATTTTAGCAGCGCGTACGAGGTTTCTGTGACAGAGCCAAGGATAGAGCACAGTCCTGCACTGCAACACCCGTTTCCTTGGCTATGCCTCTTTTAGCTCCTTAACTAATACGGCCAGGGTCCAACAGCTTTCTTCAGTCAATAAACCTGATCCATCCCCAAAGCAGGTCTATGACGTCCATCAGTTGAGCTGGGATCTCAGGACAATACCAAGCGATCACATATTTAAAGCTTCTGGGCTGGATGTCACTAGCCAAATCTTGAGGTTGGAATAGGAAAATTTCAGCTGCCCAGAAGCCTTCCCAACAGGTCAGGAGATGCCGGGTCTTGCTTCCTGGAGAGACAAACCAGCTGAACGGGGCAAGCAGGGAAGATCTTAGGTCAGTTCAGAATATCCCCCAAGTTGTTCCCATATATGACCACCTTTCGATGAACTACAAAGTATAAAAAGTGGGATATGAAAAATGATGACTTTGTGGTTCAATGTTTCCTGTCGCACAGAGGGATTTGAGGTACAGATTAAGATACTTCACCCTCATGCTGTGACCAGTAACCAACCCATTCCTCTGTATTGCTTTCTGACTTTCTCACTAATTCATCTCAGCATTTTTAATAATTATGATTTATTGGGTTTTAGCAGCAGAAAATGTTGAGAAATGAAGAAATGAGAAATCTCGTATGTTGTCAGCGTCACCCCGTAACACCAAAGGTGTCTCTAGTTCTATGAATACACAACTTACCTAAGCACAATGTTAAGAAACTGCAAAAAGCAAAGCCTCCCGACGCAGAAGGAAGTGTGAGCTTATGCATGCTAGACTTCTCCCAGACAGGTTTACATCCTTCATCTCCATAAAGCGGAAAAGTATTCAGAAGTGGTGCATAACCAGTGAAGTAACCTCCAGGGCAATCATACTGAACTTATTCACTAATTGTTTCATTTCTTCATTGTATGGCCTTTTTTTTAAAAACCAAACCCAACCGCATGGCATTTTTCTGGCGCTGTGCACACAGCTGGCTATGGACCAGCTAAGGAGTGATGCTGTGCCCCAGCCCTCTTCCATTGCCATCACAGCTCCAAGCAAGAGCTTGTCCAAGGAGCATGGAGTCGGCGGCTGCTGCATAGCCTGCACTGCCTGCGTGGGCAGGGAGGAACCGAGTGTGGCTTGGGGACAGAAGATGGGGAGATAACAGCAGCTGCCAGCGGGTATGTATGTGGGGTGAGGGAGCTTCCTTTTCTTCCTTGTTGGGCTCTGGGCGAGGACAGCCCAGTCTATGAACAGCCCTGGCTCAGGGTGGCTGTTTGGAGAGAAAAAGCTCCATGTCCACTGAGGAGAGAGGTGGTGTTTGAGCTCTGCCTGAAGGCACAGCCATTTTTAGCACAGCTACTGGACTGTCTTCTGGTCATGAAGTGGAATAGGTCTTACAACATGACAAGCTTTATCATTTGTTGGGTGCAAAGAAAGCTGCGCACTGACTGCATGGGACGCTGCATTCCATGCCTTACTTTACATTGACCTCACTCATAGCATGATCAAAGAGCACTATGAAGAAAAAGAAAAAAAAATCCAGACCCTCAGCCCTCCTAAGCTGTGTTCTATTTACCTTTTTTTGCTGCTTTTTGAAGTAAAGCTTGAGTGAAAAATGAATTGCTGCAACTCCACTGAGCTTTAGCTTTTCCTTCTGCCAAAGATGTAACGGAAAAATGACTCTTAGCGGGGAGAGGCCACGGTGTCCAAGGGAACAATATGTCCATTGCAGCTCCCCCTCTGAGATACCCTTAGGAAGTGCGTTCTGCCAGCAGATGCCAAAGGTAAACCATACCATATGCCTGACACCACATCCACCTGGTTAACATATTAGGATCAAAACAGAAGAGACGGCACATACTAAAGTACATACATACACAGATGGAAAATGGCATTTAGAACAACCTAACTGGTTAGGGGTATCTCTGCACATCAACTATGTTTAAATTTCAGGTTAATATGCAACTACAGTAACATAGAGGCTCAGGGACCACAGGAAGGATGCATTACCTACAGAAATCACACGCAGTACTGATGTTTAGAAGAAGCATGAGGGAGTCGGTTTCTGCAGTGATATCATACACGCCACATGAAACCATTTCAAAACCGCATGAGGTCTGAAACCGACAGCCTGACCTCCTGCGGCTCATGCACCGGTGGGAGAGTCTAGCTGTTATTAAAACTGCAGACATCAAATTGGCTGCCATGTCTGGCAGACTGTGTTTTAAAAACCCTTGACAGAGGAAGGTCAGCATGAACTAGGTTGGATACAGATCTGGTTATGGACGTGCTATGAGCTCCGGATGCAAGTTGCTGTAAAGCTAGAAGCGGATGCATTCAGCCCTTCCCAAGGCTGAGCTTAAAAGCCAGATGAAAAGACAGATTCAGCCATTTAGCTGCTCCATCTTAGTGTGTGGCCACCGGGACTTGGACTCAAACCTCTAGTCTGAAAGAGGTCCTGTTGGTCGGCTGTGCATGGCTGGTCTGCGCACACCAGCACATCCGTCCAGCCACAGCCGGGAGACTGTAAATACTATGGATATTAGGAGCCAGGACACAGACACTTGCCGTTCCCAAGACCTCCAGACCTCTGAAGGTGGCCCTGGGTTTCTCTGTACCTGGGACATTATGTGAAAGGGAAATTTTACAGAAATGGGACAGCAATGTGTTTTGTTAACCCGTATGACTAAGACTGTGATGTTTGTCTTACATTTTCTACTTGAGATAACAGCTTTCCTCCAGCAACTGCTTTCCTTTAGTTCTAGGTGGATTGGTTTGACTGTAATAAGCAAAATATAAACAGAAGTTATCATTTCTGAAAACAGTTTTCTTCTGCCTTATTTGCACTCTGGGTTTCTGCCTTTTAAACAGCTTTTCCACCCCAAGTGCTGCATATTCTCTTTTTTGCAAACACACACATGTGCATATATATATTTGTGTGCAAACACACACACACAAATACACACACACACATATATATGCACAAATTCCCTATAGTATTCACTAAACTGCAAATGCTAGTTCTTTAATACTTGTGTATATACTATCCAGTGTACTGTTACAGTGGAGTTGAGGGGAATAATTCATTACTGATGGTATAGTAATTTTTATTTTCTTAGATTAGATTTTCAGGTTCCTCTTCTTTACAATTTCTGATTAGTTTTAAAATACCAATAAATGTCCAAAATGCAGTAGGAACTTTGCATGGCTCTTCCTCTATTATTTTCAGCTCTTTTAGAGGAATAAAATATCTTTGAAATGCTTGAAATGTTTCAGGTTTTGATTGCTCTTTGTTGCTCTCCTCCTTTTTTTTTTTTTGCTCAAGACTAATTCCATTTTGTCTTCCATAAAAAGTAGACCTATCAGAATTAACACTTCAGAGAAAAAAATTGATGTATGATTTTGCATATTTCCTCTACAAATTCATTCCTATGAATTAATTCATTGAGTATTTCTACAAGTCATCAATTCATGAGAAATTTTTGATAGGATTACAAATCTGAGAGGTAATATTTTGATTGACCAACAGGTCACATGGCATTTCAGTATTCTTCTACCTGAGCCTTTACACTCAGAATCAGATTTCTGCTGTAGATTCGTGCTGTTACACTTTTTGCAAATATTGTTGTCAGGATAGATCTACTTCTTCACAGTTATTTTCAGGCCTCAGATTTCATAGGGAGACATGCAAGATGAATACACAGCTATTAATTTAGGAATCGTCTTCTCTGCAAACATTGATCAGTCATTTTTCTTTTACAAGAATTTGCGTTTAAAAATGAAAGCAAAAGAGGAGCAAACTAACTAATTTATATCAGAACTGAAATACATATGTAGAGAATGCTTTGTAATTTCTTTTAAGTCTGAGGGTGAATTCAGAATATGATCACGGCAATTTTTTGTAGGTTTGTGTCTCTAAATCTCTTTACAAACAGGTTTTAACACAGAACATTCAGCTGATCACCACTGACTTGCATTCCCTTGTGTCCTTGATCTTGATGTTTCCTATTGATAAGCCATCTCTGAAAGTTCAGGGACTTGGATGGCATTTAAACCACCTGCACATAACTGCTTGAGCCAGGTCCTTTGCTCCTCTATAACTCATTTCTGCTACCCTGAAGTCACAGGAGTACTGTAAGACAAACGCACGAGTCTCTGAGAAATGGCATTGTTCAGCAGGAACATCAGCTAGCCCAGGACATGGGCAGTCCCTGGAGGCTGCAGTCTGGGGATTACCTATTCTGGCTGCTATTTCAGCTGAACAGTGGCTGAAATATGTTACAGCATATTCATGGGTCTTGGTTCTTCAGGTATCCAGACTGAGTACTTGCTGAAGCACACCGCAGCTCACATTTAGCCCCTGTATTTGTGCCTTGCCTGACGGTACATGGCCAAGACATGCGGCCTGTTGCAGGGATCTGAAAGTGCACCTGGGTGCTCCGGCTTGGATGGAGCCTCTGAGGCCACGTCAAGGTGAAGAGATGTGACTGGGGTGTCCTTACTCTTGGCAAGGTCCAGCTGCCTTATTTGATGTCAGGCAGCCCTCCAGCCCCCAACTAACTGTAAGTTCTGCAACGCACAAGGACTCTTTGAATTCCTCCTTCTATGGGTGACTCAGATGAGTGGAACTTAGCCTTATTGTAATTCACGCTCAGTTGCCTTTATAAGTTGTCCTTTAATTAACTGATGCATGCAAGAAACCTGTTCTCCTAGCTATTCAAAATGTGGCTATTCAACATTAATCCATGGTCTCTTACTATATCAACAGTCACCAGCACAAATTATTGCAGCTACCTGGCTTGGATCGGTTTGGACAGAAGTCAAGTCACTGTAAATAAAGGAACATTGTTTCAGACCAGCCTCTCCTATGAGCACAATTATAGATTTAAGGCCAATTCAAAACTGAGTTCCCAAAATGTCATGGGATACTGAAGTCTATTAATTACATGCATCCTGAGCTGATGAGAGTAGTTATCTTACAGAACAAACAGGTCTATTTTCTTGAGCTGAACTCTGGTGGCAGTATTTGCTAAAACATGTACCCAAACTAGTGAATAGCAATATACCTAGATAATAGACCTGAGTCTCTTCCTTCAGGATTAGTTAGACTCTTCCTCTCCTCCTAACCTCTGCTTTTGTACAGTGTTATCGAATATTGTTAACCACCCATCATATTTAATTCTGGAAATGACTGCATTTTACTTATGGGTGAAAAACATGCGATGTTATAGTTTCATGTTATATTTTTTTCTCCAACAAATCTGGCTGATAGGCCTGTCCAGAGCTGCCTGTTCCCGCCCCCACACTGTTATCATGCTGCCCTTGCAGTTGTGCCAACACCGACTGTGTGCAGGGCTGCCTGGTAAACTGGATCAGTGAACTGATCTTTTAACTGGGTTAAAAGACCTCCAAAAAACCCCCAAACAAAACACATCCAGGGCTGCACCGCTCACAAAGAAAATGTAACATGAAACTATGGCCTCCCTCAACCCCCCCGCAAAATAGTCTCAGTTCTTTGACGAATAAAATACATTGAGTTTCCTCACTGTGGCTGTTTTAATTCTAATTTGGGACACAAAATGTCAGCACATCAGGTTTTTATAAATAACAGAAATTCCATTTCCTTATTGGGGTCAGTTAAACAACTGGGGTTCTTTCAAAGCAGGAAAAAAATACTTTTAATGGCAAAAAATGAAACTGGTGATTCTTAGCGGTATTTTTGAACCCTATACATATTTTTTTTCCTCAAGACTTTCCTTTTTCCTTTCCTTCGTTTATCTTGGGGAGGGAAAGAAAAGCTTGAAAACACGCAAGTATAAGCTCCCTATCAGACCTGCCTTATCTCATCTTGAGGGTTTCCTCGTCTTTCGCAGAGCTGAACACAGGAGGAAGCCATGTGCCTCTAGTCGCTCCCTGCTGCCTCCCGAGCTGTCAGGGAGAGGGATGCTGGCACTTCATGAAGAACTGAGCACAGCTGGACCTGAAAATCTTCTCACCTCCCATCAGCGTGACTCCTCTCGTCAGAGGAACCCCAGTCTCCTCTTCCCCTGAAAAGTTCCCTTCAGCTCTTTTGCTCTCCTAAAATAATCGCAGGTTGACTCCATATCTCTGTCCTCCAGAGTGACCCAGTTACAGCCCCTCTCTCCCAGCCTCCAGTACATTTTACCTCTTCTCCCCAGAACTGCATGTCCCTCTACCCATCCAGCTGAGACCACCAGGCACCAGAACTTTCACCCGCTCACTCCACCTACAGCTAGCACCCTTGAAACTATCTGCAAATCCTGGCCATTCCTCACCCAGCCCTTAGGCAGCATACAGAAAGCACAGAAACGCCAGGTGCTGCACCTACCCATGCACTCCCATACATCCACCCTTCACTAAAAATATCCAGCATCCCTGACTGGAACCCATTCCCACTCAGCTTCTCCAAACTTCATGACTTCGGGCAGCCAGTTGCCTGCCATGGCTCTGAAACGATATATTTACTGCAAGCAGAGGCATATATTCATATAAATTATTTGCAAATCTGCACATCAGTTCATTCCAAAATGAGCATAAGATGTCATGTGGAGCTGTGCAGAATCTAGCAGTCACATAAGCAACAGCAGCCTGCCTCTGCAGACAGCTGAAGCGTTAGGTCCAAGTGAACTGCTTTGGCCACCTTCACTCTGAAACCTGCTGCCTCCTCAGGCGTGGACAAAGCCCTCAGGTGAGAGTGAAGCCCAGCACAGGCAAGGGGCAAGTAGTTTGGACCAAAGTCCAAAGTAGGGAGTGCCCTGGGCTTTGTTCTGTTTTAATTCAGACTTGCTGAACTTGGTTTCCCACAAGTCCTGTTCCTTCAAAGATGCCTTCACTCCACCTAGGTCTGGGTAAGGAAAAAACCAGCTCCAAAGTCCAAGCTTTTCAATGTGTATTGCAGAACAGGGATTTCTACATGAAGAGGACTGACAGAGTCTGGAAGTACATCAACATGGAAACAAGGAACTTTTACCTTCCGGCAAGAAAAAATATCTTCCAGAGAAATATTTAACTGCCTCTGCCTTCAGACAGACAGTCCAATGTGAGTAAGGATGTGCTTATTTTGGCAAGACACTCCCAAACTGAGCTGTTTTGTGTGTGGTTAGGAGTGTTGGATGGAAGCTCAGTAATTTGCTAGTGGCATCTTGTGGTAAGTAGTTCTTGCGAGGAGGTTGACTAGACAGCCAAAATGTAGGTCACCAGTGGGTGGAGTTCACCACCTCCCAACTTTGCTGAAGTCAGGATGCAGAAGTTACTTTTCCCACAGAATTTGAAATTATTGATGAAGCCTGAAAGCTTGACCACTAAATATAAGCTTTTAGGATGATAATTTAATTGGTTACTCATTTATGTATGATGGCTTATAATGCCCAATCTGCTCTTGGATTACCTGTTATTTAGGATAACTTCAGGCCATGTGCAAAGACATGGGTCTTACTCTACAGGATTTAAATGTGCATGGGCATTTGCAGTTAATAAATAAAACAAATTTTGATAATACAGTTGAAGATCATTAGTCATATTTCCAAAGTGTGTCCTTCCTATTGCACTCATGGCAGTTCAGAGCAATCTTCTGGCTCCTAAGCTCCGATGGCCATTTAACCGGCAGGGCTTTGGAGCATTGATGGGTGACAGCCGTGAGGTTCTCCATCCATGCCTGTCTTTCCATTGCCTAGCAAGGGCAGTCAGGGGAAGGCGCTAGTTTCTCAAATGGCCATTTAAAATAAGTTATATATAGCAACGTGCCAGTATTTGTTCTTCCTGCTGCACGTATTTCAGAAAAAAAAAAACAAACCTTAATAATTTTTCTAAACAAAGAAGTCAAAACAACACACCCTTTTATGCTTGCACACCCTCCATAGCCACCTTAACTCCAGGCTAAACCGCTTCGGTATATCTGCATAATCTTAAACCTTAGCAAATTAGAAAATAAATATATGTGCATGCATTTGAAATAGCACATTCTCCTCCAGGCTTTATCTCTCTGTAACTGCTGAAGTTGTCTGACAGGAATATTCCTTGGAGTCCCATCACACAGATCTATGGTGAAAAGGTTTCAGGAGTTTGCAGTGCAGATGTACCATCAGGATTGTCACTGGGATGCTCTGGAAGGATTTGTAAAAACCAGGTGCCCCTGGAGAAGATTGCAGCACATGAGCAGGTCTCCTCTGCATGCACCGGCTGCACAGACTTGGAGGTACTGCATATAGCACCTCTGATACATCCCTTATCAGACTTACTGCCTAAAAAAAACGGTAGCTTGAGTTGCCTCTCTGCCAATAGGAAAACTGACGAGGCCAGTTAGAAAGTGGCCTGTGTGATGTCTGCGTGAGATGTACTGGTAGGATTCATGAAAGCTGGTGAGGCTTAAGGCTTTAAACAAGCAGGACATTTATTCCGACCAAGTAACGTAAACAGAAGCTTGTGCCATAGGCCTTCATGTTTGTAGTCTGCTGCCCTGTGAGGAAAGGATTAGTTATAGGCAAAGGTATTCCATAAAAAGGAAGCACTACTGGCACCAACACCAGCCCTGTATCAGGATACATTTTAACATGAATGCCTGTACTTGCTGCTGACTCCAAGTGGTCAGTCTGATTAGGACGTAATCACCTATCAGACTGGTCCCTTTGAAGAGCAGGGATGCTCAGTTCATGAACCCAAAGCTGGAAATAAAATAGCAACAAAATGACCAGCACAGACTAGCCAAGGGGGGCTGCGGAAATAAGAAGATATTAGGCACCTAAGAAACTTTACAGGCAAAACCACATGTGTCCCAGAAGAGGTAGGTACTGCGGGACGAGGCAGGTTTGCTGTCACTTGGGTCTAGGCAGCCACATTCCACCTGGGTTGCACATTAGGCATGTGGTTGCTTTTCTGGATCAGACTGTATATGAATTTACACAGGAAATCTGTGGTGGAGTAGGAGACTGATCTCTGGTTTTCCAAATCCCAGGCCATTGCTTTAACCACGGGCTCCTCCTCCTCCTGCAGTTGCTCTGACCGCATACAGATGCTACCATGCCATTGCTATTTATTTCACTGGAGTTATTCCAAATTAGCACTGATACCAGAATAGAAATAGGCCCTTTCAGCACAAAATAAACACAAATAATCCATAAATGTTAATTATACAATGTAAGTGTCACTGTGTTCGGTGAGGACAGCCTCCCACCCCCAAATGCTGGCAGCTGGAGTTTTTCTCTAAGATCAAACACTGATTATTTTAATGGGCTTTGCCTCAGTAATCTATCTTAACATTATGGGTAATATCTGACAATTCCGCTAGATTAACATCCAAGAGTAATGGATGGTAATGGAGGTAAATGTATTCAGAACAGAGTCACTATAAAGTTCAACATAAAGATGTTTGCCGTCAAAGAAAGGTTTTCTATTATAAACCAGTATATTATTATTAATGCTGCTGTATAACTATCTAAGAGTAGCAAGTGGGCCCTTTGCCGCTGCCAATGTCAAGTAAGTAAATCATGCAAAAGTTAAGGCGTTAAATGTAAAATGTATTGGTGCTTTTCATGCCAAAAAAAAAACCCCAGTGGATAAAAGAACAGCAAAAACCTGCAATGTTCTGCCTCTTCTTGTCTCCCCATCATGATCATTGGCCCTCCCAGCCTTTGTAGTTGCCCTGCTTGTCCATTCAGTACATGCATGCCCCGTCAAAGACTGAAACCAACAGAATCAGATTTCACAGGATGCTCTGGTATCTAAGGAATGGTGCAAGGGTGAGACGAAGTACAGAAAGGAATTTAAACCTCATTGAAAAATAGCAAGAAAGAGGATCTTCAGCCTGAGAACACACAGTGTGAAAAACAAGAGGATACACAGATTTTATTTATGTAGTTATGCTCCATTAAAAAGACATTAAAAGTACTGCATTAAAAACGTCCCTAAAGGTTCCAGGTTCCTTAACTAATGATGTTTCTGCCACACAAACTACAGATATTGAAACACCGCAGAACTTCCACGGAGCTGCACCTGAGAAGTCACTGGGACAATACACATGTAATATTTTAAGTGCAATATTCCATAGAAATGTCTTTTTTAAAACCAGTTTTGTCTGGTTTTGCTGCTTTTATTTCATGAGTGGTCAAGCAGGGAACATGGTTGTGTGTACAAATACTGAAGCCCAGGACAGTGGTAAGGCACAGATTTCCACTTCTATTGTATGACAAGTGTTTTGATCAGTACACAGATTCTTTTTCTGTGTTACTTACTAGTGATCAAATCCTACAGTATAGGGGCAGAAGATCTCTTTGACCTGTTGTTTGCCATGATTCTTTGTAAGTTATTTAATTAAAGTATTTTATCACTTTACTAATGCAGGATTTCCAGCATGTACTGATGCCTTTCACCATTCAACTTGTGGTTTCTAGACTCTGAGTATGATGATTTGGCTGTTACTGGAGACAAGGCTGTCAATGACATGTTATGATATTTTATGTCATGTTATTATGTTTTATGTCATATTATTATGTCTTTGTTATTAAGTCTTTGTTATGCCCTCCCATCAGGTATTTCTCTGCATTGATAAGACACCCCTCACCACAAAAATCTTCTGTTCTCACTATTTGTTTGCTTTCTCTCCGTGAGCTTGGCGGTTTCCTAAATACTGGCCCTAACTCCAGCATGCATTTGAGCTCCACAGGACTGCCCTTCTCCGTGAAGTTACTTGGATGCACCAGTGCTTGATGGGACAGCAGTACTGCCCTTATAAACACATTGTGGGATCAAATCTCAGGAACAACATGATGAATACAAATATGCTGTTTTAACTAAGTTTCTTTTTCTCCTCACACTGAAGCCCATGTGTCTTTTAAATACAGACAAGAAAACTGCCTTCTCCTTTTGGCAAATCCTGTAAGAAAGGTTCTGTGGGAAGGAAAAAACAAGAGGTGGAACATAAATGCCACTTCACCATAATTTTAAGCACGGCCCTTGGAAGCAATTCAATCCATATGACATATTGCTCAGATGCTCTATACAATCACTGCAGAGTAATCAAGTTCAAACACTTCCCCCTCTCCTCTGACTACATACCACAGGGACTATATGTACCCCAGCAGCAATTCAGTCTGCTCGAGTGTGTTGTTTACCTCCTTCACTAACAACGTATGGAACCGGGTGAAAAGTTATGCCCCTTCATCGATTTGGCATCATGGCCATAGAGCCTCCTTGGAGGATGGGTGCCAGAAAGACCACCACTGGAGCTTATACGGTAGTCCTTCAAGGTTTAGGAGTTAGAGGTTGTGTTTTGAAGTATCTGTGTAGTCCACAGGCTGAACCCCATGTCAGAAGAGAGCTTTAACTGCCATCTGGGGAGGACACTGGGTGAACACGCTCTTGGCCGACCTTTGGAAGCCAGACAGCAACTGAAATCTGTGGGACCAGGCAGAAAACTGGTAAGAAGGATCCTCATGGTAGCTTGGCAGTTGGGTCACTTTGCTTATGGCAAGGCAGAACTGATGTTCAGATGTTGCTTTCTACATCAGGCTACCTACCGTGGGATAAAAGCTCGTTTCTCTTCTGCCACTGACATGATGTCCTATTCTCCAAACCCATCGATTTTTTAAAAACTGAAAGCAGCCTCAAATCCCTACCTCCAGCTGTCACTGCTTTGGCTGTGAAGCTTCCTGGCACTGTACTTGAGAGGCTTCTCTCCCTTTTTCTGATCCCAAGAGCTTTATAAGCAGCATTGACTCAGTAAAACCCAAGCTATTTAAAAATAATGTTGTTTGGATTGCAAATTCAGACACTTAGAAGTTAGGAAATACTAGATCCGTGCAATTCAGCTTTGTTCTCTTTTTCATTCATTCTGTACTGTCCTGTCAGTAAGTACGTGAGCTACTTACTTTGATTACGGTTCTGACTAATGTCAGCACCATCCTAAGCATGCACGGAGGGGAAAGAATTACAGTGGCACAAGCAGCCAAGTAATTTCCTCTTCTGAGCACTTGCCTTTGTAACCTAAATAACAGTAAACCTCCCGCCCTTCCTCTGTCCCTCTCCTCCCTTCTCTCTTCCTTCGTCCCTCTCTTCCTTCCTTCCCAGCCATAGTAGCCCTCCCCATTGAAATATCATCAGCATTTGGAGCTCTGAACCTTGTGTATTGAACTGAGCTTCAAGTCTAATGCCAACTAGCAAGAAGGAAAGCTATATTCTCAAAGCATTGCAGAGCCCCAGCTCAAGACTGAAGGAGTGTTAGTGTAAAGTCTGACCTGATACTCTTTCTCCCTTGTGTAAAAGTCAGGGAACTTCTGCTATATGTATTGCTGCTGATATACACAGTAATTAGGTACTAGGGCCATGGGCCATGTCCACTTGATGTTAGTCTATCCGCTTCTTTCTGCTTAGGAGCTGAAGAGTGAGAGAAGTGTCTCCAGTATCATGTTATTCCTAGAGAAACCCTAAAATAGGAGCATGCATGCTGTGTGAAGGAGGTAACCCAAAATATCTCTCTCAACCTTCAGGTTTTTTCCCCTCAAAATACAGTCTGAGTGTCCTTGTTCTACATAAAAAAAAATCATTGCTTTATGCTTGGAGAACAAACACATATTCACTTGACAACACGTGATTTTCACCAGTAAAGAGGTTCCTGAGCACTTATTTTCCTGACTAAATAGGTTAGCTAGTTTGGCTTACAATTAAGTACATACAGTTGGACACCTTAAGCAACTTCCTATCTCAAAATCTGTGGGGGATATTACAGGCTAAAACCTAAGATCTGTGGAAAGCCAGAGAGTTTGTAAAAAACTAATTATAATAGTATAAAAAACAATATTACTGAAAAAAATGTGAACACCCACTGTTCATTACATTCATTATTTCACTTCTTCCCCAACAGGTTCCATTTGTAGTGTAATTACTGAAGTTCTTTATCTTGAGGATTTTTGTTTCTTGATTGGCTGCATTTTGTAGATAAAATCTTAACATAGTTCATGGCACACATGGTTGCCAGCCACGTGCTCTCCGCCAAGCTCAGCTGTGTGACCCAGCCATCAGGATCAGAAGTCACTAGGACGGATCTTGTGCTCAGACAAACTCAATTCTCTCCTCTCCCTGGTAACTTATTTATACCGGACATGCAGGAACATAATTTTATGTTGATACATATACCCTTGTATTCAATGTGGTCAAAGCTGCCAGTAGACTGAAAGACGTTAATGGGAGGGACACACAGACATAGAGGCGATCACACAATCTTCCTTCCCTAGAAATGGTGGCGAGTTATATGTTGCATGCTGGCAGGAAAACAGATGGAAAACACCATCAGAGAGGCTTAGCATTTGATTGCTCCTTTGCTTCCAGGGGTGTCACACCCAGCAGTGGGGTGCTAATTCCACTGGGAGGGCTCCTGCTGCCAGCTCAAATGCATCACAGCCATCTGATGAAAGGTGTTGGACTGGTGCAAAATCTTTCTGCCAGTTCAAGTGTGTTCAGAAGAAGTTTGAAGAAGCAGTATTGTCCTTAAAGACTTTTTTTTTTCTGATCAGATGGAATCTGTCCTCGTCCAGATGGCATTAACATTACTGTTCTGCGGAATTCAGCAGAAATACAATGGTGCGTTCACATCAGACCTGCATTAGGGTGGTTAGTGGGTGGTTATCCACAGTTTTAACGAGAGCAGAGCCATGTCCTGGTATACAGTATAGTGTTTGTATGTGCAAAGGACTCAGAAGTCAGGAGAAATACGCTCTTACTTCAAGCTCTTTCAACAATTGTCGGCTTCACCTTTGGGAGGTTGCTGAATCTCTTTGTCTCCCTTTTCCTACCTGCAAAATGGGAATGATAATTACTTTCCCATGTAATGAGATAGGGATGACAAACATGAAGCATTGCTATCATCCAAACAAGTCTTAGCTCCTCAGTATTAATTCACATCTATTAATCTGTTCAGAAGCACCTTGTTAGTCTCAGGAGTTGCAAAAATTTTTGCTTCTGCTGTCACATATGTGGCAGTAGAAGGATTAACTCTCCTGAAGTTAATAATAAAGCCAGGCTGAGTAAATTCAGAATCAAACACTCCCAGTAATGAAACACCCCCGACCCACTCTCACAGGAGCTGAACTTTCTCTAGCCATTTTCAGCACCTTTACAATCTCCTGTGACAAAAGACACCTCTGTTTCACGCTTTCATTCCTCCAGGAACCTGTATAGATCTAACGTTTCTAAATCTGACCTGTTTCCCAAGTCAAGAGTTTAATTTTCTCACCTGGAGAGCAGATAGGTCACCGATCTTGGTGTTTTACTCCCATGCACAGACACTTTGCAACAAGAAGCTTTCACAACCTTTACCAAGGGTGGAGACCACACAGGGAATAAATTCAGCCACTTAATCTCTACAGTATCTATTTTACTCAACTATTACTGAAGGATGGTGGGTATTTCAAACAGAGAGTCCGTGACTGTACAAAGGACAATGAGCACCAGCTCTAACATCTTCCCTACCCACATAACCATACTGTCTGGAGTCAAGCAGTCCTGTTGCATGCTGTACCTTTAAGGCTCCTTCTAGGTTTCATATGCCACCTTTAGCATATGAAACACGCCTGGCAGGAATGGTGCATTCGACCTCTCAACATGAGGAAGACGTACAACTGCAGATTTAGCTGTAGCTGTATTACATTGCTTCAAAGAGATGAAACATAATAAGTAAATCATGTATACATGATTCCCACTGCTTATGGATCTTGAATAGGGGTTTTTTTTGTGTGTGTACTATATACCTCACAAAATAAAAGAAAAATTCTCTCTAAAACATTTTTATGTCTTTTGTAGACTTCAGCCCAGTCTGAAGTTCAATAAAAATGTCACTGCTTTGGTGTAAGGTGGGTTTCTTTTTAAGGTGTGCATTATTTTCTGGGAAGCAACCAGGTAGTCTGTAGCTCTGGACTCTCTATTTCTTGGAAAGGAGCCCTCAGGACATGCAAGAGGAGGGGGGCTGCTCCAGAGCACAGATACATGCAGAGCAACTGTGCCCCCACATCAGGACAGCAAACTTTTAGGTTGACTGGCAGCAAATATATTTGAGAAAAGACTGTAGCCTCAGGTTGCTGGGACCAATCCACACCTATCAGTGACAAACATGGCTCCAACAGTGCCCTATCCTGCCTGCCTATATAAGTAGCCACAGCACAGGCTAAGGGCAGAAGACAGCAAGCCAGTCACATAAGAAGAATTTAACTCCAAATGCGGTGGGGATCCTGGCTTCTCTGCAGCTCGGAGACCACCAGCACAGCAACACTGATACCATTTCATTCAGCCTCTGCTGCTGCCAGGAATTTAGGTTACAAACTACTTTTCCCTCTTTCTCCCTCAGCTACGATCCAGCCTTGGCACGTTCTGCACAGCAGCCACCAGGACACACTGATCTGCAGGAGCTCGAGCTGCCCCTCACCTCGAACAGCCCAACCTTGCTCCAGCGTCTACGCATGGGCTCCCACTATAGTCACCTCACCCAGCCGCCCTACCCTATTTTACCTAGAGGTGGGGAAATGAGTGCGGGGGAGCGTGAGGTTTCTCCACCTGCCTGCGTCTGCGCAGCAGTGGAGCACGGATCGTCCTCACTAGCACTGCTGCGGCTGCCCGAGAATCGTTGCCTTATAAAGGCCATTTTGTCTCCGGCTCACGCCCATGCCCTGTATATATAAAGAGAAATTGAAATGTTCCAGGCTCCACTTGTCATCTTATGAGCAAAGATATATACAGCCCCACATCTTCTTTTTATCAGGTCAGCTGCTTCGGTTGGGCTCCTGTCCCCATGCAGGGCTTCAGCAGGACGGTGGGCAAGCTGCCGCGCTGGCCAGGGTGGCACCAGCCTGGTGACCCAGCTGCCATGAGGAACTCCCCGGGATGGCTTTGCTCAGCCTTCACAGTTGGCACTGCCATTTTTTCCTAAGATGACTGTTGGTCTAGGGTCTTCGTAATAACAAAACGTCTCAAATTCCTGGTACTGTCTTTACAACACATGGACCGATCGTACAGCCCTGGTAACAACCACTCATACTTTGCCGGCTACCTGGTAATAAAGCTGTACAATTTGCTGGAGGGGCTTGTAGTGGAAGATCGCCTCAACATCTCAGGCAGGACAGCTCACATCTTTCCACTTAAAAATCTACAATAGTGCAGAAGACCAGCGTTTCATCCTCAGCAGCTCATCATATCTTTCATGGCAGGAGAAGGGCAGCACAGCTGGAGGTTGGATATGCTGGCCCTCAAACTATAACTCACTAAAACAGCTCAGAGCAACAAAAAGTCTGCTGCCACTGATAGAAATGAATCGGGCATAATTTCTGTTCAAAACAGTGTCACAGCTGAGCCTGTGACAGGGCAGGGTGACTGGTTCTCGGCCCCTCTCCTCCCTCCTTCTGCAGTTACAGGGACTTGAAGGGAAAATTGAGGGCTTTACGTAGTGCCTTTTCCAACGAGAAAGATCAGGAACTCTTCCTTTATTTACAGAAACACTGGGCAACACCTGTTTCGGACACAAGAATATTTGGCTACTGGTGGTGAAGAAATCCTTCTCCCCTATCAATCTGTTACCATTCACTCCAGATAAGAAAACCTTGTGAAGTCTGTGACCTAAACCTCTCTGTCATAAGCAGAGATTTAGACTAAATATATGTTATTCCCCTTAGACATATTGCTTTGCATATGCCAACATATATCCTGCATTCAGTTCTAATTATACGAGTAGTGACCTCTTCTATTTACAGAAAGGGAAGCTGGTCACGCAAGCATTTTTTTTTTTCCCTTTTTGGCTACATGAGCCCTTCTGACACAAATATGCTAAAAGCTTCTAGACCAGTTGATTTATGTTGAAAGCCCAGCTTTAGCTTCAGGCTTACCTTAACTGATTCCTACTGAAGCTGTATTTGTTAGCCCATAAACACTGTATTTCCTCTGCAAAGGTGTTTCACAGCAAAATGCTGCTGTAACATCCCCTATGATCCTTTCTGTCCCTCCCAGGCAGGGCTCTGCTCCGGGGCTGATACCTGCAATACAAAGAAGTGGGGACCAGAGGCCACCACAGCTTACCACGCTTTGCTGTTTTGCTTTTGCTTTACCAGGCTAGCAGGGGCTTTTAGTGCCTTTCCTCGGTCTGGCTGGAAGTTGGCCATCATCTCTCACCCATTCCCCAGCGTGAGAGCTGGGCAGGCTAGGCCAGAAGGGTCCAGCTCCTCTCGGATGGCAGGTAGCAGGGAGAAAGGGTAGACCCCACAGGCAGATGTAGAGTGAGGAGATCTTGACAGGACACACCCTCCTAGATACTGCAATCCTACAAAGACTGAACTTGGCACAAAAACATTTATATATATATANACATACAAGAGGCAAACACTTTCAGGGCGCTTATAACAGACTAGCTACTTCTTGGTTCAGTGGCCTCAGAAGATCTATGGCATTTGTAGCCATAGGAAGGAGAGAATCAAGACAAAGAAAAAGCTCCTGACTTAAACCTGGATTTCCGCTTCCCCCCCCACCCCAAAATAGCCATGTGTGTTCTGCAGCCTGGCAAAAGACCAAGAGCAAATTCTGGAGGACAAAGGAGATAATAAACAAACGGCAGTTTAAATTAGCAAACCACAGATTGATACACAGCATACACAGCTAGAACAAAAGTGAAAGCTAAGGGAGAGGCTTCAAAAGGCAAGAAGACTGTTTTGCCAGAAGCAGGATAAAGCCTTGCCTGCAGCCTGGAAACACACTTGAATCAGGAGCACCCAGCTCCACACAGCTGCTGTATTTGCAAGACTAAAATTATTTTTTGCAAAAACTTCAGACAGGTTGATGCGGTATGTGCAGTTACGGTCCAAACTTTGCAAAGAAAATCTAGGTGTGCTGAATATAGACTAGTAATACTCACCTTTTAGAGTGGGGAAAAAAACCAGTTATTTTGCGAAAAAATATGTTTGTAGTCATTTCAGCTAGTGGGAAGGGTTGAAAAACATGAGCTCAGTAACTGGGACTCAATTCAGTTGCCTAAATAAGTCATTTACTGCCCTCAAGATGCCCTAGAGAGTCTTGTCTGACCCCATCTACTGCTCCAGCAAGGCATGGGTCTCCTGTAGGCCCCATGCTTTATCCATCAGTGTACGTGGATGTCTCACATGCCAGTCAAGATACTCTGGGGTACCAGCTACCTGTGTCCAGCAAAATGACCCTGATCCCTATGCATCATTAGCAGAGCACTCATGATAGTCAGACAGGCCCATGAGGACAAAAGAGAACAACACTAAATAAAAGTATAGAAATTATGGCGAAAAAAAACCCCCAAATTTAGAAGAAGTAGATGAATAGCAAATGGATAAAATGTTACTACTGCTAAGTGTGATTTGAAAAAGTTAGCACAAAGACCAGAATCCAACGTTGTACTAATGTACTAAAAAAAGTATTTCCACCGATGGATGCAGATTTGCCCCTTGGTCACAACGTGGGCTCAGAGGGCTGTGACGGGAGGCAGAAACCCCATCTGGAAGCCGGTCACTGGGGCTGTACCCTGGGGGTCCTGGGCAACCTGCTCTAGCTGACCCCGCTTTGAGCAGGGGCTTGGACCACACAATCTGCAGGGGTGCCATCTGTTCTGTGACTGCATGTGGAAAAGAGTTACATGCTGTCTCTGAGTTATGATTTCTCCTATCCAGAAATATATGACACAGCTGATTAACATATGATGTCATAATCAAGGTATTTGCCAGAAATAGCATACTGATAATGGCAGTGGTAGACAATGGACCACAGCTTGATTCTTACAAGTTTAAAAATCAAAGCCTTTGCAAATCATTCAAACATTTGACTTCAAATGCAGGATATTCACAATATAAATGTATTGTGGATAGTGGTGCTACAACAGCTAATCACCTAAGGACATTATAGCATGCAGATTTTACGGAAGCCAGATGTTTTGTGAAAAATAACTAAAAAGATACAGAAGACCTCATGTGAATGACAGAACAGAAAGGAATATTCAAGTGCCAGCAGCCTATAAAATAGCCTAAGGAAAATCTGGAGTGAGTTATACCAGAGGAATGTGTGTGAAGGGAGGAAAAGAGAGGGAACATAACCACACAGAGAAAACTTTGCCAGTGCAGAACATTCAGAAGGACTAGTCAGAAATGTAAGATGGGATCTACAAAAAAAAAAAAAAGATTAACCAGCTAAGGAAAAGGTGGACATAAGCAGCCCATGACAGATGGTAGCAGCTGAAAGACTGAGAAGGATATGATTCAATGAGAAAGGAAATTTATTTAAGGAAGAACTGTAAAGGAGATGCAATCACATCTTCAGCAAAATGTTTTGAAAGAAAGTCTTGCTCAGGGGGATCTCCAAAAGGAAATGGCAGGGAAGAAAGATTGAAAACTGTGAAGCCTCTAACCTGAAAAGGAAGGAATGAAGATTAGGCAACGATTGTTCAGTCTATGACAGATTCTTGGAAAATGGAAGAGCTTGTCATCCCACTGTGTGAGGAAGATAAAGACAGGGCAGAAAAGATTCAGATGCACATAAAAAATAAGGTTTAAATTTTGTAAAAGGCAAGACTCTGAAAAAAAGGAAGAGTGTAAAAGCACTTGCTGTCCATGGAGAAGAAAAACTGCCACAGGACACATGGCCAGGCTCATCTTCATGTTTGAACTGAGCTGGCCACAAACCCAAGAAGGTGTCTGGGGAGTCTCTCAACTGTTTGAGCAGCCGGGACGCAGGAGCGCCTCCCCAACAAAGGTCTTTGTGCCAGGATCCCTTGCAAGGGACAGACTGTTACTAAGATCGTTATGCTGGCTCTGTCTGCTGAACAATTTATTAGAAGAATTTCTTAGGCAACTGTAGCTGGATTACGACTACCTTATTCACACAGTAATTTTGGATATGGGACCAGAACAACCCAGTAAAATAAAAAGGACAAATTCTGTGGCATAGGCCATAAACAGGACAACAGATCAGACAGTGAAGGATGAAAACCAGTTAAAAATGCGGCAAAATGCATCTGCACAACAGGAGACGGAAAACAAAAGAAAGACCTTGGAAAAGAGTGGAAGAAAGGTAGAAGAAATTTTGCAAAGACAACAAGTATCACCATTAGCAAGGCTGGTATCACTATCTTCATTAACCAAAAATAAAAGCCAAAACTAAGCCTGCAAAGATGGATTTGATTTGAAGAATTAGGCACTGGATAGAAGTCTGGACTTTCTCCAGCTCCATTCAACAGCTGAAGGTGTGAGCAAGATGAAAAGCAGAAAGCAGTCAATGCTAAGGAGTGTCACAGATGCCAGAATGTGAAACAAAAAGAGTGAAGACAGAGCATTTGAGCGGTAAGACACACAAAGTCCACAACCAGCTCAGGGGAAACACTCCCTACCCCAGATCACCACATTGTTTGCAAGAAATGCTGTGGCACTGGGGTTGGTGGAGTATTTCATAACAGAAGTTTTTCCAGTCTGTGGTGTCACCTAAAAGGAGCTGAACCAAATGTAGTCTGATTCAATGGCCAAAACTCTTCTTGAAGAGATGTGGCATTTTGTTTGTGACCCTACAGGCCACATGCCCCCAGAGCAAACCAGAAACTGAATGCCACAGATAAAAAATAATTTACCAACTTCACTGAAGACCTTTTGCAAGAGCCCACAGTGAAAAAAAGAAAGGGGTGGGGAAGAGATTTTCTTTCCAGCTGAGCTCCTGCCTTCTTACTACCCAGAATTACTCCCTTCCACACTTCTCTGAAAAAGATGTGACTGAGGGAACCTCCTCTTTGCAGAGTTTACCAGGACAGGCTAACAAGCATGTACTCTAACTGAACTGCACAGCAGCTAGTGTCTGTCATAAGTCACAGTATCTACTGGGACTTCTGGAGAAAACATCCATGCTCACCAGCACTAAGCTAGTGCATTTTAGGCGTTGTGAGAGTGCTCATCTGCCCATGCTGAAACCAGGGCAGAAGGCTCTTAGTCCACCAGTGTTTGCTGACACGCTCTGCAGGCTCATCACACCTCTCTCTTCTCCCTGCTGCCCCACATGGATCCAGAACAGGAAGCTGATCTGTTCCTGCATTTAGTTACCCTGTTAACTAGCAAGGATTTAAATCAGACATACAGGACCCTGAAGAGGACATGTCAGCAATGATACATGATCTCTGAAGGCCGGTTTTGATGATGCAGTGATGTGGGTTTGTCAGTGATGTGACAGATTGAAGACATCTGATGCAGGTTGTGAGATTTTTGTCCATGCTAATTCCCAGCTTTGGTCCAGGGTCATAACCTCAGAGAAGTGCAACCCCACTGTCCTGAGACCTTGAAAGAGTTAACAACATCTCCAGAACTTACAGGTGAACCATGTAACCCAATCATCCAACACTGGAGGAGGCTACTAGGAACACCCTCCCAACTTAGAAGCAGACTGCTGCTGCTGCCTGGAAGCTTGCTATCCTAAAGAGCCGCAGCTCGCTGGCTAACCAGCCCAGTGTTGGCAAGGCGGCTGTGGGTACTATGGTGGAACATCACGGCCACTTTTTAAAGACACAGAGCTGAAAACATGATGTAAATTATGTAAACAGCAGCATATGTGCTTTATCCTATGATACAGACTGGGACATTGAGTAAGAACAGCAGAGTAACTTTGTGAGTCCACATGGTAAGTCATGAAGGTGCTTCACATTCACTGCAGAGTAAGAAAACCCACACAGGGATCAAAGTGCAGCTGAGGCATTGCCAGTTTGTATCTTAGCTTGTTTGCAGTAACATGAACATCTGCCTATACTTCATGCCATTGAATGTATGCTTGGAACAGGACTCTCAAATTTGCAATTTTATTTCTCCTGAACATGATGGTAGGTCCATAATAATAACCTTATTTATTATCACCATCAACAACAACATCCAGGGATGCATGTATTTGGAGGGGAAGGGAAGCAGAGAGCAGCTAAAGGGTCTGTAGTCCTCTTCTCCCCATTAGCACTATCTGGTTTAACATGCACTCCAGGCCATATAATACTAGAATGTTCCTGTGCCTGTGCTTCCAGCTCCGACAGCAGCTGCATTTAGCCTCAGTTAAAAGGACTGAGTCTGCATCTGTGTTTATTGGCTGCACATATTGGCCGAAAGCCTTCTGGTAATAAGTGCGAAACCACTTTTGCTGGTAGGTGAGGGAGCAAGAGTAGGAAACTTTGTATGATTTTAATTTCTTATATAACTTGACAATATGATTTTTTTTAAGATGAGGTAAAACCAAAATTATACTAGATTTGCATGAACATTCAGCAATGATTCTCTTCCAGAAGTCTGAAGCAGAATTTGCACTGTGTAAAATCCTACTACTATTGAGTGTCATTTACAGCTTAGTTACGCCAAGTAGAATTTTGATTAGATTTTCAGGATCAGTCATGGGTTACTGTAGTTCACAGTAGGTAGCTCTCTCTTGAAAACTTTGCACAAGCATAAATTAATTAATTCACTCGAAAGAGTAGAAAAATTCATCAAGTGCATTTGTTAATTGATAAATATAACCAAAGAAGGCTAGTGGTGATGTGTTGGCCAAGAATTTCAGAAAAAAAGACATATTTCTGTAACAGCCATTTGAGCAATACGGTAACTCTCAGTAATACTCACTAATTTCTTCAGACACACTTCTAGAAATACTAGAAAGTCACACTTCTAGTCACAAATATTTCAGTCTACTTGCCATCACACCATAGCTTACTTTTTACTTCAACCTTTTACTTTCAAAGTTAACAGTTCAGAAATAAGGTTTAATATATTCAAGATTCAAGTAGTTCATACTAACAGAATTAATCCTGCATTTCTGTTTTCCCACATGAACATTTGTTTGTGACTTCTATGTCTGTTGTAGATTTTAAATATTGGCTTCGATACAAAACATGCATTATTTATGGAAGACTGGACAAGAGGCAAGTTGCTAGTATACTTACTGAGCTATTGCACAAAATCTTATGGAAATGTTACTAAAATGCCCTACTTCACACTCAGATCAGCTTCAGAAGAAGCATTTAATACCTGAGAAAAGTTAAGTGATAGGTTTATGCAAAACTTGTCAATGAAGATCTTGTTTTACATCAAGCTAAATTCAGAATCCCCTTCCCTCGGGAAATTAGGAAGTGTCAGTATCTGTTTTCATCCTGTTTTATCATCCCAGAGAAAGTTGACATTTCAACATTTCCTACATGAAACCAGCACTTAGTCATCACCAAGAATCAGACTTCAGCCATAGGCAAGACATGAACTTATTAAAGCTGGTCTGGAGGAGGGCCATGACAATGATCAGAGGGATGGAACACCTCTCCTGTGAAGAAAGGCTGAGAGAGTTGGTGTTGTTCAGCCTGGAGAAGAGAAGGCTCTGGGGAGACCTTATTATGGTCTTTCAATACTTAAAAGGGGCTTATAAGAAAGGTGGAGAGAGACTTTTTACCAGGGCCTGTAAGTGACGGGACAAGGGGAAACATAGTTAAACTGAAAGAGGGTAGGTTTAGATTGGATATAAGGAAGCCATTTTTTATGATGAGAGTGATGAGACACTGGAACAGGTCGCGCAGAGAAGTTGTGGATGCCCCATCCCTAGAAGTGTTCAAGGTCAGGTTGGATGGGGCTTTGAGCAACCTGATCTAGTGGAAGGTGTCCCTGCCCATGGCAGGGGGGTTGAACTACCTGATCTTTGAAGGTCCCTTCCAATCCAAACCGTTCTATGATTCAATGAATCTATGAATAGATGTAAACTCTGCTGCAGTTTTATTTATTGTTACACTAGTCAATCACGTTGTTTGTATTTTTCACCAATGGTTACTCTCCCACACTCAAAGGTATCAATAGCTGCATTTGACTGTTTAAAGGTACTGTTTCAAGGTACACCCTGGGGAAGCACAGAACACAAACCCCAAAGCTTTTGATTAGGATAGATCATAGTAGAGAATCATGTTGAAACAAGGCTAAAAAATCTTTGCTTCCAGTCATCTGAATGTTAAACTTTCATTTCCCATTGTGGTGAAGCTCCATAGCTTGAAAGAGCTTGTTGTTTCAAATAAAGATGCCTCATTCTTTCCCACAGGCATGGCAAACTGGTCAAACTACATCTTCCATAACATACCAGCCAGGGCGATCAGAAGGAAAGCACTGAGCTACAGTGAGAGATGTAATTTCCCAGGAACATCAGCCAAACAGGGATACTGTGACAAATAAAAAATTGCCTATAAAAATTCCAATTTTTTTCAGAAAGTACATTTTCCAATGTAAAACACAAGTTTCTAGCCAGCCCTAATCACTTCTAAAACCTAGCCTGCGTTCTTGTCATAATCAGGAAAGCGGTGAATGAAGTATGAACTTAGTCTCTTCCCATTCCTACAGGCATCTGGAAACTAGATCCTGGGTGAATGACTTGCTATAAATGTGGTGGGAGCATGCAGCCTGCCTCTTCTTGTACTTTCCCTTGTGCAAAGGACACAGGGGCGGAGAAAGTCTTGACGCCAGGTTCATCCCAACTCATGCAATGACTGAGAGAGTTAGCCAGGCACTAAAGATGAAACAAACTTCACCCTTCAAGTAAAACAGTAGTGTACCTCCAGGAACATTGGGATTCACTGTCCTGTGTATTAACTGTATTCCTGACTCAGAATACTTCTTTGAACCAATTTTGGAAGCCAGTCATTTACAGGTTGATCTATATTTAGATTTGTGCCAACAAAGCAATCCAGCTTTACTGAAATATGACCCAAGAAAGCCTCTTGAAGTAAGCTCAAGAAATTAGCGTATTTTACAGCCAGACAGAGCTAGAGTCAATGATTTATAGTAATTTACTCATAGTTCCACAGTCAGGATACCACTGCGGAAGCAAGAAAACAATAGAAGAATCCTAAACAAGTAGTATCCAATTAAAAAATGAATATATGATGCCTGACCCGAAATGAACATTTAATTCACATTGGTGCAGATATTCAATCAAGTAGAAACAGTAACAAATACAGTTTTCTATCACACACTAGTCTTACTCAAGTTCTCACCCCATTGCAGCAATACCCAATTGCTTTCCAGTAGTGCATTAAGCAACATGTCATTTGTTCTCCCTTCCTCTGCCCCAGGGGAGAGGTTCATAGAATGATTTGCTTTGATAGTTTGGGTGCTCTTCTTTAATGTATATGCTGCAACGTATCTATGTCATAAAGGCAGGTTAAAGAAATCTTGTTAGCATTTAGATTATGATGTTTGCATTAGCCTTCAGCTCCTGAGGGAGTTCATTCCATAGTCTTGGACCAGATTTTGAAAGTCTCACCTCCTGCACAGAGTACATTGAGGCCAAAGAGTAAATATATTTTTCTTGATTTTTTTCTTGTTTTTTCACCTCGAGCTTCAGCCCACCTTCTAGATCAGTGGTTTCGAAAGTGGGGTGTGCAAGAAAGTCCATTGGGGTGCAGCAAGAAAATACATTTTGCACCATTAATAAATACATTTTAATCATCTTTCATCTTTAGCTTATCCTTTTTTAATTTTATTTTTGTGTATGTTTTATAAAGTACATAACATATTACTGCAGTAGTACATGTATATAATTTATAAATAAATAAACAAACATATATTAGGGATGCATGCTCAAAATTTTTTTAGTGATAAGGCTGCACCATCAAAAAGTTTGGAGACCGCTGTTCTAGATAGCGGCTCCCTGATGACAGCACACTCTTAACAACACAGACGGAGATCCTGAGTTTCGATCAGTATTCTAACAGTCAATGCAAAAATAGAAAATAGCTGTCAAGCATACTTAAAAGAACCACTGCTGTTGCGGAGAGTTGCTACAACCTTCCCATACCACATGGACTTCCCTGGTGCCAAGAATCTCCTGCAGAAATAGCGTGTAGCTGCTGTGGAAGGAATATGAGTGTAGGGCACGGCAGATCTGCTGAAACAGGAGTCTCCTGGCCAGAGATGATTAAACATTGCTGGCTTCATGAGCTCCTATCTAGGTATCAGCAAGAAACCCAGAATTGCTCCCAAATTGTGGACTGAATGGACTGCAGGTTTGTGCATTCACACAAAGGAAACTACAGTGGACATGTAAATTCTTCAAAAAAATTTCTGTGAGCACCTCTTCTGTCTTGCTGAGATTTCTGACCCAAGAGCTGATACCGTTATGTTGTGTCCTTGAAAACTCAATCGAACTGCTGAAATGAGTGTGTTGATGTAGCCAGGTGACCGGCACTAAGTGCTCTAGCATTAGCACCTGGTTTTGAAAACATAGCCTAGATGAAATTACAAAATTACAAAGGTGCCAACTGTAATTTTTAAAATCCACGTGCATATATGCGTCTTCAAGGCTTTTTTTGTTTACTCTAACATAATTAACTCAATTATGATATATGCCTAATTTCTAGGAACGCTTACAGAATACACTGACAGAAAGTCAAGTAGCCTCTGATTTAATGTCAATAGTACTATACCTTCATCCATTCTCTCACACAGAAACAAATGTTCTCCGGTTTACTTACAACCTCCAGAAAAGCCTGAGTAGTTACAGTGAGGTAAGCCTGAAGTTCTCCTGACTAAACCAAGGCTGTTACAAAGCATTAGAGTTCACATTTTAGCAATTTTATAAAAATGGGGGGTTTTTTTCCTAGTGAAAATAGACATGCCTTTCTGAAACACCCATTTAGCAACAACAGTGTTCCCCACAGCAACATAAGGCTGTTAAGATTCAATAGATTAGGACAACAGCCCGTCCATACCACAAAGAAGAGGAAGAGGAGGAAAATAAAGGATGTTGAGCAAGAATAATTCAGACAGGCACCAGAGGTGCCGATGCTTCTGGGACCCACTCCAGGTCCATGCCATGGTGAAGGGACCAGCCACCAGTGCTTAGGCAACACTTTCCCAGACACTAAACAGGGTACCCAAGATGGCCATGGGTATTACTACTATTATTAGAATTTGGATGGGGGAAGGCAGTAGGCATAAGGTCACCAACACTGCGTGAGCACACGCAGCGCTCTGTGTGGAGAGGAGCATGTTGGCAGGCTGGGGCTTTGATAGTTTGGGGAAATGTACATCAGGGAGAGGGGTGGCACGAGGGCAGTACAAAAGCACTAAGTGTTGCAGTGGACTCCTTCCCTTGCTTGCACTAGCCTGCTTTGGGAAAAGAAAAAAGAAAAGGGAGCATTAGGTCAGGGAATGGCTGGTGAAGTGGGCAGGGGACTTCAGTAAGGACAAAACGGAGCGTCAGGGCCCTAAGCCCACTCCCATCCTCCCGGGGGCTTGGCTGCCTGGGCTCAAGGCCAAACTCAGAGATAGCGCAGCTGGTGACCTTGGGGAAAGCTCTTCCGAAAGCAATGCAGGGAGGCCTCGGCCAGGGCTGCCCCTCCTTCCCTTGGGACCTGCTTTGAAGCCGAGTCTCTTCCCCTTGGTCCCTGCCTGAGATACTCTGCAGCTGCACTGCAGCCATGCCTGTGCATTGCCTGCCAAAGACTGCCAGAAGAAAAGATTTGCACAACCATGTCTGGCATTGCCAACAGCAGAAACTACAACATCCTATAATGAGTACATCAGTAATAACGTTTGAGAGTGCTAACCCGGTTCCTTACTGACCTGGCATTAGCATCTTTGCCGACAGATTTCACTCAATTTAAGGAATTTTGGTTTAAGTTTGATTTTCTGAGTGATTAAAGATATTCTATAAAAATATTTTTAGGAATCACTTGAATTCCCTCCAGCAAATATAGTTATGACTGCTGTATAGAATTGCAGGATTACCAAAGTGTACCACAATAAATCAGTTTGTGTTGTTTCCTTATCTCCTCCCAAGACAGGAATTCAGAAATATTGCCCTACAAGGAGGGCATTTTAATAAGCCAAATTTTCAAGTTTCACTCCTGTTCACCACTGTATGGGCTAACTCCACTCAGCTGAGATTCTGCTGCCCATGATAACTGCAATAAATGCTCAGTAATTAATCTGAGGATGGTTTAATAGAGATAGATGCTTTCTATGAACTTTGGTAACTTAAGACCAACTTAAGGTAACTTAAGAGAGTACCATCGGCCCACTGGCAGACTTAGAAATAAGAAAAATGTTTAAGACTATCTACAAAAACAAGAGATGGAAAGTAGGCTAAAAAGAGAGGGCTAAATTGGATTACCTGAAGTCAGCTGTCAGAGCATTAGGAGGAGGCTATAACCTGACTGAACAGGCACTGATCAAAGTCACAGGGAAAGTGCAGTTGTTTAAATACCCAGAAGAGGAGCTTCATTCCCTCCCTGATTAGAGTGTATCTTTCACAGCTCGTTCACTCCCTGATAAAGCACATCTGTCCTAGCTGCAGACTGAAAAATACAGAACTACTATGGAGGACCATCAAAGAAACAAAAGACATGAAATACCAAGTATGTACTATTTTTTCAGTCAGGTAAAGGTTGAAATCCAGTGGCTTTCGGTCCTGACCTCCGTTCAGAGTAGATGCCTAACCCAGAGACAGACAAAAGGATCAGAAAGATGTGAATAAGAAAGACTAACAAATCTTAGATAGAAACAGGCTACATTACTTTAAAAGAGGGCTGGAACTAGGAGGAAATGCCTTGCATTTGCTAAGGCTAAACTGGCCATAGCTGTAGCTATAGGAATACAGAAATAAATCCCTCCATCGCCTGAGTACTTGGCCCTAATGAGTGAGCAGATTTCCACCTCCTGCAGCAAGCTTCAGCTCTTCCAGTCCTACATCAGAAAAAAAAAAATATCTCTTTAGCAAAACTCTATGTCCTTTCTTCACAGAAGCACATGAAAACATACTTATCTAGAGGTAAACACATGCTCAAGTGCTTTGCTGGGGAAAAAAAAAGTATTTTTCATTTAGGCAGCAGATGACTAAAACAAATAGCAGTGCTGTCCATGTATAGAATAAAAAAAGGAAAAAAAAGAAACAACAAAAGCCAACTGTGTGAATCAACAACATTAAAAAGATCGGAATAAGCAGAACTTCTTCCAAAAGAAGCAATATAGCCAGTAGTCATAATAGCAACAACAGCAGTGGATAAAGCACAATCCGTTGGGAAGGATGTCTAGAAGCCCCAACCTGAAAATACAAGAAAAGACAAGCTAAAGAGATTAGGAAAATACTAAAAAAGAGAAGAAAACAGAAAGCAGAAGATAAACTCTACAATGAATGTGTCACACAGCAACAGGTCACCGAAGACAGCGGGGGGGATCTGTGAAAGGAGGGAAGCCACTACACATCCCCTGGCTCTTCCTGGCAAGGTGGTGGTGTACCCAGGGGCTCTACAACAGGAAGGCACACCTGGAAAGATTGGGTGACAGGGACATCTGTTCACAGCCAGGCAGATAAAACTCTTCTCAGAGGCCTGTGTGCAACTGGACCCCTCTAGGTTTAAGAGTAATGGGAGTCATGCACACAGTGACTGTGAGAAAATGCGAAAACTGGGGATGAAGGCTGGACCCCGCTCCACGATGTGAACTTCCCACAGTGGTGTAAAATCAGTGTGAGACACAGCGCTGAAATGGACCGTCCCTCGGCTGAGGGGCCGCAGTGCCACCCCGCATCCAGGGCTCCCCGTGCATCTGGCACCCTTTAAAGGAATAGCTGACGTTCTGGATAAGAAAATTATGGATTTAATTCTGCAGGACTAGAGTCATCAATATTCACCTGTTAGACCTTTTCACATTGTTTTGCCGAATAAGAAGGCTTTAACACCTCTGGATGCTTTCAAATTGTATTGCCAGAGCGATATAAAAGTACTTAGTATAAAAGAGAATTAAGCCAGGAATGTGTAACAGAAAAGGCACGGACATGTTTGGAAGAGCTATAATACCCACACCGCATGCAGGACTAAGTCAGGCGCTGGCACTCAGCTCGCAGACAGGTGTGCCGGTCGGTGACATTATCGTTCTTCCAGTTGTTTCTTACCACTCCTCTGCTGAGAGCTTCCACGCCCGCAGCTCTGTTGGCAAAAGGAATTAAGTAAGCGCTCCCTCGTGTGCTTCCAACAAGTCAGATGGATTAGTTAACGAGGAGGGTTTAAACCAACCTGCTTGCTTTGCCTGAAGCAAATGAAAGAGCTCTTAAACAAACCCTTTTACCAGCAGAGCTACGGCAGTAGTAACCACAGCATCAAAGGGGTAGCGTGTAGGTGCAAACTGGCAAAATCTTCAAATGGCACAGTTAGATCTGGAACACACTGTCTGTCCATAGCTTTACACGTACGCACAAGCTATAGCATCTTACATGTACAACACCTGTCCATGTGTATATTTTATTTGGCAGCAAATACAAAGTTAATGCAATTAGGCTGAAAATTCTTCCACCGTGGGCTAGGTTAAGGCACATTATCTCATACTCGCTGTGTGCTAAGAGCATGCAAGGGAAGAGTTATCAGACGATGGATGGTAAGTTTTAATTCACGATACCTTCCTAACCTGCCTCAGGTCACAAGGTGTGATAGTACAAAATTAAGTAATTGACCTGAAAAAGGTTGTGATTTACCTTTCTAAATATCACTTACAAGGTATTGCAAGACGAATAACTGCACAAATGCAATCTGAATTCAGTTTACTACAGAAACAGCTACTGAGTGTAGTCCAAACATTTTGCTGACACTTTACAAATGCGCAAGTTTCTATTATTGGGAATTACACTTTCAAAAGTCTTCTCTAATTGTAATCTGGAAGCAAGGATTGCGACATGAACAGATGTGCCTCTGCCAGGTTGGTCGGCAATGAAATCTCAGCACACAAGCCTTCCCAAGACACTCAGGGCTCCCCAGGCAGCTGAACCCATGCCACCAAAATCCGCTTTGGTATGTCTACTTCAGCAGCCCTTTAGCATAAGCATAACTTCAGACTAGGGATGGCATTGAGGATTCCAAGTCCTTCCTCATGAGCTTTGAGCATTGTATTCTCTAACTGGTACTGTTCTGTGGAGCAGCACAGTTCATACTACAAAGTGACAGCTTATACTATTTATTTTCTGCTATGATCTATTTTTCCACTTTTGGAGTATCAGGACAAACGTGCGCTTGTTCCTGCCCCAGCAATAAGGCTCTGATTCTGACACACTCACTTTGCTGTGTGATCCCCACGGCAGATCAGCCTATTCTGCAGAGTAATGCTTTTGCTTGAGAGGCAAAAGAGCCTCCTCTCCTATCAGTGAACTTCTAGCTTCCAAAATCCCTCAATATGCAGGAGCATTTGAACTGAAACTTTCATATGCCCAGGAATATAGATTTCCAACAACACAAAAACCATGTTAGTGGAACTTGAACTGTCTTTGAAAAAAGTCTTGAGTCTTCTTTATTGTATGAACACCCGTCGCAGAGACGTGCTCTAGGGATCAGACAACATCCCATCGGTTTCAGAAGCTATCTTGGAAGAGTCAGCCCCATCATGAAAGTGTTTCTTAGGTCACAGCAGGAATTTTGGACACAAATCTTTCCAGATGTAACTATCAGTAGTGTTTTGCTGAAAATGCTATCAACAGTATATACTGGTATTGCATGATGTCTCTCATGGCATGATCTATTTCTCACCCATTTCTGTAAGAGTTAGATCAGACTTTAAATATTCTCCTCAGCTGCAACAAAAGGAGACACCGGATGTGTGTAACAAGCTCACTATCCCTACGGATAACACGCTGTCCCTAATCAACAGACTACTCTACATCACGCATCATACAAGTATGAGAATTGAATCCTCAGTGTCTTGCACAAGTGGTTTTATCATCCAAAAGCAAAAGATCCTATTCTTTGTGTAGGAGCTTGCCATTTGTTCATTGAAACCCTAATTCAGCAGAATATACCAACACATGTTTAAACGTTTTGGTGGAATGGGCTTTAAGTAGTATTAAATATGGAATTGATCAGTGATGATATTCACCCACAAAGGAGTTTTATAAACCACTCTCCTCAGATATACATACAGCTGGAGTGATAAACAGGATTTTATGCGACATTCACTCCCTCTCACAGCATTATGCCCATTTAATTATTTTTAAATACCGGACTTTTGGATCCTGGAAAACAAAAATAAGAAGTGACAACTGATGCCTTCCTAGGGCGTGTCCCCTGCACGAAGTACTACTGGTGACTAGATTCGGGTTATTCTAGATTTGAAGCAAAATGCCACACTGCAGCAGTGTATATAATATGATGCATCGATTATTAATTCCACTCTCTAGTGTGAGGCACTAGCTTTCCATTTGCAGGAAGCCGAAGCAGTTTATGATTCTCTCCCAATGAACCGTGGGAGATTTTTATGTCTTTCTGTAACACAGGAGAAAGAACCAGAAAGAACCAAAGGACTATCAGAGAAATAAGGAATCTGCATGTTGTATCTGGAGAATTAAGATTTCAAACTGAACAAAACAGCATTTGCTATCTACAGGACTAGGATGGTTAACCCCTGAAGATTTCTTTCTTATACTGTCCCATCAAAGAACAGAAAAGGAAGGAGATTCTAGCTGTTGTCCAAATACATGAACTTCGGCAGTAAAGACTACTGACTCTCAAGAGACTGCGGGTGAAAAAGGTATGTCAAAAAATTACCATGAGGTGCACATCAATGATTTTTTTTAACGATGAACCTTAGTAGCATGTGGGTTTGACAGGGGAACTGAAAACCAGTTGATGAAGAAACAGCAAATTAATGTTTCTACAATATAAATGCATTTTTGCTACAGCACATCAGTATGCTTTTGGAAATACTTAGTTCCATCATGAATATAATATAAAAACCTCATTTGCAACAAAGCAGTCTGAAAACAAGAAATTCTGCAATGAAGATTAAGTGGTTTGAAAATGTTTGCAAATTACTCAGTGACAAAAAAGTGTTATGCATAAGTTAAGATTACCTGGGGAGACCCGTGTCCATGAAGACACTCAGTAAAATGGAATTATCAAATAGACCAATACAAACTCAATTCTGGTGTGACAGAGCCATTATAGACCAATTAAATTAGCCACAATGATTTGGTTAAGTTGCCTTTGTTGAGTGCACTGAACAGCGGTGGAATCCCTTGTAGCAAGCTGACAAAACAAAAGCGGGATGAGATGATTTGGGAGGAGCTATTACCAAAGGTCTTCTCAGCAAACAGTCCAGGAGAGCCTGAGACGTTGTCCCTGAGCAACCGACTGTAACTTTGAGGTTGACCTTGCTTTGAACTGAGTGAACTCCGGAGGCTTCCTCCAATCTAAATTATTTTATGATTCTATATTGATTCGTTGGCACTCTCGATTACCTGCTGCAATCAAATAACACTTCTTTGCACTGCAAAATAGGGACCCTATAGCTCATTATCCTACCGTTCCTCCTATGTATCTTATCCCAGCTCATTCCTGGATGTCCACCGAGTAGGTTTTAAACATAGCAGTCCTGGGCGCAGGTTATGTTCCCCGAGATCACAAGAAGTCTGCTCCGTAAATGTGAATCCCAGCAGGGGTTCTTAACGGGAACTTTCTGCATACACTCACGGCTATCTGCACTAGTTTAAACATTTAGTAAGAAATAATCTGCAACACCAAACATTTCTTTAAAAAAAAATGTAATTTGCAAATGGGTAAGAAATTTTAACGTAGGTAAGTGCTGAGGCGCTAGTCAGCTGATGAATGCTGACAGGGAAGGATCAAGCGCCACAGGAATGCAAAAACATCGATGCATCAGAAAGCCTGAAACTTTATGAAATACGGGTCTGTTTTGCATTTTACGGAGGCTGTATCACAGGAACCCTTTGCTTCGATGGAGCCAGATCTGAATCGCTATCTCCACCCTGTGCCCCAGTGAGGCACAACAAATTTAAAAATTCTTTATCTCCCATCACTCCTCTGCCTCCTTGCCTACATTTAGACTATCTTTGCTCCTCTCCTGGAAATCCGACACTGCCTTTTACAGTTTCTCTGTTTCTTCATGACAGACTCTCCTCTCCCCCTCTGAATTTTAGAAAGATTTTCTTAATCTTTCCAGAAGTGGAACTTTATTTTCTGCCAAAGGTCTCCTTTTCCCAAGTAACTCTTTGGAAGGAGGAAAGCATTCTCACGTACAACATTATTTACAGCATTTATAGTTTTCTTGCAAACTCTTCTCAAAAGTTTAAGCCAAGTCAACTCTCCCAGACCCCCGCGTATTTCCAGGCCAAGACACAGAGCAATCTCTTTATTACTGAATATACGACATGACACGACAGCTACACCACTGTACTTCTTCATCTGGAAGACTTCATAGCCCTCCCTCTCTGACATGTTTTGCTCTCTGTTGTACTGGGTCCGGCTGGGATGGAGTGGATTTTCTTCATGGCAGGTCTTATGGGGCCGCGGTTCAGCTTTGCGACGGCTGAACGGCTTTGGCGCAGCATCAGGGTCTTTGCTGTTTCTTACTCTGCCCCCCCAGTGAATAGATTGGGGGCGCGCGAGAGGTTGGGAGGCGACACAACCAGGCAGATGACCTGAACCAACGGAAGAGATACTCCACGCTGTGTAACATCACGCTCCGCAGCAGAGAGGAGGTCTGGGAAGTCAACCATCTCTTCCTCAGGAACTGGCTGGGCATGGGTCTACCGGTGGGAGGTGGAGAGCGGTTGCCTTAGCATCACCTGTTCCGTTTTCCTTCTTTCTTCTCCCGCCTCTTCACTTATTGAACTACTTTTTGTCTCGACCTACGAGTCTTTTGCTTTTCCTCTTCGGTTCCCCCGTGCCGCGGGGTGCGGGGGCGAGGCGAGCGCCTGCCGGCGCGCTGCTTCGCTGCCCGGGAGGGCTGCCCCACG